>JAXRJS010000041.1:0-327500 GCA_037127375.1 Dione juno
CCCTACCGAAGAGTTGCGTATGCGGTCGGACCGCGTCACGCCACACATCCATCTCAGCATCTTCATCTCCGTGACGTGAAGCTCCTGAGTGTGCCGAGATAATGTTGGCCAACATTCGCTGCCGTATATAAGAACAGGTCGGATAATGCTCTTGTATATCAGTCCCTTGAGTGGGCGGTATTCTGCTATCGCAGACCATTATCCAGTGACTCCCGCCATTTGGCCCAGGCAGCGTTTATACGGGCATGGATGTCGTGGTCGATGCCTCCAGACTCATGCATAACGGCTCCGAGGTACCTGAACTTCTCCGACTTAACGGCTGGCTCAGGCCCGATATGGATGGTGGCTCGAGTCCGGGTTACCGCAAGCCATGTACTCGGTCTTCGACACATTCAGTTTGAGACCACCGTTCTCAAGCGCACCCTTCCAGGCGTTCACTTTACGCTCCGCATCAGTCGGTTTCATCGATGAGTACTATGTCATCGGCATACATCATCAGCCACGGAGGCTGGCATTGGATGTGAGCCGGGACAGTATCCAGCATACATGAATAAGAAGGACTAAGAGCTGAGCCCTGGGATCCCCTACTGTAATCGGGAAGGGCTTGGTGTCGCCAACAGCGGTCCTAACCCACTGAAGCGGAGACGTTGTACATATCTGATAACCTCAATGTAGGCTTCAGGGATCCCCTGGATCGCAATGCCCACCAGATACAACTGACGTGGCACCAGTCAAAGGCCTTCTGCAGGCCAAAAAGGCACATGCAGAGCTCTCCTTTTTTCCCTGTAAGCCTCCATCAAAGTCTGAGGGCAAAAAATGGCATCCATAGTGCATGATCCTGGTTGAAACCCATACTGAGACTCAGAGACAGTACATTCTTGGCGGAGCCTGAGGCGATCATGCGCCGAAGAGCTTCATGGTGTGGCTCATAATCTTAATGCCCCATAAACTACCGTAATCTTGAACACTGCCCCTTCCTTGTAAATAAGGATAATAAAGCTTTGCCGCCACTGATGTAGCATCTTCCAGTATTCAAGATACGGTTAAACAGGTCAGTAAGTAAGCACACCAAGAGAGACCAACGATTTCCACGCCTCGATTGGGATGTGTAGGTCCTCCCGTTTTCGTCTTCAGGTCGAAGACTTTTACGAGTTTGTCAGGGTTATTGGAGAAACAAGCCGAGGTAGGAGATAATTTAGGAGGAAAAAAAGGAGCTGAGGGTCGCAGCCCCTTTAAATAGTTCTCCCCTACCCTTACGAGGAATACTAAAAAGCAAGGGCCCCCCGAGAATCTCTGACGAAAAGACAATTTGTAAATCTGCGTCGCTTTATCTCGAGCACGAGCCAGTTGTATATGAGCTTCTGCCCAACAGTTCCAAGTTTTTTATACAAGGGTGACAAACTTCTCGGGGGCTCGGCTACGCTCTTTTGCTGGCCTTTTCGCTGCAATGACCCATTTGTTTTCGGGAAAGTGGAATGCTGCCACTCTTAAACGCAGCCTTTTTTTCCCGAATCACCCCTGCCCGGTCATTCCACCCCCAGTCCCCCTGTCGATGACACGCCCCCCCTTTAGACCCCCAAGAACTCGTTGCCCGCCGCAATGATTGCTGAATGGCGCCCCATGCGTCTGAGCGGTCTCGGTGTTAGTCATAGATTTTGAATCTCCCCCCGCCAAGAAGCGGGCTGCATCGGCCCCTTTTAAAAAAACCCCCCCAAATTTTAGGGTTGCGTTTTCCCGGTACTTTCTTTTTGGAGTAACATTTAAATCCGACAAGGGGGGACGATTGGGCGTCAGGGGTTCGCCGGGGAAATTATAGTGGTAACCCTGCCATTGACACCGTCTAGTCAGCAAATAACAATTTGATTTGTGGGGGTTTTTAAAAAAGGTGGGGGACCCGTCCCCAAGTTATAATAATTTTCTTTAGAATAATTAAAAAAAATATATTTTATTTAAATATATTAAAAGATATAATAATATATATTTAAAAATAAAAAAATATATAATAAAATATATATATTTATATATATATATATATATTAAAGTGTTTTTAGTAATAGATCAGATTCAAGGAAATTATCTGTCATAGCTAAATTTCCTCCATACATGTATGTAACAATTAGAGTTATAATTCTTAATCTTAAAAAAAGTATATACAAATTTTGACGCAGCGTGATGAAGAGGCTTGGCAATGCTTAGTTTCAAATTCAATATATGATTCTTATTTCTATAAGGCATAGAGTTGATATTACATTGGAAAAATATCATAGTATCGTAGTTACATATTATCGTAGTTACATAGTATCGTAGTTACATACATGTATGGAGGAAAATTTAGCTATGACGGATAATTTCCTTGAATCTGATCTATTACTAAAAACACATTAATATATACATATATATATATATATATATATATATATATATATATATATATATATATATATATATATATATATATATATATATATATATATATATATATATATATATATATATATATATATATATATATATATATATATATATAATATATATATATATATATATATATATATATATATATATATATATATATATATATATATATATATATATATATATATATATCTATCAGACCAAAGACTAATGTGCTGTAATGCTTAAAGCACCTCAATTGGCTTGGCAAAAGCTTCACATCAACAAATACGATTAATAGTAAGATGTCGGAACCGCACTACTTGAGTACTACACGCTGGGGCGTTATTGTTCTTAAGATGGTAAAGAGGTAAAAAAAAATAATATATATCTTCAATTGTTTCGCTTATATTTGGCCACGCTAAGATGCACTTAGTTGCAATGTCTCAGAAATAGATGTGAAAGGTTTAAAAAAAGAGAAATTAGAAAATTCTATTTTTTTTTAATTAAAAACTTACGTATTGTACGTAAATATGGTATTTTTTGCTCACAATAAGATTATTATATATTTTATATTTTTTAGCTTCACACTGTGTCCCGTACATGGCATAGTAGGCAGAGGGAACCGAAGGAACCTAGTGTTAAGACACCCCGTTCGACACATTCCGCCATTCGCCATTATATTTAGTCGAATAATTATATTATGAATATTATGTGTTACATTTCATTTACAAAACTGGTTTAGTACTTCTGGAAGTACTTCCATATATGATATAGAAATATTTATATGATTAACATCTGAGTCAACTATCACGTTCACAGTTCCCCACTGCCCGCCCCACTTAGTTATTTAGTGGAGAGGAATGCGACAGCATTTGAATATGAACGTGTAGGTGTAGGTTCGATTTTCTCAAAAGACGAAATGAAATTCCGCCTATGTCTCGAATCCTGATTCATAGTGAAGAATTGACCCTAAATTATTCCTATTTAGCCTATTATAAACAAGATATAGAGAGAAGAGAGAGAGATGGGAGAGAGATGAGAGAGAGAGAGATAGTCGTATTTACATAATATAATATGCATATATATCTAATGTTCTAAACACAAAGGGAAAAGGTGATTGATCTATCAAAGCACAGCTGAGAAGACTGAAATTCGACATGTAGGTAGCGTCCGTCGAGAAAGGATTTGCTGAAACCCGTAAAAGGTCAAATGGGTCTCGTAATTTGTTAGAAAAAATCAGAGTAGTTGCTGCATGAAGACTGGACAGGATAATAAAAAATGTAAGGAAAGTCATACTTTATACTTTATCTTTACGCTCTTAAACAGAAGAATTATGAAGAGATTAATGTTAATACACTGTATTCTATAGTTTCTGCTATTTGTGGAAAATTTACCTTACAGGTTTATTTAACACAAATATAACAAAAATTTGAATTTTTCTCTCAGTTTTAGCAAGTTTAAGCAAGTGGTAGTGAGAGAGAACTAAGTAATAAGACACACTTCTCTGTTCACCCGATTTCGAGTCAGTCAGTTCAGTCCAGTCAGTCTTAAGGCTATGATGAAAATCATGAATTGGCCCAAATTATGACCGCACTCACACCCATAGTGCATACAGACAGACAATGCACTAGTATGGCAATAATAACATAAAAATATATTAAATAATTTACTTAAGCCGTGGCAAAAGTTCAAATTTCTCAACTCAAATAACAAAGTTAAAGTGACCCAGATACAGCGCTCATGTTTTGTGAAACATTGAAAGAAAGCATATTTCTTGGTAACGTAACGACGTACGGAAGTCCCATAGGAATATGGATCGGACCAATTTTTATTGTAATGTATCGAAATATTCATATTTTATGACAATATTTATTTTATTGTCCAAGTATCAATATTAGATTTAAAATTTCGAGGCTAGGACGAAACAGAAATACAAGAATAGTTTTATTAGTAATTTGAAGAAAATATATAAAAAAATAATAAATCCCGCGCACAAATCTCTTGGAAACAGTCAATTTCCAAAAACCTTGGAAGATTTTCCAAGAGTCGTAGGTTCCAGTCCCACTTCGGTCAATTTTTTATATGATTTCAATAAGAATATATAATACAAGTTGTTAATATGCTCACATATCACAATGATTAGTCACTATTTCTGACTGACTTTAAAAAAGAAAGAGGTTTACAAATTTAACTGTAGTTTTTTTAACATTATTCTCTTCCATCATTTCTTGTGATATATAACTCGATATTTGATTTTTCCATTGTAATAAATTTTGTGTTGGTTGTGAAGCATGCATGTGTGTGTGTATGTATGTGTGTGCGTTTGTGTGTCCGTGTACTCTGAATATGCAGGTTCATGTTTAGAAGAAAATTTCAAACATGATCCTAAGTGATTTTCTTGTAAATCTCTTCTAACATAGAAATTCCAAATCACATTTCAAACTCATATCTTATCATAAACTGCTAAAAGTACGCCCATATAAACATTTATACTGAAAGCATACACAAACATATTATCTCTACTGAAACAATAACAGTGTATACCATAAAGTAAATCAGGGAACCGGCAGCGCATGAAAATTGAGCTGAACTGAAATTAGGTCGAGGGCTCAAAATTAACGATTTAGCTCAAATATTACATGCTTGGTCCAAATGCTGCAATGCAATATACTCGTATTTGGAAAAGAAATTAACTATATGTATTAGAATGTTTTTTTTTTAAGTCTCTACAATATTTGACTGTAAACTCAATAGTTGTGGGTTCGATTTACACTTAGGCTGAATGAAATATTTACATGCTCACGTAATGAAGAAGCACGTAGTTAAATTCCGCTACGTATCAAAATATCTCAAATGCATCTGAATTTGGTTCAAAAAGTCTCAGCATATCATTTTTGTCTCTAATTTTCCTTTAGAGCTTTTTTATTTTGAAGGCAAAACCATCTGAATTGACAAGCAAAATAAACTTAGAAGACAAATAAAAATCTCTGTAGACGAACAAAATAAATTTATTCACAGTTTACTTCTCCAGAGATACAGAAAGGAGTGCTAAACATCTACAAAATGTATAGCGAGTTTACGCTTGTTTTGGCGGAAGCGGAGTGGAATAGTTTTATTTTATGTTGTATTGAATTAATATATATATATATATATATATATATATATATATATATATATATATATATATATATATATATATATATATATATATATATATATATATATATATATATATATATATATATATATATATATATATATATATATATATATATATATATATAATGGCTACTGACAAAAATAGTATATAGTTGTCATTTCAAATCATTTGGTATGTAAAGTAAATTTAAAAAGATTAATTTGCTTAAATTTATCGCAGAATTATATTCCATTATATACTGTTATATTAGAAAAACTAAAAGAGGCCGTCGTGGCGTAATGTAATGACATCTGACTGTAAACTCAACGGTTGTGGGTTCGAGTCCCATTTGGTGAAAAATTTTTCATTTTCCCGCTCTGGTAAGACACTTCGAAATACACAATAACCAATAACCTCTATCTACATTGATGTACTTGTATTAATAAAAAAAATTAAGAGTCTTCGTAAAGACGGTATAAATAAATTTAAATTGAAAAATATTTTCTCAAACTAATAATTAATTTTCTTTAAGTTATAGAGTTATAGATTACAAAGTTTACCATCGGAACGAAGTTCTGTAGGACGTCACGTCCTAGATTGCTTGTTAGAATATGTAATTGACATTCTGTCAAGCTTTAAAAGAAAGCTCTACCACTAGAATATGGTACTATATACAAAGATTATAAAACAGTACGTTTAGTCGCTAGTGTTTGTCTACCTGTCACGTATTATTTTAATTTAAGGTTTTTTATACACTAAAGAATCAAAATATGTATTGTAATGTAGAGTTCAACAATATATGAAATATATATATTTCTCAAACAAATAATTGATTTCCTTTAAGTTATAGAATTACAAAGTTTACCATCGGAACAAACTTCTGTGAAACGTCGCATCCTAGCTTCCTTATCGGACAGTGGATTATGTAATTGACAGAACGCTCTGAGCTTTCATCTTTTCATGTCCACAATTATTTTAAAAGAAAAATGTTTACTTCTACAGCAGATAAGGTTTTATTTTGTTTTTTTTTATGATTTGCATGGTGTTTATTAGTGATTTGTAAGTTGATTGTAAGTTTGAACTCTACATAAGGCATTCAAAGGCAAGGCATGTGACTAGTATAAATTCTTATTTTCAATATACGTGTTATAAATATTTTTTAAATATATTATTGTTTTATTTGATTGTTTCCCATTATATTTATAATATGCTACAAATTAGTAGTTTATGTGGGAACAAATAGACTTGTATTAGTTTTAATTCTTGTTACTGATACATCATCAATTTTCTTTTGTGAAAATAAACTAAACTTTACCTGCTTTAGTTTCAATATGGTCAATATTGTGAAAATATGTTTTAATTGTCATCGTATAATGTGTTTTTAAGTATAATCATTTCACTAAACACAGAATATAAACAAAGGTAGAAATAAGTAAAGAAAATAAGAGCCTATATAAGCTATATTAAAAAAACCGACCACATCTCGCAATAACCATATATTATAGAAAATTATCGCCACAAATTCATTCTAACTTCAGGAATAATCTATATATATTTGGGTGAATATATATACACTTGTTTATTTCTTCACTCAAAGAAAAATGGTAGGGATAGAAAATGCCGAAGAGGCTATCACGGAACGTTTCTTCGCAAGCATACTATTCATAATGTATTTGCTAGGAAAATGATTCTTAAGATGTAAAGAATAAGACAGAAAACTGATAGCTGCATTTTTTTGGCTGCCAAGCTGTATAGTCGTAAAATAGGAGTTTTCTTGTAGTCACGATGATAGCCGAAGCTAGCCGAATATGTCCGAACACATCCGGAATATTTTTTGTAACTAAAGCTTCCTATAGTATGAAGAAGTTAGAAATGAAGATCATAGGTAAAGTTTTTTATTGAGTCAATGCCCTTATTTTAGGATATCCATCTTGGGATAACAAAACATGTTTATATATTTTTATACAAATGTTGTAATATCTAGTTTAATCTATATAACAACATATTACTTTTAAAAGTAGTAATTGAGTTCCGCTCCTACACGTGATGTTTTATTATGCAGAGAGTGAGGAACGGAGTGTCTTGACACTAAGTCCCCTCTGTCTATCCTGCTATATCCTCTGTATATACATATCAGATGAATAAAGTGTCTAAAAAAGTTATTGAAAATAGTAAATTAATTTATTATTCACATAAATTAAATATAATTTTTCACATAAAATTCATGAACTTCTCAGCAAATTTTGTTTCCGTAATTTAAAGAATTTTCATAAAGTCGAATCATTATAGTACAATTTTGTTCCAATAATAAGCCTGTAATATTGGTAAATTATATATTAATAGTAGACAAAATGATTTACATTTTTTTTTCAGCTTCACGTCGTATCCCGCGTATAATACGGTTGGTGGAGATAATTAAGTGTTAAAGTACTACGTTCTTTACCTGTATGCCTAATTTGAGTGCTTAGTGGTGCAACTCAGCACCAGGCTTTTTCTACCATAGCAGGCAAAGTTAAATAATTCTTTCAACTCAACGGGACCGGACTCACAAGCTTCGCCATACGGCCAGATGCTGTTCCACGGCTATATTAAAGCTTATAATAATTATATATTTACAAAATATTTTAAGGAAAAACATAGCACCCTAGCTTTTTTTATAAGTGTAATAGAACATAGCTTATTATATTAAAGAGCGTAGAGTACACTTGTTCCTTTTTTTTTTCTTCAAAGTTTGTATTTTTTGCAACTTATCCGTCATAGGGAAGACGGGAGTCTATTATTAGAGCAGTCCATGCTCCTACTTTCCACCAAAATGCATAATTATTGGCGGAAATCAACGCCGAACTATATACTTTTTGTAGTGCTATATGCGAAAGTGAAAAAAAGTGTAAAGTTTAATATAAAATCTTATATTACTGGACATTAAACAAGGAAGTAATCTCTTCAAACACTTTCTACAGAATGCCTTAGGGAGATCATTTCAGAAAGTACTACAACCCGGAGCAGTGTAGATGACAGCCAATCTCGTGATAAAAATCCAGTGTATGAAATACAGTGTCAATTTATGAGTTCAATGCTGTTCTAGCGCAGTAAGGTAGAGTCGGATGATTTTACACGATAATTATGAGTTCAATTCCTTTCGAGGAGAATATATATATATATATATATCTATATATATATATATATATATATATATATATATATATATATATATATATATATATATATATATATATATATATATATATATATATATATATATATATATAACAGTTTATGATCTAATTAGATAAAAACAACGTTAAATTCGGCCATATATTTTTTTAGCTTAACGCTGTATCCTGCACATAGCAGGGCAGATAGAGGGAATCGTAAGCAGAAGAAACCTAGCGTTAAGACACTGTTCCCCGCTTTCCGGGGTTATAATTTATTATATTTAATTTATTATTATAATTTATTATCAATATTACTTCCTTACTTAGTGATTTAAAACTTACCTTACACATAATATATAAACATGTACATAAGCATAACATATGTATATTAATAACATATATTTAACTTCATGCTTTATCACTAGCGGGGTAGCCAGAGAGACTGGAGCGCTAAACACTTTGGTCTCTGAATATCTCTTTTGCCTCGTCCATTGTCATTAGCCTCCTCATACATACTTTACCCCAGCCCGGGGTCCTCATGTTTTTGTCACATCATCATCCTTATCATCGACACTATGTTCTCCAAGGTCTTTTCCCCTACTAGGGAGCTTTACTTGAACTTTTATATATTAAAAGAAAAGCTTTTCCTCGTTTTCATTCAATATTTCATATATATGCATTTCATTAAATATGTAGTACATATGTACATTATGACAATATAAAACATAGTCATCTTTTTCTTTGTTTCTTACCACTTTAGTACAAAACGTGGAAAACCTAGTGACTTAACTCTCCAATATCCAACAATAGATGAATTAATAGCGACTTATAACGTAAACCAGACAAGTATTTATTCGTCGTGAGTCGACCAGCTCCGCTTTCTCTCGGCAATTCGAGGGTGCGCGCCAACATGCGCAGTAGGCCCCTAGTTTCATATTGTATCAGTTTGGCGAGAGGACTTGCCGCATATAACGACCGCGCCCGCGTTAAAATTTACCTCGAAAGGGAATCGAACCTATTGTAAAGGTTATGTGAGTGTTTGTGAGTGTGTGCTGTGCTATGGATGTGTCGTGATGTATGGAATTGAAATGGTATGTATATATTATACGTAATATATATAGCTACATGTGCTTTTTTGATCTTTCAAGAATAAAAAAGAGAAAAAGGTATTTGATTTAAAAATATATATTTTATCAAAGATTTTTCTATGATTTTTCTTCATATATTGGAATATGTTATATTATAATTACATATATCTCTATATTCTTTAAAATACTGCAGTTGTATGTTTGGACGAGCTTTGAATAATATATAAGTACAAATTGAAAGCAAAATATATTCTCAGTATAAAATATTTACGTACTTATTGACTTTACACTGCTACATACACAAAACGATGAATAACTCATATTGTAAAAGCTTTTTAATAAGCATTTTACGAATAAGGATAAGTTGTAAGCATATTGTATTACATCTAAGGATATTACATACATATATATAGTAAATATATATTTTTATATATATCTATATAATATATACCAATAGCTTTTTCTTGCTTTCTATTGTATTTTTATAATGGAAGTTAAGTTACAGTTATTAGACTAAATAAGCTTATTTATTAACCAATCCAAGCACTTTAAATATAAGCTTTTACAATTTTGTATATATATATATCATACGCTTAAAATATATTAATTTAAATTTATACTGAAGCAAAGAAATATATATGGTTAACTACGATGATGACATATAAAAACACGTTTATATTTATTATAAATGGTAAAAGACGAGAGGGGAGAGATTTACCACTTGATTTTGTGTTCCTATCATCCATTTAATGGGTAAACGTGCAAATAAAGGCTTTACGTGGCTTACAAATCGCATCCCAAAGAAGAGCTTTTGAATTAAACTTTGTAAAGCAATCAGTTTTTTCTCATTCAATAAAATAAAGTAGTATACTATAATTGTATAATATTTTAAATAATAAATTGTATAATATATTAATTAATTAAGTCTGTCCGTAAACATAAAAATTTTGGGCTCAATTCCTCGCTCTGTTAATATGAAAAACTGCGCTGTTGAGATCCGTCACTCAATAAGGAATGTCTCGAAATACGAGTAGGATGGAAGTGGGTAAGGAAACGGAGTATATATATATATATATATATATATATATATATATATATATATATATATATATATATATATATATATATATATATATATATATATATATATATATATATATATATATATATATATATATATATTTATATATATATATATAAACAAATAAATCTACATTATGATATATCAAAAAAATATTTTAAATACTTCCCTTTTTAAGAATCTGCACCTAAAAAGAACAGAACCTGTATAGGATCATTTTAAGAGTTCCGTTTCGTCTGACTGTCTGTCCGTCCGTCAGTCCAGACCTTTTTCTTAAAATTGTGTGGTGCCTATCAAGTTTAATATCAAAAATTTAGATCGGTGGTCTCTTCGAGTAGCAATAGAAAAAATCAAACTTCTAACTCAAAATATATGAGCGTTTGTTTACTTTTTTCCTTTGCTTGAACTATAAGTTCTAGCTTCTAGCGAAATTTCATAACTCTAGGTCCGTGGACCTAGAAGAGTACCAAGAAGGACTAACCTGTAAGGTTTGATTACGCATTAAATTAAGCATAAGCGTTCATATCTTTTGAATACGTTCACTTAAAACGTTGATTTTTACTGTGCCACTGAAGAAGTCATCGACTTGGATATTTGATATCAATTATAGCTTGATTCTTCCACGTGGTCTGGTGGAAACGATTTTGACAGACAGACAGACAGACGGACAACACACCGTTATATCTTTTGAGACCAAAACCACCCACCACCACATTTCCATAACCGTTTTTTCTTTTGAGTTACGGAACCCTAATTCTTCCCTGAATCGAACTCTATCATATCGTAGCTACCATTGCACCATTGCACTCTAGTGCTAATAACTATCGTAGCATTTGTCTCACGCTTGGCTTATTTTCTCCCACAAATTGACCTGAACTTATATGACCCTATATATTTAATCATTTCACAGATCACTTCACATATTGAATATTATAATATGAATTAATTAAATATAGATGAAAGAAATTCTTTTTATACAGACACTTTTTTTTCCTGCCTTTGAACATATTCATATTTATTCAATGAAAAATTGCGTGGTATGTGTATGTGGTATGTATATATATATATATATATATATATATATATATATATATATATATATATATATATATATATATGGCACAATGCCATTTTGAATTATAGAATGTCTTATATAATATATTTAATTATTATTATTATAATAAGAAATTTCAAAAATTATCATCATAGTGCATCGGCACTGGCAGTGGCGGACTGTAAGCGTGGAGGTTGTGGGTTTGATTTCCAGTAGCAAAACTTTATTTATTTTCATTTCCTCGCTCTGGTCTCACTCAAGATCTTGAAAGCATGGAACGGAATGTCTTAGCGCTAAGTTCCCTCTGCCTCCACTGCCATATGTTTAATACAGAGTGAACTTAAAATAAAGAAGCTTACATCGACCAAAACTCGAATCCAAGAGAAATCACGAATCAACACCGAATTCAGTATTGATCTAGTAACATGAACGAAAGTCGTATTCGCTGTCATCGTAACTTTGTAACTTCTCTTTTCAACAAAGCTTCTGCGTTTCTACATACAGAGTTTCTGAAATACTTATTTCTGTTGATGCAACTTTTTTGTTCCTCATTGCCTACATATCTACTATAATAAATTTAAAACAAATCTTCATTTACTATATGTAAAAAAAATATATAAACAACGCATTGCCTTTACTTATTTTTATATGACATTATTGGATCTCCCAGTTCTTCTACTCTTGCCTACTTACAGCTATTGTACGCTAGTCAAGCCCACAGTAGTAGAAGTATTCCCTCCATCTCTGTTCTGGTCTACTATCTACGTCATTGATTTTTGTGCGAGAGCGCAGTACAGTGTTTATTAAGATTAATTTGATACTTTAGATGCTTGCTCCATGGTACGCTGGAAAAACTTGAGGGTTGACTCCTATAATTTCGTCAAAGACCATGTCTAAGCACCGTAAATGAGAACTGGGAGAATGCACAATTCCATCTATATAGCACCTCTAAGCATTTTCGACTCTTTCAACTTCTTTGTCTTGTCGAGACTGAATGGAAGCTATTTCGCCCGATTCCTTGACATAGTAGACAACGCCTCTAAATCTACTGTCACCTTTCGCTGTATGGTTTTGGTCATGAGGTTGGATTTGGACCTTGATTTTCCATAAGTATTTGCAGTTCTGACGTAACATGTAAGAATCAAAAGTGATGTAGGGAGCACTAACAGAGGATTTATCGAATGGACTATGGGAACTAGAAAATACAGAATTTTACAACTCCATGCATATAAGTTATATTTAGAATATCAAGTATAATTTGGATGACGACTATACATTCACAATATTTTATTGTTAGGATCTCTATATCCTGATTTCCACCCAAATTCAGTACTTGGTGTATTAGGAGACGTAATTTAACGCCGTTTCTAATTTTGTTAATGTTTGTTTCGATTGTAATATTTATATAGGCAATATAAGAATATATTGCTTAAGATCATTGATGGAATTATTCTATTTTTATGACTTCTATAGCAACTGAGAGTAAAATATTAATATTTATCAGTAACTTATAAGTGATTTTCTCTTTGCTACATTCGTATTTAAAAAGTTGCACAAAATCCATAATGTCCAAGATTTACCCTATAAGACAATTCGCTTTTCGAATCACGATCAAAATCTTATATATTATTTACAATAGTCATTTTATCATTAATAATATATCCAGTCTATTCCGAAGGGATTGGAGCCATCACAATCCGTTCTCCATTGTAATGTATTCTGTATCCGGAAATAGTGGAAAATATGTAGGTATGTGAGTATTTTACTAAATCAACTGATCTATTTGCGGGGTTAGTGGTTTTTCTGGGAGCTTCTGAGGACTCCACTAGTTTTTTTGGATGTTGACATTATATAGACCTTAAGGATTAGTAATTAGGACGTTCATGGTAATCTGAATGGGAAGGATATTGGAAATTTGGGGTTTGAACCCGCGCCTCATGGAAACCGTTCAAGCGCTCAGACCACTTAGCCATGCGTTCTTCACACTACGTCGAAATACTTTTATGCTTTTTACAACGTCTGCTTTTTGCAACGTAAGCTTTAGTGAGGATTAAAACTTTAAAAATAATAAATATTAAATTTAACTTTTATCAAAAATTATACATGTAATACATACATATTTTGTTATATACATTATAAACTGAAGCTTTGTTAGTAGAATTGTAGCAACTTCAACATATTTTTTTTTAAATCAAGAGGGTTTTCTTTATATATCTATCTTCTTCTACTTAGCCTTATCTCGGCCTATTGCCAGGGTCTGCTTTCTTACTTAATCTACTCCACTTTGCACGGTCTTGAGCATCCTCAGTGGTTAGTCGATTGGCTCTCATGTCCTGCGTCAAGACGTCCAGCCATAGCTTCCTTGGGGTCTTACTCCAGGGACAAACATATCAAGGCATTTTCTTCCGACGTAGTTCTTAGGCCGCCGCAAAACGTGGCCATACCATCTCAGACGACGCTCTTGGAGCTTATCAGCTACGTCACGGACCCCAAGACTACCTCGAATGAATGTGTTGCGTATGCGGTCAGCCCGAGTAACGCCACACATCCATCTCAGCATCTTCATCTCCGTTACGTGAAGCTCCTGAGTGTGCCGAGATAATGCTGGCCAACATTCGCTGCCGTATAGAAGAACTGGTCGGATCATGCTCTTGTATATCAGCCCCTTGAGTTTGGGCGGTATTCTGCGATCGCAGACCACACCAGTGACCTCCCGCCATTTGGCCCAAGCAGCGCTAACCCGGGCGTGGACATCGCAGTCGATGCCTCCGGACTCGTGCATAATGGATCCAAGGTACCTGAACTTCTCCGACTTAACGGCTGGCTCAGGCCCGATGTGGATTGTGCTCGAGTCTGGGATCCCGCAAGCCATGTACTCGGTCTTTGACACATTCAGTTTAAGACCACCGTTCTCAAGTGCACCCTTCCAGGCATTCACTTTACGCTCCAGCATCAGTCGGTTCTCGTCAACGAGTACTATGTCATGGGCATACATCATCAGCCATGGAGGCTGGTCCTGGATGTGAGCCGTGACAGTATCTAGTACTACATTAAACAAAAGTGGACTAAGAGCTGAGCCTGGGAAGGGTTTGTTATCAACAACAGCGGTCCTAACTGTAGAAACAGAGTCGTTGTACATGTCTCTGATAATAGCAACATAGGATTCAGGGATGCCTTTGGATCGCAGCACCCACCAGATACACTGACGTGGCATACAGTCAAAGGCCTTCTGCAGGTCTAAGAATGCCACATGCAGAGCTCTCCTCTTTTCCCTGTGTGCCTCCAACAAAATTCTGAGGGCAAAAATGGCGTCCGTGGTGCCTGATCCTGGCTGAAATCCATATTGACACTCAGAGACAGTACAATCTCGGCGGAGCTTGAGGGCGATCACGCGCTCGAAGAGCTTCATGTTGTGACTCATAATCTTAATGCCCAATCTTGAACACTGCCCCTTCTTTTGTAAATAGGGTAATAAAACTGTGCCGCCATTGATGTGGCATCGTCCCAGTGTTCAAATGCGGTTAAAAAGATCAGTAAGCATAAGCACACCACGAGAGCCTAACGATTTCCACGCTTCGATCGGAATATCGTCAGGTCCCACCGCCTTGCCGTTCTTCATGCGTCGAAGACAATTCCGAGTTTCATCAAGGGTTATTGGAGCAATAAGTCCCAGGTTAGGAGGTGGTTCAGACGGAATACTACCCGGGTGCTGAGTATTCAGCAGCTCCAAGAAGTAACTTCTCCACCTCTCCTTCACAGAAGCATGACTACAAAGCAGCTTGCCCTGGGAATCTCTGACGCAAAGACATTTTGTGATATCTTGCGTCGCTTTATCCCGAGCACGTGCCAATTTGTATATGAGCTTCTGCCCTTCCACAGTTTCAAGTTTATCATATAGAGGTAATAAACTTTCACTGCGGGCTCTGACTACAGCTCTTTTGCTGGCACGTTTCGCTGCTATGTACTCCAGTCTGTCTTCAGGAGAGTCGGAATGCTGCCACTCCTTAAATGTAGTCTTCTTATCATGAATCACCTCTTGTACCTTGTCATTCTACCACCATGTCTCCCTGTCCATAATACGTCCTCCCCTAGAAACGCTAAGAACATGTTTACCAGCCGTAATGATTGCTGACTGAGCTCGATCCCAAGCATCCTCAGCAGTTTCGGTGTTAGTTGATAAATTTTGACTGTTAATCTCTGCCAGAAATTCGGTCTGCATCGGTCCATTCAGCAACCACCACTTGATCTTAGACTTACGCGTCTCGGCTAGTTTCTTTGTCGGGGTAACGACATAATCCATGATAAGAAGACGATGTTTGGCCGTGAGCCTTTCACCAGGAATGACTTTACAGTTAGTTACCTTGCCAACATGACACCGCCTGGTCAATAAATAATCTATTTGGCTTGAGTGGAGTCCACTCGCATACGTAATAAGATGCTGCGGACTCTTTTGGAAGAACGTATTCACGATGGCCAGATCAGATGCAATCAGGTTCTTAGAATATATATCAATATGCATATATATCCATATGCATATTTTATGTGAGTACAACGGATCAAATTATATATATACAATCAGCCATTATTGATTTTGGTTCAGTAAATAAAGTGCCAATAGTTTTCTTATTCTTCTTCTTCTTCTCTGTCGTTCCATTTTCTCATAATTTTACTCAGTGCTCGCCATTTTGGTGCAACCATGCAATTAAACGTTCACATCTAAGGTTTTAGCTCAATAGTGTTATTATTCTTTATTTGTTCTCTTGATATAAATATACTTTTAAATACTGTTATAAATATCATAGATTTTTTTGTCATATATATCTGGGTACCTGTACTCTAAATATAACGATCAAGTGTAAACCAGATTTTATTCAAAATTGATCATGATGAGTATTTTCCCCCATTTCAATTTAGAAGAACTGGTATAGTTCTCAGTGTAATTAGTATTTAGGTACTCGTTAAAAATCACGAATGCCATGCTAGAGAAAGCCTCTGCATTAGACATTGAAGTAGCACAGGTGATGTTCCAGATTCAAGACATCTCGACGTATATTCACGATACATTTTGACACTGCTGGTTTTGGAATAGGACCTTTTGTCCGCAGATATCAAACAAAGCGTTATACAACCTTATTTTAGTTCAGATTCATTACAAGTTCGTTGAAATAATATTTAAATGCTTTATTTTTGGATTAAATAAGATAAACACTAAAAAAATACTGCTTGAAGTTTGATTATGGTTATACGATTTTTATTATTTATCGGCTTCACGCTGTATCCCGCATACAGCAGGTTAGATAGAGGGAACCTAGTGTTAAGACACTCCCTTCGCCACAGTAAAGAAAATCATATTATTTTAGAAGTGGTGAAAAATTTAAAAGCTATTCGAAGAGACTCGTCGAAGATGATATTGAAGAGCTATTTGACTGCGCAAGCTCTTCAATCTGTGGGTGACAAGGTCTTATAATACTTCATATAAATAGAATGAAGCAATTAACATGACTAACAGTAATCTTATAATAATATAGAATAATATTCTAAAATTATATATAAAAAGGAATATAAAAAATATTTATTACTTTCAAAAAAAGCTCGCCTGGTGTTATTTCATTAAAATACAAAACTTAATAAGAAAATCTAAAATAGCAGTTAAAATTTATCACTAAGACATCAAAATTGATATCTTAATGCCTAAACAATCACTTACATTTTCGATATCTATTTGGGGACTATCCCTAATTAAGAGGATAAGCTATCTTTAAGCCACCATAGTAAAACAATTTACGTTCAAAAAGTCCTGAATGATCTTTCAACTTACCAATGAACTTAGTGGAGGTGGGCGTTAGTGCACTTTTTTTTAGGTCACAGGTCCTAGGCTGCTCTAATCTTAATTCTATAAAGTCCGATAATAGAAAAAGTGAATCCGTGGAATGCAAAGAAGTTTCTTCTTATATATATTATTATATATATATATATATATATATATATATATATATATATATAATATATATATATATATATATATATATATATATATATATATATATATATATATATATATATATATATATATATATATATATAGTATATATAATATAATATATATATATATATATATATTATTATATATATGACATAATAAAATATAATATATGACTTTAACTAACTCTGAAGAAGAAGAAGAGTAGTTCTATTTCAAGTTAAATCTATCGATTAAAACTTATGCTAAACGATTATAGCTTTGAAAGCTGAAATTTTATTGTCATGTGCCTTGAGGAGACTAAGTTAAGATTTTTCGAAACTTCCATTTGGGACGGGGAACTAAAGGATTTTTTTATATGGTGTCCTGTCACGCTATACATCTCATGAATCAACATTTATGCTGTACCTTCCTTTATTAACGTCTCACTACTATACACTTCTTGTTAATATTCTTTATTTTAGAATGTATGTTTGATTGTATGCTTATTGTTCTTTAATTATTGTTTATATAATAATAATAATATTTAACAATATTTATTTTTATTTCAACCAACAACAAATAATAAAGATATAATTTATTAAGCCATTGTAACACTAATCAATTGTAGGTTGCTGGTGCCTGTGTTTGGTTCGAAACCCGTGTTACAGGTCACCAGGTCTCCACCTCAGTAGCAAATAAGGTAAACAAGGTTTCTGAACACAAAATCATCAAGTCGTTACAAATAATAAACATATGAAAAAAAACCGTAATAGGTGTATATGCGTGCGTGTGTGTATGTGTGAGTGTGTGTATGTGTGTGTGTGTGTATGTGTGTGTGTATGTGTGAGTGTGTGTGTTTGTGTGTATGTTGAGTCAATAGTCTATATAAAATATTACCTCGAGATCTTTACAATATTTTCAATAATTTCATAACATTGTTTTAGCAACCAATTAGTAATAACTACTTTTAACCTTTTCTTATTTTTAAATTATACAAGGAAAGCAACTTATTAAGATAATTATATACATATGGACCTAAGGAACAAAAAAATTATGGCTGAAAAAAGTCTTGTTTAATGATGTTGGAACTACAAGAATATTTCGACGACCTATGTCAGGGGTGATAGTGGTCAGAGAATGCTTTCTACTAGCGATGGCTAAAATAAAGAGCTGCCTTACCGTTAAAACTTGGCTAAGTTCGTATATTTTCGCTGTAGGAAATAAACGAGGCCTACAATAGCAAACTTTAAGCAGAGCCCTTTGCGCTCTTTCAATAAGCAATAAATGAGTTTAAGAAGCACCTCCCCAGGTGGTAATACAATAATTTAGTAGGGCTTTGTAGGTTGCTTTATTATGTCGGGTGTAGCAGATTGACGTAATAGCTTGAAGATAAATATAAGTTTACGCACACGGCTTGAGAGATCTAAAATATGTGTTTTAAAAGTAAGGTTACTATCCATTGTTACGCCAAGATAACGAACAGAAGCAACTCCTTCTATTACGCTATGGGTTAAGTGGTTATCGCTAGTATAATCTGCACAAGTTATATTATAAATATCAGTAGTCAAAGGGTTCTGATTGCGAATAGTAAAATTTAGCAGTTTAGTTTTGACTGCATTTAATGTAAGCAAATTTTCACGTAACCAGCAACTAACATTGTCAAAGCCACTTTGGGCCGAATAGTAAACTTCAGCCCAAGAGCCTGCCGAGAATAGAAGAACTGTGTCGTCTGCATAAGATATAATTGAACCATTTGGAAGATTTAAATTACATAAATCATTTACATAAATTAAAAATAGAACCGCACCAAGAATGCTTCCTTGTGGAACGTCATATTTAATGGATAATTCGGAACTAGTTACATTATCTATTTTGACTTGTTGTGTTCGGTCCGTGCTTGTGTGTGCGTGTAGCTTTTAAATTGAGATAACTGGATTCCCCTTATTCCTATGGATTCTAGCTTAGCTAACAAGATGGGAATCGAAACTGTATCAAAAGCCTCAGCTAGGTCCGGAAAGAGCGCTACACAATTTTTGCCTTTATCTAAACTGCTTACAATATTCGAAGTTAAGCAATAAACGGCATCATTTGCGGATAGGTGTTTCCTAAAACCAAATTGATGTTTTGATTTGACAACGAGATTCTAAGAATGCAACAAGTCTGGAGTTTATTATTCTCTCAAGAACCTTATACATCTCAGGTCTGTAGCATTCCATACTGGAGCGGTCTCCGGACTTAAAAATCGGATGTATTAGAGCTTTTTTGAATGGCAGAGGAAAACTGCCGGCTCGTAGACTAAGATTACCGATATAAGTAAGTATAGGTACAAGTAGTTTTTATGTTGCTTAAGAAAAATAGATGATATACCATCCCAGCCAACAGCGCAGTCATTTTTTAATGATAAAATAACATTTTTAATTTCTGACTCATCTGTCACAAATAGAGCAAAGGAATCCTTTGGGGGGGGGGGGTAGATAAGAGTGGTTTTGGGTGACTCTGCTGGGAGAGGACTTTTTCAGCAAGATGTCTTCCTATGTTACCAAAATAGTGATTGATAGTGTTAATTGATTCGTTTTTGCTTTCCCTTAGTTGTAAAAGTTGATAAGGTGGGCTTTGAGGTTTTGCTCTGTTGGTGATATTTTTAATTACGTTCCACACTTTTTTAGAGTTATTATTAGCTTTGGCGAATTCAAGTTTTTCATATTCAATTTTTGCCTTCCTTAGTAAATTAGTGCAGAAATTGCGGTACCTTTTGTATGAAATCTTTAAGATCTGATTGTGAGGATCTTTTTTAAATTTTCTGTATAGATTGTCTCTGTGTCTCATACATTTTAAGATTCCAGGAGTTATCCACGATTTAATGGGCCTGCGTTTCCTGAAGATGTGAATAGTTTTGGAGTTATAAGATATTAGTTGTTGAATCGAATCAATTAAATATTTAGCTGCCAGGTTAGGGTCATTAGTAGAGTAAACAAGATCAAAATTAAAGTTGGCTAAATCAGTAGCAAATTTAGCTTCATCAAGCATAGTGTAGTAACGTGGTGTATTATTTTTATAATTTCTAAATGAGAGAGCTAGTATAACAGCATAATGGTCAGTTACAGTTGACTCCAATATTAGAGCCTCGCGGAATACGATGTCTTCAAAATTACATGCTGGAGGCAAGTTGAACCATGAGTCGGTATATTATGCCCACAGTAAAAACCGTGATGAGCGAGTAGTTCAAGATAGTGTAAAACGTATGAAGTAGGATTACTAGTGGCAATATCTAGATTTATATCCCCAACAATAATAACATGTGAATAAGTTTTAAGTTCCGAAAGAATGCTCTCAAGAGCAGTCAAAAATTTAGAGGGATCTTTAAACGTGTAAGGCCTATATATGCTAATTACGGCAAGATTTGTGCCCGAGGTGATCAATAAACAATTAAATTCAGAGACGTTCGGCTCACTGACTTTAATATTTGGGAGAGAATCTCTAACATATACTACTACACCGTCGTTTTGATTGCAAGTAATTAATGTTTTAAAATTATTATATCCTGTGAGGGTTGGGATTACATGGCTAAAAGACAGCCAGCACTCAGAGAGCCCAATAATATCGCAAGGATTACAAATTCTTTCTAACAATGTCAGTAGACCTGCAAAATTTGCGTTTATACTACGAGTATTTAGTGAAAAAATGTTCAGGTGCATTATTACAATCATCATGACTACATAATAATGCTTCACAGACACAAATGTTGTCGAATAAATTATTTATTGCAGCGAATTTTAATAATAAATATAAAATTAAAGCAAGAACAGTGACGGGTGTCGTTAACTAGTCTTAGTTTATCGCATAGAAAAAAATAGCGTATTTGTGTTTGAAAACACCATAATCAAAAAGGAAATAAATCCTAGTAGATAACATATTATGAGACGTAATATCAATTTAGTACGTGTAGTGAATGTATGCCTTATTTTTTATACATATAAGGTGTGATATGGTGTGTATATTGATAATGAGCAGAAGAAATTAACAGCAAAAAAATTGTTGAAAAAATTGCGGGTAGATAAAAATATAACAATCGCCAAGACGAGCTAAGGCTGTATGCACAATGAGAATAGATGTGCATGTTATAAAAATTAATTAAAATAAAATTGTACAACATACAACATATGCATAACATATGTTGAAATAAATGACACAGAGAATAGGTAGAGGGAACCTTGTGTAAACATATTTAATTCTCCGCGTTCCACCCCATTTCCGAGACCACAAGCCTAAATTCACTACTTAAATTATGGGTGGATTGGTCATAGTGACAATTCTCTCTTTCCGTTACAGAAAGTTACTACTCTAAAGAAATTTAGCTAAACGAAATAAAACGACAAGACAAATAAAAACCAGCTTCCGAACATCGTATGGCACTTCCTAGCATTGGAACGAAGTTGCTATTTGTGTAAAAGTGATACATCCGCTGGTCCATTAGCGACTTTAAGTATCGCCTTTCCCGGATCCAACGTAAAGTACGGCGTTGAATTTTTATTTCAACTGGGTTAATAGTAATCTTTGAGGAATGTCGTTTATGTTTTGCGTAGCTTTCTTTTGAAGCTTAAGTTTTATTGGTGTGCTTTTGATATTTTGTCTTAAAGTCATATAAAAAATATGACTTCTGACTATCATATCATAATGTTACTATATATATATATATATATATATATATATATATATATATATATATATATATATATATATATATATATATATATATATATATATGTTTTTTATCTGTGTCACAAACCATTAAAGGGTAATGTCACTCTGTTGTTCACTTTCCACTCACTTTTGATGACACTAAGTCTTTAGTGAAGGAACTAAACATCGCGCTTTGTAGTACTAAAGTGAGCCAACAAATTAATATTTGCAAAATAAAATTTTTTATTCTATAGTTATCAGTATTCAGCTATATGTTTTACCTAAGTATCACTTGAACTAATTGGCTCTAAACAAATATTGTTTTTAAACAGTGTATTTTAAATGTCTTAGGAATTTGCCTAATTCGTTTCTAGAGGCACTTACGAGTATATAAACAAGATATATAAATATAGAATCTCTATAGAATAACTTTGTTGTCCGTCAGTCTGTCTGTGTGTCCATTTTTGGTGAAATTAATATCAAGTCTTACAGCCCCTTGGAGCACGAAGTTACATGGAATTCGTCGCGTAAAAAATCTTTGCCGTACTTAGAATTATTAAATTTGGCAAAACGTGAGAACTTACAATAAAAACAAAGGAAACTTCCGAAATACGAAAATTAAATTTATAGGTCGTTAATGGTCTGTGACACAGACAAAAAACATTACTACAATCACGAAGTTGGTACAGAAACTTCGGCGCACAAGTACACTCGCACTTGACTGCCTTTTAATTAATACAATTATATTATATTTGAATGCTTTAGACATGAATTAAAAGTAGACTAAAATGACTATTGTAAGTATATATATATATATATATATATATATATATATATATATATATATATATATATATATATATATATATATATACTATATATATATATATATATATACTAGTATAATAATAAAAAACTCGAAAGCTATAAAATATTTCAAAAACGATAGTACAATGGCATACGAGTTCCAAGAAAACTAACTTAAGTGACAATTCATCGATCGGTAGAGGGGCTATTCAAGGCCGTTCGACGATAACAGGAGTGGTATGTTGTAAAGTAAGTTAAAATCAATTCAAATTAGCCTCTATGTTGACAGCTGTTAAAAAAAGGCAAGCTAGTTCATATATTTTAGTCAATAGAACATTTCATATCTAAATTTTGTATGAAAAAGCTATATAAATCACGCTTTGCCCTAGTGGGGTATCTAGAAAATGCTTATTAAAATTGGCAACAAAGTGTCTTGAAGTGTATGACTTGAAAACTTTGGGTATCGTTAATTGGAGAGAAAATACCTGGAATAGGGTATTTTGAAGAAGTATCTAAGTCAGTCGCGGCGATCGTAATCGACGGTCGTTGGTTCGATTCCCAGTGAAATAAGAATTCATTTATTATCATCAGTCTTTACGCTTGTGAACCAAGACTTTTGTCTTTCGTAGCGTTGAGCTCTGCCACTCAACATGCAATGTCTTGGAAAGCGGAAAGCTGGGAACGTAGTGCCTTATCACTAGGCTCCCTCTGCCTACCCTGCTATATGCGGGATATAGCGTGAAACCAAAAAACTTTAATGATAATATATATACTTGTTAAACCTGTACTTCAAGACAAGATTTCTAAAACCAGGTCTCCTTGAATCTGAGATTCTTAAGGTTAAGAAACGCGATGTCAATATTTTAATATATTTTTTAATTGTAAAGTCGACTCCATGTTTTGCAAAAGATATTTAATCAATATATCGTTTTCTAAGACATTGTCAATACATATATGGTCGATACGTCCTCGATACATATTATATATTATATTATTTTCAATATATTTCATATATACTGTATTGATAATTATAGTACAATTTTTAAAAATTACATATATCATTATGTTTTTAAACGAAGAAATTTATCATTTCTTCGGTTAAAGCTGGAGCGCTTAGGAGAGGAGCACCCAAGTCCTCTTGGGTTCAAATTTATATACATTTTACTTTATTTAATAGATTATTATTTAAACAATGCTTTATACCTAATTTATACACTTCTCATCATATAATATATGCTTAGATATTTCAAACCTCGTGACAGATTCAAAAGTAGTTTTCATTAACAGTTAGACCGATTCGCAAGGAAAGGTATTATATTAAATATCTAGTATTTCATATTTTACCTTCATATTAAATTAAGATTTCCCATAGAAATTGTATATTAATACATATATATATATATATATATATATATATATATATATATATATATATATATATATATATATATATATATATATATTATGTTATATAGATTATAAAGAAACAAAAGGTTTTATTTGGCCAAACCGATACATCCGTTGATCCATTAGGGACTTCACTAAGTGTCCCCTTTCCCGGAAATGACAAGTAACGTTTTCTTACATTTTCCTTCAGCTTGGTTAAAAGTATCTAATTTCAGGGTGCGATTCGTAGGACTTTACTTAAATAACACGTAATTTAGGTATTGATAAAAATAATAGTTTTTATTTTTGGTTTAATCTAGTTCTGTGTATATTTTCTGTAATATTTGTAGATCTACATAGTGTTTATTGAAATAAATCCCAATGCTTTTGGGCTTAGTCTTTTTTTTTATTATATATATATATATATATATATATATATATATATATATATATATATATATATATATATATATATATATATATATATATATATATATATATATATAATTTTTTTTTCTATTCTATATTTCCAATGAATATTTTAAATATAAAGTATTAAAGAAATATCTTCTTTGAGAAAAAAAGAAATTACTTTTAAAAATCAATATATATATTATAAACCAAAACAGTTCAATATAAAAAAAAAGTGTACTAAAAAGAGTAAAATAAGCTAAATGTAGTATTTATTTACGTAATTCAGTTATTTTTTGAGGCAGCGAGGAGAGAATAGTGTTTGTGTTGAAACATGAATAAATCAATCTTTAAATTTGGAATTGTAGAAAACTTATATTTTTAAAGTGTTAATCCATGAGGTGGGGGTTCAAATCTCGCTGCATTCAAAAAACATATACGTTTTCTTAAAGTATAAACTTTTATATACCTAGGTAGAGAACTTAGTGACAAGACAAGATATGAGTGTTCAATGGCGTAAGTAAAGTCCGCATGTTATCTGATCAAAGTGAAAATGAAGCTTTCCTCCTACTGGAAATCGAAACTGTTACCACCGTGGTTATAGCTAGCTCCCTGTCTCACACTGGCCCGAAAGTCTTAAAAAATATTATTTAATATGTGTTAAATGATGTTAAAACAAAAAAAAATGAGAAATAATAGAATTTATTTTATTTTATTTCACTATTACCAAATCGCAAAAGACGTACCTTATATATTTTATTAGTTGACATATTTATACATTAATTCTTAAAGAAAACTGATAGGATTTGATCCCGCGCCTCATGGATAAAGATTTCCATCTCTCTTGCAAAAGGATTGTTCAAATTTTTATACGTTTTCATTAAGTATATTAATACCCCTGCATTTTTCTCATATCATATCTTTTAACCCGAGTATGGCATTGTAGGCAGAAACTCTAGACTAGACTAGACTGTTTCTTCCGCTTTCCGTAGAAAACCAAGGCATGACTGTCAAATGGTGTAACTAAACGCCGCTCTTCATTCTACAAATCGGTAAAAAGAAAATAATTATTTCCCCCAAATGTGATTCGAACTCACAATTAGTGTTTACAGTAAAATTCTATGCCATTGCGCCATGGTAACCTCGAATAGCTAACATGCTAAAGTAAGGAATCAAATGAAATTATATATATATTTTTATATCTTCACGCTGTATCCCGCACACAGCGGGATAGGCAAAAGGCTGACCATAGGCTGAAGGAACCTAGTGTTCAGACACTCCGTTCCCCGCTTTCCGTCTTTCGTGGCATTGCGTAGTAGAGCAAGTGAAAATAACTAATTCTCTTCAAGTGGGAATCGAACTCACAACCAGTCGAGCTTACAAGGAGAAAAGACTTGAATATTAGAAAATTTTAAAACTGTTGCACTTAAGTGAAGATTTCCTTAGAAGTTGTAGATAACAGTATTTAAGCTTGAAGTCTTAGTTCTCTACAGTGGATGCTGGCGTTCCTAAAAAAAAGTTTTAAGCGTTCACCTGAGACTCATAAAGCGGAGATACTTTTACTTATAATTTAATTATTTTTAACTTTCGTTGTATAACGGTAGAGATCCAGATCTAGATCGAAATTTAGTCTAAAATTAAAACGGTTTAGCAAATTATAGACGATTTTTGTATTTAATTTATTATATTATAGTATTTAATTATTATATATAGTACTATTTATATTTTATTATTTTAAGTATGTTAGAAATTTGAAAATATATTTAATCAATACTAATAAAAAAGAACCAATAGCGTTTGTCGATTCCATATTCCATTTTTAAATATCTACCAACGGCTTGTAGGGTCAAAAGGAAATGACAAGAGCTGTGTGTTCTAAGTGACCGAGGTAGTTCTGACCAACGCTTTGTAGTCTATACCACAGTTGTAAATATATTGTAAAATTAAAAAAGAGCTGTTGAGTTTGTCGCCAGCTCCTCTCAGCAGAACGGCCCTCCGAGCTGGTGGTAGCTTCTAGCAGGACTGACAATACTGACACTTATGTTAATTTACGATTGAAAGTGCTTGTAATAGCCTATTTTTTATACCCATCGTAAAAAAATTTACGACGCAAACCAAAAAAAAAGCACATTTTTTTCAGATTAGCATGTTTAACCAAACAAACTGTTAAATTTTGAGATAATTGTGTATTTAGAGTAAATGTTCTTCATTTAACATATAAGATAAAATTAAATGAAAAAATAACAACGTAATAAGTTGTATAAAGCATATAAGAATTTCGACGCAGCGTGAGGAAGAACGCATGGCTTAGTGGTCTCTGACCACTGACGCTTGGACGGTTTCCATGAGGCGCGGGTTGGAATCCTGGTGCGTTCAAATTTTTATACGTTTTCGTTAAGCATTTTTTTCTATTCTTAGTGTGGCTTTACACTTTAAAAGTAATTAAAATACATAATGGAAATAACTTAAGCAATTTCCTTGAAAATGGAAAGAAAAATACAATATCAAGAAACTTCAATTCATACCATTTCGTTCCATATAATATAATATAATATAATAAAATACAATTTTCGTCGTTTTCACTGTGCGAGATCTATTCACGTAGAAATATAACAATGGCAACGTTTATCTTTATTTCATTCATAAGCACTTCAAATCATATGGAATAGCTTCGTTTCCTGAGGTTTTTTTTTTTGTGTATATATATATATATATATATATATATATATATATATATATATATATATATATATATATATATATATGTATATATATATATATATATATATATATATATATATATATATATATATATATATATATATATATATATATATATATATATATATATATATATATATATATATATATATATATATATATATATATATATATATATATATATATAGATACATATATACATTTCCAATTTGCAAGAGTTCCATTTTTTTAAGCTTCAGTAGAGCTTTTCTTTAAGATTAAGAATATATATAAAACGTATTTCAACGTAATGAAACTCGAACCCACGCCCCTTTGATAGTATCAAATCGTTTTTGCAAATTAAATCATACGTTTTTATAAAATACACGTTATTTTATAAATTTTTTTTATAAATATAAATATTTCTTATAATACCTACGTTATTAGCATCCTTGTAGGGAGTTTTTTTTTACAAATGTCTACTATACAGAGATTATTCTTAGAATTCTTAGAACTATTCAAGAGAAAATGCTATTTAATGAACATTTATTAGAAAATAACATTTCTTTTACAGTATATAATAGCATGAGCATTTTGTATGTAATACTAAATAAATTCTTAACTTTTTTATTTCATTACAAATTTTAATTCATAAGGCTTTTCTGATAGTCAGATTGCTTGGAAAGGATTACGTAAAGTTACATATTACATTCAGCATTCAATTTTTTTTCACTAACCAGTATTAAGACAACGTTGTTCATTTTCCATATGGCCAAGCCTCCCGATTTGGGATCATGGGAGTACATGCATTTATGAGCGTTTCGAAATAACTCTCTATTAATTATATAATAACACGATTGTAGGAGTTAATAGTAGATCCAGCTATTATATTAACACACAAATGTGCTATGTGGCTTAATGTGAACCAGATCTGTTGGTTATAGCAGCTTCACGCTGTATCCTGCATACAGCACCCTGCTGTATGCTGCTGCGGTAAAGGAATATTAGTCTGAAGACACTCCGTTCCCCCTTGCCGCCCAATATTAAAGGCATTGCGTGTTAAGTGGCGGAACTCAACGCCGTGCTTTGTCTATTAAGCAGAACGAGTAGAAATCAAACCCACAACTGTCGCGTTTTCAGTCAGATGTTTCCGCTGCAGGAACATGGCCAGAGACAGCTGTCTGAGCTGTCACCTGGAACTGACTGACTGACACTTGCCATATTAATTTCTTTTATTCTTCGTTCTCATCTAATATAGGCATTTAAAAATTGTCTGGTATTTTGTGGAACATATGCGCGTTCAAATTTTCAAACTCTTAAGACTTAATTTATAAAAATAAATATATGTGTAGATATCAGTGGCTAATATAAAAATTTGGCGAAGTTTATTATATCAGAATACTATAAAAATTTTCGCGAAGTTTACAAGGTTTATTTCCACAGCAAATATTTTATGTTTTCTACTTCATGAGTGTATCGATAAAATTTATTTAAAATGGGATTATTGTTAGTTAATAATTTATTGTAATAAATTTATTATTTATTCATTTATTCATAAGATTTACAAAAGGTAACCTGATGGGTGTCGTGTTATATGGATACTTCGCCAATGACAGATATAGATTGTAGATATGGCTGAGTAACTTAGCGCTGGACTTGACCTTAGCAAACTAGGCAAATTATACTTTCAAATTTTTTAATCGAAGCTATAAATCGCGTGTACAGAAATATTTCAACAACAATAATTTAATTAATTAATTAATATAAATTTAAAATTTAATTTAATTTATTCAGTGTCAAGTATTATGAATTAACATTATAAAAATAAAGCTTTAAGAATAAAATAGTAACCACAAGTCTGTCCAAATACTTCTTAAGATTTAGACAGCGTAAGCCATCTGAGTACTTGAAATTTCGTCTACTTCATTGTGAAACGAAATTTTATCTTCATTATGTAAGTGGCCCGATTGTTTAGTTGTTCTAATGAATGCAAAGCCAGAAGTTATGGGATTATTGTCTTATCATGAATTCGTGATAATTATATGATGATGCGATAAGAATGATAGTAGCCTAACTTTTTATTTTTTTCATTCTTAAGAGAGGATTAAGCAATGTCTACTAATAATATAAATCTGAAGAGTTTGTTTGTGTGTTTGTTTTTTTTAACGTGCTTATCTTGAAAAATGATTTGTATTAAATAGTCCATTTATCGAGGGAGGCTATATATAGGCTATATGACATCACGCTATGACTAATAAGGGTGGAGTAGCAATAAAAATGCTATGGATTGAAGTTCGTATATATACATGTATATAAATATATGTACATATATGTTTCTTAATGTTCTGTTCATTATAACAAATACAAAGTGCTGTCATTGCTTAATATATAAAATAGGATTTATGTCTAGGGTTGTACCCTTTAAGAATTATAAAAAATTATATTATAATTTGTAATTTTGTTTTACAATAGTCCATATTGCAAGAAAAAAAATATTATTATTTATAATACTACATTTACATAAGGTATATTTATAATTAATATTCTATCTAAGCTTTTCTTTCGAAGTCATCTGACCTACTCCTGGCTACGATGGGCTTTTGAACTTAGAAGCCGTAGTATTCAGTGATGTATAATTTCCACCTCATATCACTTTTATGAGGTAAAAAAGAATTTTATATTAGAAATAAAAAAAATATCTAAAACAAATATGTTTGATATTAATCAAAGGGTTTATTCAAAAGATCTTCAATATATTATTTTATTACGTTTTTTGCTTGAAATTTCACGGTTACAAGGATAGGTGTTGAGCAAGTTAGATTAAGAAAACGGTATATGCCGTATATGTAGGCAGGGTAGGTCGAGGGTACCTACAATTTTTAAGACGTTGCGTTATCTGTGACGGAACTTAACGCCGCTCTTTGAAATAAATAAATGAAAAAATCATATCTACGAGTCAAAGTTAAATAAATATTTTATTTAAAATAAGAAGATACAAGAGACTAAGAACTCTGGAGGCTTATAATCCCTCCCTCCCCTCCTTCCCTCTTCCACTTTTGGTCTAATGTGGTGCTAGTCTATGTGGAGTCGCGGAACACCACGCCGTGCTTTGAATAAGGGACTTGTCGATAACAAGCGTGTATATAATTATGCCACGACAGCTTTAATATATTTCAATGTGTAAAGCAAGGAGAAAGTGGAAATTTTAAACCTCCTGAGGACTTGTGTATCCTTGTATGAAAGTCAATCGGTGCTCACCCTAGGCGAGGTTCAACTGGACTTGCTACCCAGTCAGTAAGCATGAGGTGCTTATATATATATATATATATATATATATATATATATATATATATATATATATATATATATATATATATTATATATATATATATATATATATATATATATATATATATATATATATATATACACCTCATGCTGTGTGTGTGTGCTAGAACCAGGTGCTAGAACCTGGTGGGCGGGCGTGCCAAGAATTGATTGTCTGGAGGTGGCAACGGCCTCAATACTGAAAGATCCTTATATATAATAATTATTGTTTGCGAGCTTAATTTGTTCAAACATTTAGAAGTTATGAAATAGATTTCACTATTGTGATGTTTGATAACAATTAATTAACTATTACGAAGTTTAAATTATCCAATTAAACTTTCTTAATTTACTCCTTGCCTTGTTAGATTCAACAAGGCAAGGAGTGAGTGATGTGGGGTTCATATCTGGAGGTATATAGAGGTATATGTACTATTTTTATTTAGTAATTCTATACTCTCTCTCTTTCTCTCTCTCTCTCTCTCTCTCTCTCTCTATATATATATATATATATATATATATATATATATATATATATATATATATATATATATATATATATATATATATATATATATATATATATATATATATATATATATATATATATATATATATATATATATGTATTGATTGTAAAATGAGGAACACTGTCTTACCACTAGGGGACCTACTCAGCTATATACGGGAAAAGCTTGAATCCATTAACAAAAACAAATTATCAACAAAAATTGTTTTTGAGCTTTACATGATAAGCTCAGTTGTAAAGTAAAGTAAATACCTATAAATGTCAATAAATAAGTCCGACGAGTGGGGTTCGAACCCACATTTATCACTTGCACAGTTAGACGCTGTGCCACTGCGCCTCGTTGACCTCTTTATGCTCTATTTAAATTGTATAGGATGTTGCAGTCCGTTAGCCAACAAAAAAAAATTGTGAACTTGAATAATAGTAATTTTAGTATTTAGGACATGTGTTTACGTAATAATTTTAAATTCAAGCTCAATTTTATTTTCAATTTAGTTGAATTTAACTTCAATAAAGAAATGAATTAGAAAAACTAGAGAATAGAATTCTTTATTACTAAAAAAATCTTATATATAAGTACTACTGTTGTGGCACAGCGGCACAGCGCGTGACTGTAAACGCGACAAACGCAACTATTGTGGGTTCGATTTCCATTTGGGTAGAAAGAATTCATTATTTCCATTTTCCTCGCTCTGGTAACATAACAAAGCGCGGCGTTGAGTGCTGCCACTCAACATGCAGTCTCGAAAGGCGGAAAGCGGGGAACGGAGTGTGTAAGCACTAGGTTCCCTCTGCCTAACCTTCTATAAGCGGGATACAGCGTGAAAGAAAATTTAAAAGGAAAACAAAAAAAAACAAATTGTTTTAACAAACAATCCATTTCCTCACATTTCGTGCTATAATATTTGCTATTAAATCGTTTTATTGGACTCCTATACTTTTATTATAGGCTTACGTGTGGTACGTTTTTTTCTTAACCGACCGTCGTTAAAGTTTCTATGTGTTAATTAAAAAAGTATATATTTTTATTCATTGTAAGTTGTAGTATTTTATTTCAATAATCTATAATTATTGAAATATATGACGCTCTAGTGAAAATGTATTTGGGAAGCATTTGACTTGTAGTACACATACATACATACATATATATCTTCACGCTACATACCTAGCGGGGTAGTCAGAAACGCTGCGGTCCCTGCATACCTCTTTCGCCTCGTCCACTGTCATTAACCTCTTCATACATGCTCTCCGAGGCATCCTCATGCTTTTTACGTGACCTTCCTCCAATATCTTCGACACTGCGTTAGCGAAGGTCAACCGAGGTCTCCCCTTACCTCTCTTACTATTCACTTACTCACGAAGTAAACTTGCTTAGAGAAATTAATAATATTTTAATTATAGTCATATTCCTAACTTGATGATGCCAACATATCGTGTCTCTTTCCTATGGCAAGACAAAACGCGGCGTTAAGTTCCAACCCTCAAAGCACAGTGTCTTGAGTTTGCTTAGAAAGAGAACTTGTTACAACAAGTTTTCTCTTGCTTGCTATTTGTCTTCCTTAAGTAAAGGAAATCTAGACGTGGATTTTGCAGCGGCACAGCGTTTGACTGTAAGCGCGACGGTTGTGGGTTTGATTCCCACTCGGGAAGAATTCATTTTTTTTTTAATTTTGTTCGCGCCAGTAACAAGATAAACCGCAACATAGAGTTCTGCCACTTACGCCCTGCTATATGTGTTTAGATAAAGCATATGTGATCTTTGTTTCTATACAAATTCTTTTCTCTATCGTGTGACGCTATATCTCACTACGCCAGATAGTGAATAACATGAATAAATTCTACATATAGTTTATTTTAGTTCTTAGTATCTATTTTAGTCAGTCATTATTTTTGTTTTGTGGTAGCTTTTATTTATATAGGTAGGTTATTTTATAGTATATCTATATAGTATATCTAATTAATAGGGAAAATAATAATTGAATTTAATATTTCAATATCTTCTTAAAACTACAGATATATTCAAATGATTCGCCACTCCATCATATCACTAAAGCTTAAAAGTTGAGTTAGTTCTACATCTATAAAGGTGCAGGTGTGACAGACAGACAGATCGCCGGACGACAGACAGCAATCTTTATAATACGGACCCGTTTTACCCATTGGGTACGGAACTCTAAAAAGCCTAACTATGTCACGACAGCCAAAAACGATCTTTTTCGGTCATATTTTTTCATTAATTGATCTAAATAATTTTTTTTAAAGTGTCTTTAATATAATATGTTTATTTTAAAAACAATTTGCATATGTTTTTTTTTACATATCTAATGTAACTAGTATATACTTAATAACTGTTTCCCGATATGGTGAAAGCGACATGTTCGTCCAACGACCCAAAAGTCCTTGTAAAAGTCTATTAAAAAAAAAATATTTTGCAGTGAATTTACTGTATATGTATTTTATTTCCATATTTAATCTAGTTATATTAGAAATGGAAAGTTTCCATAGACAAATCCAGCTAAAAATAATATGAATTTATGACAAGCGCTTAAAGCTCTTACCGAGTATATCTTTCTGAAAAATAAATGAAATTTTTAATATTAAATGAAATTTACATATATTTACAGGAAAATATGTACATTATGAATGTTATTCATATACAAAATGTACGTAGGCAAGTAAACTTGAATCGTTGACTGTCAAGAGCTAAACAACTTACCGAGAAAAATGCGTCCCACTCAGGCCACGGTCGATGTGTTCATAAAATATTCTGTGCCCCGTAGCATCTAAAGTGTCTTAGATGAAATCTAATAGGCTTGGATTTTAAGTGGATAAGTGAAAGAAGCTATAAGAATTTTCGTTTCATATTTTGTAAGTATATATTATAATTTGTGGTTTAAAGTTAAAAGGATTTCTTGAAATTGATTCTTGTCTCTACACTAGCTTAGTAATTACGAAGCTTCACGTTTTAAAGTTCACGCTTTATCCCGCATATTGCAGGGTAAGGGAACCTAGTGTTGTTGTCAAGGGGAACCTAATGTCAGAGACGTTGCGTGTTGAGTGGCGTAACTCAACGCCGCACTTGACATACTGCTAAGTACTTGACAAAACTTTATGTAATTTAGTTTTGGACAACCGTTGCATGTTATGACCTTGTAGATTTTATAAAAATTAACCAAGGTATGAAACAATAATAATAATAAGCTCTAATTAAAAAAGAATTCTCATTTTCTCTAAAACAAACCCAAAATAGACGTCAGGGCTTGGAAATAATAAAAATTATAATAAAAATTTTGTTGAAAAATTTTAATAGCTGAAACAGTAATAAGGAAAAGCTTTGTTGTATATTATAACTCCTTGACGGACGATTACTCGCGTGAGTACATTTCAAAAGGAGCTTTACTTATTCTTCATTCTGGAGGTGTTAAATTTGAACATTTAATATATATATATATATATATATATATATATATATATATATATATATATATATATATATATATATATATATATATATATATATATATATATATATATATATATATATATATATATCACTCCGTTCCTCCTTTCCGCCTTTCGAGACTCACCGTCACGCTATGTCCTGTAATATAAAATTTTCCCTAGGTCAAAATCAAACCCACGACCGTTACGTCTACAGTCAGATGCTACGCCACGACTGCCTCAATAAGTTCTCAAAATACGTATATGTTCTTAAAATTGGACTATAAATCTGCCAAGCTTCGTTACCGAAGTCTATCAGTCTTACATTTTTTACTAAATTACTCCCAAAATAAACCCTTGTGTAGACAGCGTTTGTTTTATGTCTTGGAGTCATATAGAGATTTTTCACCGCAAGCGTGAAATTTTCTTATATGTGGAGCATTTTTCAGTGACATTTTATTTATTTATCTCAGTATTTTATCGTTGATATATTAGGAAGTATCAAAGTACAAAGGCATACGTTTGTAAATAAAAATATATGAAAAATGTGAATTTCTTACAAACTTATAAATAAATCTAAGTGATATGCATAGAGAACGTAACAGAGAAATTTAGTGGCAAAACTCTATTTAAAATATTATGTTAGTTTTATTTTCAAATTCACTGTCAATTTATTACCAACACAAATGTGCCAAGGCAAAATAGATATTTACTTGAACTTAGCACCCATATACTAGATATCTTCACCGGACAAAAGGGTCCATTAATTTAATATTGAACTTGGCTCTCATTTCACATTTATGTTTATAATATACAATATTGTAATTAAATACAAACAGCAAATATCATCTCACTTCTAATATATAACAAAATAACTAAAATAAAGAAAGAAGATCTAAAATATCAAACAGCTTTAGTGTAAACAGCTTAGTAGTTTTCCGTATTCGATGGAAAATGTCACGTTTGATTCTATATTCTATCGAATAATACAATTGTTTGTAAACGATATATGGCATACTGTATGTATTATGTAAATAGAATTTCACAGATAATTAATTTATATATAATAGTAATATGCTATTCAATTTCACAGTTCACAGCTCGTTTGACATCTGACACTTTATGACAACCATATATTAACGTTGTAATATAGACTTGTATTTTGTGGAAAATATGTAAAATATTAATTCTGTAACTCTATACTCTCCGTTTCCTTGTAATTTCAATACATTGCGTGTTGAGTGATTATATATTCAAAAAATAAACTACTTGCCAGATCTCGTTCAAACCAATTTTCGCCAATTAACATAGTATATGTACATCATATATTATTTTAGTTTTATCATTCTCTTATTTTAGAAGTTACTAGTTAGAGTGGGGGGTGGAAGTAGGTGCTGCCCACACATTTTACCGATTTGGAAGTGTCTTTCGCGCAAACTTAAAAATTATTTTTTAACTTATTTTGTAAACAAGATTTTTAGAAACCTCAACATTATTTCTGAAGATCTGACCATAGATACCCCACACGTATGGGTATGATGAGAAAAAGCATTTTGGAGTTTCAGTTTTAAGTATCGGGGAACTCAAAAAATTGGGTTTTTTTTTTTCTATTTTTATGTAAAAATTTTTCTACGATTCACAAAACAAACAGACAGTGTTTTTCCATTTATCTACGGAACCCTAAAAATAGAAATTATGTTTTTGATGACCAATTTTTGATTCTACGTCCATCTTGAATATCGTCAAATACAGTCCAGATCGGCTATAATGGGCTCACCTTACAAAATTTTTTAATATAATAATGTTAGTTTAACAGTCGCCCTTTATTAATTAAAAGCTTTTGACCGTCAAAGGCGTACAAAAATTGTTTATGACAAAAAAAAATTAATTTGTATAATGGACAGGTGCTTAGAAACGCGACGCCGCATCGATAAACGATTTTGCCAGATTTTATGAAGATATTGTTTACTTTGTGAGGTGTTTCAGTAAAATGAAAGGAGATTTTTTTTGTAGATTTTAATTAAAATGCGCATATTTTACTTTTTCTTTATAAAGAAAATTGTGTTCTGCTCGCTGCTTTGCCCGCTTATAGTATACTATACTAATACGTTTGTATTATATATGTAATATTCCTTTTAAATCACTTTAGTCATTAGTGAAAATCGCATTCAAATCGGTTTAGATATTTGAAATACATATACTCTTATAAGGGCAAATCGGAAACGACTTTGTTATATATATATATATATATATATATATATATATATATATATATATATATATATATATATATATATATATATATATATATATATATATATATATATATATATATATATATATAAAGAGATGATACAAAAATGAATACTTTATTAGCCAAAAATCGTATGGTATATTTTATATGAACATATATTATACTCATTCAGAAGGTGCCTAGCCAATTATCTGTTCGATATTTGGTTTTCAGTATACGGGTACGCGACCCCGGGCCACCAGTTTTAATCCATGGAAGTGGTGTCCCTCCCCCATTTTCCAAGTCATTCTTCCTCCAATTTCTTTTCCTTTCTTGGTTTCTCCCAGTAATGGGTTTGGAGGTCTGATGGCAATCGCTCTATTAAAAACCACAATTCGCCACACAAATGGACCGATATAAGAAAAACCCTAGCAGTGCCCAGCACTGCTAGGGTGTCGCCGCTAAACGACACGCAGGCACATCACCCTTTACCTGCGACAAGCGGGTAAGGGCTACCGTGTCAGGTACGGGCACGGCTAACGACATTAGTACCCAGGAGGAAACTCCACTTTGTAACATGGAATATTGGCTTTCTAACCGGACGATGCAGAGAACTCGCCGATGTACTAATGAGACGTCGGGTCCAGTGTGCTTTCCTTCAGGAAACTCGCTGGAAGGGCAATAAGTCTCGTAACATCGGTCAGCGTTACCGCCTTATATACACTGGGTCACCTACATGCAAAAACGTTGTGGCGGTAGTACTTTCTGAAGAGCTTCAGAATGGGCTTTTTGACGTTGACCGTCGCTGCGACCGCTTGATGCGGATAAGACTACTAATTGAGAGCGTGACCGCAAACTAAATCAGTGTCTATGCTCCTCAGGCAGGTTGTGGCGCGACTGAAAAGGAGGCATTCTGAGAGCAGTATAAGGTTCTACTCGCTATACCGTCTACCGAAGTAGTCATGGTTGGGGAGGACTTGAACGGATACGTGGGTAGGGTCGCTGAGGTGTATGAACGTGTTCACGGGGGTTTTGGATATGGTCTTCGCAATGCAGAGGGAGAAAATATTCTGAGAACCTGCATTGCGTCTGATCTGGCCATCGTGAACACTTTCTTCCAAAAGAAACTTCAGCACCCTATGACGTTTCAGAGCGTAGATTGTGGGTTCGATGAACTCACAATCTACATGTACAGTCAGAAGCTGCAATATTACAATACTGTGAATTATCAAGAATTCAACATTTCAAAGGTCAAATGACTTTATAATTACTAAGCGGTTCTTGTTATTCAAATGCGTTATATTATAAGTAAATCTGGGTAGAACAGATGGTTGTGCTCACATAAAATATTCCTAAGAGGCCAGAAGCGGGTCCGTAGGGGCTTATGCGTAGATATTAAAAATTAAATCTGCAATTTTCTATTCGGATCATCGTGGCGATGGGACAGCAGTGTAGGTTTGATTACCATGAATAAATTATTTTAATGACCCCGCTCTGGCAAGCCTCTGGCAATCGCGGCGTTGTGTTCCGCCACTCACGCATTGTTCCGAATTTAGACACAAAGTGGAAAACGTAGTACCTGGTCACTAGGTACTCTCTGCCTCCGCTTATGTTATCGAAGTTTTATAGATGTTAGTATACAGAGTAAAGTACAAATTTATTCTTTTCCATATCAAATTAAAAGTATTTGAAGAAATATAGGTCTAAAACGGTAGTAACTTGTATATCAAAAACCATATATCCCACACATCAATTGTCTAAATCAACGATAGTACAGTATTTGCTATAAAAACATATACCTAAATTGAATTTAAACCAAAATCTATAACGTGAGATCATATAAATGTCAACTATGCCACAATGGCGTTAATATTGATTTTAATTCTAAAGCCTATTCAATTTAACCTTCACTCAACGGCCTGAGCTGACGCTCTTTGATAAAAATATACAGTATTTCAGATATGCATTTCATGTTTGAATGGACATTTTTATTCGACTGCAACGGAAGGGTTAAGTTCTTTCTTTTTAAATTGAGGATAAGTTATGTTTTAAAAATTAAATAAGAATTTTGAAATTAAATTACGTTTATACAACATAGGTTGATAGATTTTTCTAAGAATATAAATTAAATTAAATTAGCTTTACGCTGTATCCCGCACATGGCAGGGTAGGCAGAGGGAACCGTGGGAACCTAGTGTTAAGACACCCCATTCGCTGGCGTGGTGGAGTGGCGGAGTGTTACCAGAGCGAAAAAAATGGAAGTCATTCATTCTGCCAGAGTGGGAATCACACCCACAAACCGTCGCGTTTACAGGCAGAGGTTATCCTCTGCGCCACGACAACTTTTTCTTAATATATAATTCTAAGTAATATTATCCATTTTTAAGCTTATTATTTATTTTCGATATTATTTATTTACAAGTAGTAAAATTATTTTTCTAGAAAATGTAGAAGAGAGAGATTCCACCACATTTAATAAAATGCTTCAATATAATTTCCAGCATAGCAGGGTAGGCATATATAGTCTAGCGTCAAAACACTCTGCTCTCCGCATTCCAACAGAGACATTACATCTTGAGTAGCATAACTCTACGCTTTGTCCTACCAGAGTGAAGAACTAAAGAGAAATGATACCCCCGAATGGGTATCGAACCTCATTCAACGCGATGATATCCAGATGCTGAGCAGTGGGAGCTCGTGCATTATCATTCATAAAATTTTAAAATGAAATTAACAATAATATGTTATGGACGATATAAATCATTCCGCTATTAATATGAAATATGTTTTTATTGAACTAAAATTAATTAATCGCAACAATTGTCTATCAAAATTGCATCTGTCAGTACACATTTGGGTCAGTGTATTGTGATGTCTATATGAAATATAATATATATATATATATATATATATATATATATATATATATATATATATATAATATATATATATATATATATATATATATATATATATATATATATATATATATATATATATATATTATATATATATATATATATATATATGCATGTGTTATATGTATGTTTGTACGTAGGCATTAACGTCATTAACTTACGATACTTTAATTTTATAATGAGACCGGCGTCTGTCAAGAAGCGTATAGTTAGTGGGTTCGATTCCAACTCGGGAAAATGAAACTTTATAATTTTCCAGCTCTGGTAAGAAGAAAAAGCTCAATTGAGAACTGCCACACAATATGCATTGTCTCGTAATTTGCTCGAAGCAGAAAAAGGAATTTCTTAATGCAGAGTTCCCTTTGCGGAAATAAGTTACAAATTAACTACTTTCTTATATTTTCATACAATCGGTCGTTAATATGTTATATTACCTATATTAAATACTATTATAATAAATGAAACATCTGTCATTTTTTTATTTATTTTTGCAAAGGCATTGAGATCTGCCACCTGACACGAAATTATCAAAAATTAGGCGGAAAGTGGGTAACCCCCAAACCGTCATGTTTACAGACAGACGCTGTGCCTCTCTAGAAATAAATAAAACAATTTTTAAAAGCTTTTAAAATATAATAAACTAAAACTTTAAAATATTACCTAATACGGAGGTAATGATCTGTTTATTTTCTCCTCTTTTACCATTTATAGCAGGAAAAGCAGAGTAAATTAAATCTCATGCATTTTTTGCACCGACTTCTTAGCGGAGGTAGAGAGTCAAAACACTTTTGACTAACACCGATACCGCTCAAGCTGCTTGGGATCAAGCTCATTCAGCAATCATTGCGGCAAACGAGTTCTTAGTGTTACTAAGGGTGGATGTGTCATCGACAGAGAGACATAGTGGTGGAATGACCAGGTGCAGGGGGTGATTCGGGAAAAGAAGGCTGCATTTAAAGAGCGGCAGCATTCCAACTGTCCTGAAGACAGACTGGAGTACATAGCAGCGAAACGGGCCAGCAAAAGAGCTGTAGCCAGGGCCCGCAGAGAGTGTTTGTCGCTATTATACGATAAACATGAAACTGTAGAGGGGGAGAAACTCATAAACAAACTGGCTTGTGCTCGAAATAAAGCGACGCAGGATATTACAAAATGTCTCTGCGTCAGAGATTCTCAGGGCACGTTGCTTTGTAGTCATCCCTCTGTGAAGGAGAGATGGAAAAGCTACTTTAAGGAGCTGCTGAACACTCAGCAGTCTTGTAGCCTTCCTCCTGAATTATCTCCTAGCCTCGGAGTTGTTGCTCCAATAACCGTGACGAAACGCATAATTGTCTTCGACACATGAAGAACGAAAAAGCGGTAGGACCTAACGACATCCCGATCGAGGCGAGGAAATTGTTGGGTGCTCTTGGTGTGCTTCTACTTACTGACCTGTTTAACTGTATCTTGAATACTGGAAAGATGCCACATCAGTGGCGGCAGAGCGCATGATCGGCTGGATACTGTCTCGGCTCACATCCAATGCCAGCCTCCGTGGCTGATGATATATGCTGATGACATAGTACCGAGACGAGAACCGACTGATACTGGAGCGTGAAGTGAAGACCTGGAAGTGTGAGCTTGAGAACGGTGGTCTTAAACTGAACGTGTCGAAGACCGAGTATATGACTTGTGGCCATTCGGACTCGAGCACCATCCATATTGAGCTTGAGCCAGCCATTAAGTCAGAGTTCAGGTGCCTTGGATCCGTTATGCATGAGTCTGGAGGCATCGACCACGATATCCACGCCCGGGCTAGCGCTAGTTGTGCCAAATGGCGCGAGGTCACTGGTGTGGTCTGTGATAGCGGAATACCGCCCAAGCTCAAGGGACTAATATACAAGAGCATTATCCGACCGGTTCTTTTATACGGCAGCGAATGTTGGCCAACATTATCTCGGCATACTCAGGAGCTTCACGTCACGGAGATGAACATGCTGAGTGGATGTGTGGTGTTACGCGGTCCGACCGCATACGCAACACATTCATTCGAGGTAGTTTTGGATTCCGTGACGTAGCGGATAAGCTCCAAGAGCGTCGCCTGAGATGGTATGGCCAAGTTATGCGCCGACCTGAGAACTATGTCGGAAGTAAATGCCTTGACATGTCAGTCCCTGGAGTTAGACCACCCGGACGCCCAAGGAAGCGATGGCTGGATGTCGTGGCGCAAGACATGAAAGCCAATAGATTGTCCACTGAGGATGTTAAAGTCCACTGAGGATGCAAAGTGGAGTAAGCTTAGTCGGAAGGCAGATCCTGGCAAACGAAGACGGGACTTATGCCATGAATTTATATATATATATATATATATATATATATATAATATATATATATATATATATATATATATATATATATATATATATATATATATATATATATATATATATATATATATATATATATATATATATATATATATATATATATTATATATATATATATATATATATATAGATTATTTTCAAATTAAAACACGTTCCAACCACTCACAACCAGCGTCCTATTAAAATCATTAAGCGTTATTAAGCTTCTAAATAAAATTATTCCTTTACTGATCATATATTTATTACACCCGATGAATTAATGAGAATTATTATAATTGTTTATTATACATACTATATTTACCTGTGGCTTTGCTTGTTGAAGTGTCTAAGGTAGCTCTAATTTCAAGTACAAAGTGTTACATCGAAACGGTTAAGTTATTATTTTTTTTTTATTAACACTTTTAAAGATAAAAGCTTTCAACCTTGCATAGTATAAATTTTCATGTAAACGCACTGTAGGCCAATACAACGTTTAATAAAGGAAATTGTATGAGAAGTAATTCAAGATTGACGATCAAGTAAAAAATACTTTATTTAAAAACAGTTTTTCAAAAAAAATTTTAATCGTCTCTAAGAGGTGCGGGTTCAATTTCCCGCTACGTTCAAATGGTTATCGTAATATATAATGGTTATCAGGTTATCATAAGAAATAAACAAGTATATTTTTATCACGTATAACAAACGTAACTAAAAAAATAAAAATTAAAATTCGCTTAAGACAGCTTAAGTAAAGCGACATTGTATTCTAGACACGTCCGTTGTAATCGAGTTTGAACAAAACGGGAATCTGTTTCAATAATTGTTGTAATCCTTAAAATGACTTTTTGGCTAACTCGTAGCGATTGGCAACTTTAGACGATTGCCTGCATAGTGTACATGTAAATTGAATTTCTCAAATGAAAAAATAGCTTAGAATATTTTCGACCACGGTTTCGATGGATCTGGGTTCAAATCTAACTTGACACATTTTCCTTGGTTCCGTATATTTATACAAGAAAAGTATATTTTTCAGTTTTATATTATATATATGTGAAATTGCCGCATATATATGTTAAAATGCCGCGATTCGAGTATAAGTGCAGCAAAGTGAAAATAAATCATTGATGCATATGGGTTTCTTCTCAAAGGCCGAGTCATAGAAAAGTCATGACCTTGTCCGAATTCGAACTAAGTATATTTTGACTCCCAACTATAAAAGCTAACTGAACCGGTAGTAGTATTTTGAATATAACAAAGCTTTTTTATTTCTCAATATTCAAATTTGTCAATTCTTCTTGATATTTTTAGATTATATCCAAATGAAGCTGTTGAGTCTAGACACAGTGACGCCATTGATATTATGTTACAAAAATGTGACAATTTTTTTCCATATAATAAATTATTCTAGTAGAAAATTACTACAAAAAAGCTACATTGTCTTTCGAAAGTTCAGCTTTAAGCTTCATATCGCAAAACAAGGTAGGCAAACAGAATTTAACGCTAATCTCAACGCCGCGCTTTTTATTATTAGACACACTTCTGACTGTAGTACTTTATGTCTAGGTTTAATCATTTTTTGGATACAATATTAATGTAATAAAATTTTGTGGTAAATTTGAGTTCCTCAACTCATACAAGAATTTGTCTTCTATAATAAATAAAAATAAGTAGTACGTTCATCTTTCCTAATCGTGACTATAAAAAATCTTGTACAATTATTGTGATTATTAAGAAAATTCATTGAAATTCCAGTTTAAGCCAACCAATTAACTTGGAACTTCAATTAATTGAATTAATCAAAGAACAATAAATACCATCCATCGTATGCAACATATTTGAACTCTATACCTATTCTCTATCTAAGAGCTACAAGGGCACTTACAATGAAGAACAACTCAATCAGAGGACCCAGGGATTGTTATTAACGATCACTTGTGAAATATCCACCTTTTTTCCCCGGATAGAGCTTGAATCACGAGAAATGGATGAAGGCTATTAGATATACGCTGACTAGTGGTCCATATTAAAAATGAGATTAGCTCTTACAGATTTAGTTTCGAAGCTTGTGGAAAATTTTTGAAATTCATTTTTCTGTAATTTTTTGAAATTCATTTTTCTGTAATTTTGAAGAAATTTGAATAATTCTTTAGTTTTCAGATTATTTTTAGAAGTTAGTAATATATTTATTATGTCTTTCAATTTACTTTTTTTTTTGTAGATAATGGTTTTTTGATAAATTCTTGTTAAATGTTGTATGAAGCTTTATATTAGTGAAAACCGTATTGAAACGCGTTATGTAATTTAAAAGTTGCCAAAATTGATAAAATTGCTGGGAAATATTTTGCTTTATCTATATTACCTTAACAAATTAAAAATACATCACTATAAAAGAACATTATCAGCGAGTAACATAGGCTATATATAACATTATGCTACGTTCAATAACAGCAGGGTATTTTTGAAAAATATCACCGAAATAGGGACAAAGACGTTACTTTATGCTTACATTACGTCCTCGGTGTAAATGGATATGGCAAAAAAAATACTTTATAAATTTTTTGTTTCATTTATAGGTAGGTTTTAAGTGAGTAAGTAAGTAAGTAGACAGTAAGTCATTTAAATCATTTGATGTCGTTGATCTATCAATTTATCTACTACTGCTGTCTATAAATGAGTGTACAAATAAAAATCGGATTTATCATTCATACAGTCTGAAGTGTGTCTGAGCTTACGAGCTTTCATTTTAACATCGAATTGTTCTAACCTGAATAATCTTTAGCTGATAAATTAAACTCTTTTATTGACAAATTATATAAATTATATATAAAATGTTAAAAGTCTGGTTTATTTGCATATATTCATTAGTATAAAACTAAAAGTGTTTGTTTGGTTAAACGCTTATTCTTAGGAACTACTAGTTCAAATAAAAAAAAAATATGTTAGAGTTTATTTATCAAGGTAGGTATCACGTTAATCTTTACATCTGACACTTAAATGTCATCATCATCATCATACAGCATAAAGACCGGTACTCGGCCGCCCTCATCCATCGGACTCCGGTGACCTTCACCAAGTCGTTGTTCCACCTCGTCCACTTAAATACAATATGTGCTATTTGCATTTGACCACGTGGACGAAGACGTAGGTAAAAGCTAGTTTAATAAAATAAAAAAATATCCTTAAATGTAAAATAAACAAGCTAAAACCATTTTTTTATATAAAATTAGAACGTTGAATTACTAAAATAATAATAAATCCACGTTCGTATTTGTCATCTTTCATACAATAACTGTTGAATCTTCATAATACGATTTATTAAAACTGCATAGAATCTCATAAAAGGTTATGTTCAATTATTATTAATAGCTTCACGCTGTACTCCGCATATAGCAGGGTAGACAGAGGGTTGTGAGTGTTGAGACTCTCCGTTCTCCACTTATTACTCAATGTTGGGACATTGCGTGTAGGTATAGTAAAAGAGGTAGAGTATTAGGTATTTTTCAAATTCACATATTTGTCACTTAGAACAAAAGCGGCAGAGAAAATATCTGTAGTATTAATATCTCCAATATCACGCTATGACCATTTCAATCCATATAGAAGCGTTGTGTCTATTGGCGTAAATAAACGCAACTTGTATAGAATAGTGTCAATTTATTAATGTTAGCAGTTTAAACGTTTCTTTTGAAAATCTACTTCGTCTTTCACGTCTCAATTGTTTTCACAATTATTATAATTTTAGTTCCTCGTGTATTTTAAATTGCAATAATAAATTATTGTGGTTCTGGTGGACAAAGTATCTCCGTGCTTAGCGGAGTTGTGAACAGTATTTGAATATTATATTCGCTCAACAAAAAAGTATAACTATATTATATATATATAATATATATATATATATATATATGTATACTATATATATATATATATACTATATATATATATATTATATATATATATATATATATTATATAGTGTCTATAATATTATATATATATATATATTATATAGTGTATATATATATATATTATATAAATATATAATATACTGATACATTTATTTTCAGCAACAATGACTTATTAATTATTTTCAATTCTTCGACACGGTGTTTTCGAAGGGCGACCGATGTCAGTTTAATATAATAAAGGAAAAAATATAAAACTTAATAATTTTCTTGTTTGTGCTAACACGATTTAAGCTTCCACCAAATTATTGAAATCTAGGTCGATGAGTATTGCACTGGAAAATTTTAATTTATTTTCAAATTAAAATGGAATATACCTTAAATGAGGTATAATCAATTATGCTTTTGATTTGGTTGGTTTTAATTTTTTGCTAATTGTGCAATTATTATAGTAAGCGAACAAATACGATTGATAGGGCCGATTACATGGGCCTGTTCGTTTTTTTCGTTCAAACAAGAGAAGATATGGCAGCTAGTTCTTTCATTTAATATATCTCGAACTGTTGAAAGCAGAGAACGGAGTGTTCTAACACTAGAGTACGATACATTTTTTTTTTGTAAAGATCCATTTGAATTTAAATTAATCTTTTGTTTCTATATAAATGTATACAATATATATGTTCTAACAAACAAAAAACACTATATTATAAGATGTTTTTTTGTAAAAAAAACAACAATATCCAACACAATATTCGCAACAATCACACTAACTTCGCAATGTTGTATCCTTATCATTCGCCTTTCGCACGCGATTTGATCCCATCCATTACTCAGTATCGAGTCATTAATGGAGTTCCGATTAACGAATATATCGTTAATCAAAATGTATCCGATTCAGAATCGATACAAGCGTCATTAGGGATAAATGATATAGCCAAGCCTTTCCCAATTTTATAAATACTAGCTTTCACTGCCGGATATTTTTAATTTTTGAGATAAATTTCGTAAAAAGATGAAGAAAATCTTGAGATATATCTCCATGAGCTTATATTGTTTTGGTGGGATTTGTTACAGCTTTAAAATGAATTACTGCAATGAAAGAGCAAATAAATCTATACAATTAACATAAGCTAGCGTTTACCCGCGACTTTGCCCGTATTTAGCTTTTCTTATATATTTTTTTTTGTTTGCTCCACCAATAACTATGTTGTATAGTAGATAAGGTGGATTACGTTGAAGGGCTTAACGTGATGTAACAGCCTTTCTGAATAAATGTACTGTGGGTTTTTCCTTAATATTTAGCTTTATAATGTTAGTATAGAAGCGCGGCTTCCAAGATTCTTAAGAAATGAAAAAAAATAAATGTAAAATGCATTCTATTTTGTCTCACAAAAAAAATAAAAATTAAATATAACTTTCAAAATTCCCTTAACTGGGAATCGAACACTAAACCATCGTGTCAATCAACTAATGAGCTAATTCATTATGACATTTATTATCATCTCAAGTCATAATTTTAATAATACATGCTCCATCCCTAGCGGGGTAGAGCCAAAAAAAAAGAATGTCTAACACTACGAGCCCTACATACCCCCTATATGCCTAAATACCTCTAGCCTCTACCTCTGGGTCCTCGGACTTTTCGAAGAGCTTTTGCATAGACGAATAAAATGTATACCATTATATTTCACCCACTTTCACGTTTCACTCTATACTTTCTACATATACTCGTATATAGTATACTAAAACCTTTTTAATTTTGAATTTTTTCGAAGCGTCCATACAAATTTCAAGTGTCGTTAACCTATATATATATATATATATGAGAGTACGGTAGAGATGGGGCCGTTGTTATATGTTATTTTAGTAATATCGTAAACACGTTGTAATTTTAATATTACTTTAGAAGTGGAGGGAATTTTTTTATGAATATGTTCTTAATTAAATTCATTTTGTATTGGCATATTTTTTTCATTATGGCTATTAAATTAACAAAATTGTATCTAATTTGTGTATATAAGTATTTAAACTATGAGAATATCATCTTTTAATTAACTTATAACATAAAAAAGATTCTAAATAAAATATCTACTAACATAAGTGTGTTTGGTTGAACGTGCTAATCTCAGGAACTATTGATTCAAATAAAAAAAAATTGTGCTTTAGAGTCCACTTGTCGAAGGAAGCTATAGGATGTATAAAATCACGTTAAATCATTTCCATGTAACGTACATCATACAAAATGCACGCACAATAAAAGTTAGTTATTTATAGAAATGTCATTTGCAAAATATTTGACATAAACGTTTTGGTTATGGTTTCGGTTCTGGTGGTGGGTTTCTGGTATGTAACGTTATGTGGTTATATATAGAATATTACTTTATCAATATCTTTTTAAAAAATAGAACCTTAAATACTTGTAAATAATAGAATAACGAAACTGTTCAAGATTTCTCCAAAATTAGTTCGTCAGTTTTAAAACGTGATGTATATTTAGAAATTTCTCAACCCAGACTTTACTAATAGATTTTACAGCTACAATAATCTATCTCCAATAAATTATTTAAGCTTAAATTTGGTTCAATAAAATATTTAAAAAGTTCTCAAAAGGAACATTATACTCTTATTAGTTTTTATTAGTTTTGCCATAAATAAAATTTGAACTTTTAATAACTTCTTTATGATTATATATTACTTGTAAAAATAAAAAAAATTATGGAAACCAGTAAGACAAATATAAATTCGTGTCGTAAATTCATTTAATTTTTTTTTGACTTAATTAAAGTAAGGCTTGAAATTTTTTTAAATAGCAACACTTATTATAACTATATAGAGTATTTATTATAGTTATATTATATAATAGTCTCCAAGTTTTTATTATTAATACTATCCATAAAAATTCCAAACATTCTTAAGAACATTTGTATTACAAGAAATACTCAATTGAAAAATGTCTCAGATTCGAACAAATTGTGGAGAACGGAGAGTCTTGAACGGTTGACACTAGAATCTCTCTGCTAGCCGGATTGTTGTACAAAATAGAATGCAGTGGCAATCAAACCCACTACCTATCAAAAATAATGTACATATAAAGTCATCTATTTTTCCTTTGAGTTATAAAGGATAGATTTACCACAGAATCCGCATAGTAGTGTATAATATTTTACATCACTGTTTTGAACAAAGCTGGATAATGCTTCACTACTTAGCGAGACTGTGAACGTAATATCCTGAGAATATACCAACTTCCGCTAAATATCTAAATATTCATGGTAAGTAAGTAGTTCACACTATTCTAGCTTAGTTTGTGAGGATATAACTCTGGACAGACGTTAGTTGTATGTTTGATTCCCAGTTGGGGAAATTTGTACGATGAAAATTCAATCCCCCCCCCCCTCTTCGAGCGAAAAGCTTCTCTTCTCTTCGAGTCAAAGCTTAGTTTTAACTTTATTCTTGAACACCCAATGCTTTTAATGTATGAAATGAAAAATCGGTCAAGTGTGAGTCAAATTCACATACCAAAAGCTCTGTATACTATTGTATAAGTAGTAGAAGTGGAAATCGATTCCACAAAACGTCGCGTTTAAGTCAGACGCCATGCCTCGAATGTTTTCAAACGTCTAGTATAATTAGATGAAAAGTAATGGCGTTTCATAAAGTATCATTAGGTTTAAATTTTATATTTAAAAATATATAAAACTAAGCAATCTGTTTGTGTCCTTCAATAAAACTACGAATATAATAAATTTTTAATGAAATTGTTCAGAAATTAATAGAAGTTCGTAAATATACATACGTAAATATACATTAATAAATTCGAATAAGAGCTATAAAAGCAAATGACGTCACATGCCACTGGCGTCATATTAATTTCATCAGCTTTAAGGAGACAGTATATACGATCATATATATCGTACGTCAAGATGAGACGAATGTGACTAAATTTTATGTTGGGTTCAAATCGCATTTCGGGAATATTTTCTTAATATAGAAAATCTTTATAAACGTACTTGCTTTAAAAATAGTATTGGCTGTCTCAACCCGCAATATTAGAAACAGAAGGAGAAACTGAGCTTGTGTACACATATATATATTCCTTTCCAATGTGCGGTATACAGCGTGAAGGAATATATATATATATATAATATTATATATATATATATATATATAATATATATATATATATATATATATATATATATTATATATATATATATATATATATATATATATATATATATATATATATATTGCCAACGTCCATACCACGTTGAACACACCGGTTCTCGTCCGATCACCGAAGTTAAGCAACGTCGGGCGCGTTCAGTACTTGGATGGGTGACCGCCTGGGAACACCGCGTGGCGTTGGCATCTCAGAGGGTGTCTAAGCCAATTATCTGTCCGATATTTGGTTTCCGGCATACGGGTACGCGACCCCGGGACCTCGAGCCACCACTTTCATAACCCGATCCAATCCATGTAAGTGGTGTCCCTCCCCTATATTCCAAGTCTTTCTGCCTCTTATTCCCTGTCCTTTCATGGTTTCTCCCAGTAATGGGTTTGGAGGTCAGATGGCAATCGCTCCACAAAAAACCACTTCGCCACTCATATGGACCGATTGGTCTTAGTCGGAAGGCAGACCCTAGCAAAAACCGGGACTAATGCCAGGAAGAAGAAGAAGAAGAAGATATATATATATATATATATATATATATATATATATATATATATATATATTATATATATATATATATATATATATATATATATATATATATATATATATATATATATATATATATATATATGTATATATATATATATATATATATATATATATATATATATATATATATATATATATATATATATATATATATATATATATATATATTATATATATATATATATATATTATATATATTCCTTCACGCTGTATACCGCACATAGCAGGGAAAATGAAAATAATTCATTCTCCCCGAGTGGGAAATCGCGAATCCACAAACCATCGCAATTACAGGCAGACGCTGTGCCTCGCCGCCACGACGGTTCTCTTCTGAGAGATATATATAACATATATCTTTCACTAAGTTCCTTCATTGCCTGATTAAAATCTGTCATCACCAACGAATACTAATATCGTATTGAACTTGTGTTAAGGAAATTACTCGCAAGCAGTAAAATCCTTCGAGCTATAATTGGCACGAATAAAGCATTTCAGACGTTACCCTCAGCTTAGTGTGAGTTAATGGAATAGCTCGGCTGTTTATTAGAGTAATGCTGAAAAACTTTTCGACTTAAGTGCAGGAACGTTCACCAGTCAAAGTGAAAGATTGCCTTCGCTAAAGAAAACACTTGATATATGAAATCTGTATTTACTTCATATGTGTAGGTCTGTTTTTATTTTAACTGAGTTTGGAGAAGAAATAGTTGTAGACGAATATTCTTTTAAGAAGTGCCTAATTTCAATATAGAAAACTATTCCCGAAAGTCGGTAGAAACCTTAAATGTAAATGTCGTATATAGGATCCTAAGTAGTCTAGGGGAGCCCTAAGAGGGGATTTCCCGAAATTCGGAAACGGTAACGGTATCCCCATAAAAGAGTGCGTTAATTCTGGATGGTGTCCATGATTGGGCCTATATAAGGTAAATTGATATGATTGTAATATAATCGGAATATAGCTATTATGTAAGTAACGGTATAACCATTACTTTTCATGATTTTTCTTGTATTCATCCTAGCTTCACGCTTGATCCTGTATATTTTTATATGAAGAAAGAAATTAGTGTTAAGACACTCCGTCCTTCTCCTTCTGCCCAAAATGGAGATCTTGCGTTTTGATTGGCACAACATAACACTGCGTTTTGCGTAACCTGGACCAATTTTCCATATTTTTGAGAAAACTATATAAAAGTCATACGCCTATATTTTTTTCACATATATTATTTTATACATCGCTATAAAGGTTTTCCACACATCGGGGACTACTTGAGTAGTTTGAAAACTGATAAGAATAAAACAAAGGTTTCGGGTTACGATACTCAGTTCAGAAAATAAGAGGTCGGACGATAATAGAGGAAAATTTCACACAATTCTATTTGTTTTTATGTGCGCTTCGTTTTTAGAACTATATCGGATTAATAGCCAGAACGTTTTATGGTTCATATATCTTTGTTGTTAAATGAAATTTTAATTTTTTTTATATTTATGTTATTTTTAATGGGTCATCGTGGTATAGAGATTAGATTGATAGATTGATAGATTGATTGATTGATTGATTGATTGATTGTGGGTTCAATCCAATTGGGTGGTTTTTTTTCTCCCTCTGGTAAAATGGAATACCGCGTTGAGTTACGCCACTCATCTAAATGTCTTGTATTTAAAAGGAAAGAGATCAGCAGTCTTGGGTCTCTACCCTCCTTGATATATGCGGGAAAAAATAAACAATATAATAAGGATGTATAAGAGAAAGTAGACCCGTACATTTTTCTACAATGTAATAATTGACTAGTATTTTATTGGTTCAAGTTTATGTAACAATAATCTACATATTCTTTGTCAAAAATGACATAAATTGCTGTTTTTATCGATAGTGTAAGTAAACACAAATAAGTGTCTGACAACTATAGTGTCGAATACTTTCTTACTAGTCTTGATATTTGGTAAGCGTCATGGTCATGGTCGGGGTAATGAATAATGTTCAATTACTTAAAGAAAAACATGTAAAAATTTGAACGCAGCAGGATTCGAACCCACGCCACATGGAAACTGTCCAAGCGATCTCACCACTAAGCCATGCATTCTTCCTCACGCTGCGTCGAAATTCTTATATGCTTTATACAACTTATTACGTTGTTAAGATCTCTGTAAGGAGATTTTTACAAATTTCCGCTACACAAAGATTATTTCAAAGAACAATCATTTGGGAAGTGAGAATCCTATTTTTCTTAAATATTTTGATGATGTTTAAAGTGTTAATCCACACTGAGAATAAAAAAAATACTTAAAGAAAACATATAGTGGTGGTAGCTTAGTGGTCAGAGCGCTTGGACGGTTTCCATGAGGCGCGGGTTCGAATACCGCTGCGTTAAAATTTTAAAGTTACAGTTTAAAAATCATAAAAATATTACGTTCAATTCTTCGTTCTCGTTAGGCGCTTTTTGGTTTCACCGATATTTAAAACTACAAGCTGTCCACATTTTTTATCCTCTCGGAATACATAGTAAGGTGTAGTGTAGTTTCTTATTAAATATAATTTTTATTTTTATTTTTAGTACAAATCTGGTTGTTATTACTTTATAGACAGCAAAGACAGTAAAGTTTATTAGATTTGGACCAATCATAAAATGTATATCGTTATATAGAAACTAGAGCTTAACTTTTACCACGTCTATAGGAGCAATAAAAAATGTAATTAAATATAATATTAAAGATATAATGGGATATAATATAATATTAATGAAATTGAGACGAAATAATTAAAATTATTTCCAAAACTAGAGAAGTCAACTTTAACGTTGAACAACATTCCAGAAATCCAATGTAAAGCTAAAACAAAACTTAAACTTCCCAATCAACTCTACGTAAATAGAAAGCCCCATAAAATACAAGTTGATATATAAAACGAACAATTGGCTACACAGTACGGCACCTACAATTTCCCGCAGACACTATTTTCCTTTGCGTTATTGCTTCGAATGCGGGTGACAAATTACTAGACTCAATACAGTAGCCTAGTAATAATTTGTAACTTGAAATACTGTTATTCTAATAGTAAAGATTTATTGTAATAATTTATCAATTTATATAAGAATCTAGAGGATATTATTGATTATAGATATAGGCAAGTATTATTATAAATCTTATGTATTCATATTATTTTAAGTGAAATAAAATTAATGAAATGAAGATCTAAACGTTCCTGGGATAAATCGATAATGTTAGCCTTCATATAACAATTATCGATTATTGATCACGCATAGTTGTATTCAATTGTATTCGATTACCAAAAAGATAATAACAAAATCATAACACATTACACCTGAAATAAGCAGAGAGGGTCAGAGAGAACGGAGTGCTCAACGTAAATACACCTCTATTACTTCGTATACTGTCGTCAACCTCTATATGTGCTCTTCGCCAGGTCCTTCAAAATTTTTAGGTCATTTGTTATTGTTTCCTTCGACGACATTATATACTAGAAGGTCAGCCGCGTTCCGCAAATATATATATATATATATATATATATATATATATATATATATATATATATATATATATATATATATATATATATATATATATATATATATATATATATATATATATATATATATATATATATATATATATATATATATATATATATATATATAGATGGCGCTTAGATGGTTTACAAAGGGCGCGCGTTCAAATTTTTAAGCATTTACTAAAAAAAAATTAAACATTATCTGTAAGAAGTATAATTTTACTTTCTCTACTTGTATCCTATCCTCTTTTAAAAGTTACAGTTACTTGATTAAGCATTCTTCTTGACAATTAATCAAAAATATAAAGAATTTAATCATCTAAATAACACACACTATCAAGAAGCTGTCCCACAAACACAGAAATCCATTAATCGTAACGAATTCAAGCCGCAGCACGAGTGTATACTCGTTGATGTCATTTGCATTACAACTGGGAAATTAAGCGCGGAACTTCTAACCTTTCTGTATCTGCCTCGGTTAATATGAGGCTAATAATGTACTGGAAATTTGCATGTACAGTTTGTACGCAAGTTCGTTAATTGGCGCTATATATATATATATATATATATATATATATATATATATATATATATATATATATATATATATATATATATATATATATATATATATATATATATACTAAAATCAAGTTTGAAATTATCCTAATAATAGCGCTTATGAAATAGTTTCTTGAAAAGAGCTAGCGGCAGTTTTAGATAGACCGAGACCGTGCAATAGTCAAGATAATCCAAAATGTTGTGGGTCTAGAAGTCAGGTTCATTTATAGAACCCGAATGCCCATTTATATACTTACATAAATAATATACTAACTTACTTATTTTTGGATTTTACATTTCTTAAATACTTTATAATTTTTACTTTTTAAAAAGTGACAAAGTTTACGAAGTTTACGTTAAGTAAATAAACTGAAGGTACGTTCCAAAAGTCTCTTACATTTAATGCGAGTTCAAATAACCGAAAGCTAACACTTAGTTTACACAGACGTAAATATGTTCACATATTTTATTTAAGCATACATTTCTAATTAGATGTACGTCTATTCAAGAATTTATATGTTGTTTAAATTTAGTATTTATTTGCTATAAAACTTTAAAAAATTGTGGTTTTTTATATTCATACTTTTTTTTATTCTGGCGTATAAAGTTTTTATCGTGTAGGGATCCGACAGGAGTGGTGTATTTCTACTTGATATATAATTTGAGAAAGCTTCACGTTTCACTTATTTCTGGAAAAATTTTACGTGCGCCGATGTAAAGATACGTCTATTTGGTACTGTCTTTAAAAATTTATTAACTTAAAGAAAACATATAAAACTTTGAACGCAGGGGGATTTCAACCGGCGCCACATGCAAACCGTCTAAGCGCTCTGACCACTAAGCCATACGAGGCGGGCTCAGATCCTGTTGCATACAAATCTTTTCTTAAATAATTTTCTATCCTTAGTGTGAATTAACAATAAATATAAAATTTGAATATTTTAAAAGATTTTTTTTTTTATTAAGACATTAAAACATTCGATTAAATTTTTATTTAGTTTATTTTTATTTTCTCATTCTGGTAATACAAAGAGCGTTGTTGAGTTCTGATACTTATCATGAATGAAATGAATTATAGTGGAAAGCGGAAAATGGATTGTTTTTTTTTTTAAATCACAACTATCGTGTTACGGCATATCACTTCCCAATTATACCAGTAACAACTTTTCTTTAATAAATGAGTCATTGGGTTCAACCTACAAACATAATTCAGTCTTTAAGTTGGTTCAACCTACAAAATTTGGTAAATGCAAATGAATATATCCAAATATCACAATATATACATCAATACGAAGAACCTTGACGATTAGAAATACTATAGAAATAATACGTAAGTACGAAAGGTACGATTTCGTATGAAGTTTTATCACAGTTGCGCACGAATGGGCACTACGTGATGCTCTGATACATATTATGTTGTATGGCAAATGATGCGTGGAAAAATGTAAGCATCGGTATGGAGTTAGCACTTTCAAGCTTTTACTAATGTCTATTATGTCCAACTTTGATTATATAAAACCTTAGCTTAGTTGTAAGCCTAATTTACTATGTGTATGTATATATATATATATATATATATATATATATATATATATATATATATATATATATATATATATATATATATATATATATATATATATATATATATATATATATATATATACTTCTTTTCTTTATAATAATAATAATGAATCTTCAATATTTTATAGATGTAGAAAATCTTGTGACCAATTATTTCTGTAGGCAGTTTGAGTTGTCATAGTACTTAAATATTTAGAAAAAATATATAAACTAACCCCTTTACAAAAAACCTACTATACTATGTTTGTTATACAAAATGCCATGTACACATGTAGCCAAGAACTAAGTAAATATATATAGAGAAGAATGATTTTGAACGTAGATGTATTATCATTCTCTCCACTCTAGCAACAAGGCAAAGCGCGGCGTAAAGTTCCGCCACTCAACTCGCAATGCCTCACACTTTTAACTTTTACACACTACGTTCCATCTGCCTACGGTTCCCTCTGCCTATACAACGTGAAGCAAAAAAAAAAGTTATTTTATGAGTTCATCGTGACACTATAGCAGCGTAGCGTCGTGGTTGTAAATTCGATCCACTTTCAGGTGAATGAATTATTTTCATTTTCCTCTGTAGTGTACAATATGTTTTCAAGATTGGGATTTTTGTTGAATTAGAATATATACTGTTCTCCTAGTAAAATTGAAATATATATACATATATATATATATATATATATATATATATATATATATATATATATATATATATATATATATATATATATATATATATATATATATATATATATATATATTTTTCATATATCAATTTCACGTAAATTTTACAATTTTTCTGTACCCAGAAATTTACATACTAGATTTTATTTCACCGTGAAATTTTCAAACAAAAAATTCACCTTGTATTTTTAAATAATACATTTTTGTGCCCTTTTTGTACGCGTTACCGGACTAACTCAAACCTGAATACTCCATCAGCAAAAACGACCATATGCATGAAATGAACGAATGTATTTGAAACGATTTATATTTTGCTATGTGAAAATTTTAAAATGGCTAGAATTTCTTTAATAATTGCTCAAACATTTTATTAATAATATAAGGTTTTATTAGCTATTTATATATATATATATAATATATATATATATATATATATATATATATATATATATATATATATATATATATATAAACTAAACTTTAATCATGATTTCGATAAGAATACCGATGATACAGCACAAATTAAAATTTAAAAAATAATTAACTATATAACTAAAAAATAATAATAGCTTTTTCAGATATTATTAAATTTTTAGTAATGTATTTTTTTCACCGTACTATCTCCTTCGTGTATCCTCCATACAAAGTGACTTTGGCGAAGAGAATTTTAATCAACTGGTGCGTTCGTAACGCCATCACAGATATGCATGACCCACGTTTTTTTAAAATTAAAATATATGCTTTCCTACCTACACTATTTTTAATACACATTATATTTTTTTTTAAATTTGATATTCACTTAAGCGTATTTTCAAATAATAGCTAGACTAAGACTCCTCTTAGTTTTTCTCTTTCTGACGAACCTGGGCCAAGACAAACCGCGGCGTTAACTTCCGGAAAGTAGGTGATAAATGTTTTACCAAAGTTCCCTCTGTCTACGGGGCGCGTAAAGCTATTTATTTATTACAAATATTTTTAAATTTATTTATTTATTTATTACAAATACAAATATTTTACAAATTACAAATATTTTATTTATTTATTTATTACAAATATTTTCCACATCCAAAATATAACTGAAAAAACCACATGTATACTGTCAAACGGTTCCCACCATTTTTTTATTGAAATGTATTTTAACACTTTTGGATCGTCTAATGAACATGTCACTATCAACCGTTCAGAAGGGAGGTTAGGAAGGGATGCTCAGAAATGCGAATAAGAAATTCAACAGTTGCTCCTTTCCATATTCAAATAACAGTTTTATTGTTTGACAAGAGATTCAAATGTCTTCATTTCCACACACTTATGTCATTTAAATATTCTTGAACAGAATAATATTTTGTAGTAACTAACGTTATAAGGAAAGTAAGTAACTTTAAATCTCGAAACTTCATTCTGTTCCCAAGACTTACCCTAAAACCAACTTAAAAAACATATACATCCAGTACATATAATATATATATATCCAGTACATCTTAACCTAAAACCAACTTAAAAAAAACATAGATATCCAGTACATATAAAAAATATATATCCAGCTACATATGTTCCTGAGATAAGAAGTAGGAATCGCATCGACATGTCGAGTTATTGGCGCAATAAATTTACTTGAGATAAATATACACTGTCGTAAAACCTTGGAGAGGAAGGACTTGAATGCGGACATAAAACCGTAGATACGGTTCCTGAATATTTATTGTATGGAACAAACAATGTTAATTTAATACGATAACTGGATTAGATCTCAATAATACGTATATGTTATATCTGTGCTTATATATGGAATATTTAAAAGGAGGTTGTTTATATTTCTTTTGTGTTATTTAAATTTATGTTTGTATTTATTAACGAGAATATTTTTATTTGTTTCTAAATTATTATTCTTAACGTGTCCATCGTGGTGGAGATGCCAAGATCTGACTGCTAACCCCGCATGGTTTAATTACCTCTCGTAGTACTCATAGTAGTACTCTGGTAAGCCGTGGCGTTTATTTTCTCCACTCAACTTGAAATGTCTCGAAAAGTGGGTCAAAATTGGGAACGGGATGTCTTAACATTTGTTCCATTTTGACCCACCCTTTTTGTGGTCTGTATGCAGGACACAGCGTGAAGCTGAAACTATTTTAGTTTTCTTTATTTGTAATTTGAACAGGCACCAAATGATATTGAATAATAAATAATTCTAAATTCTTCCAGGTCTTAAAATAGGATTTAAATTAATTAATTAAAATACCCATATTATAATTTCTAACAAGGAATTGTCAGGGTACTGTTCCCTGTTTTCTGCCTTAATTCTGGACATTGCGTCAAATCAAGTATCAAACCCCAACTATCGCACTTACAGCCAGCAACTGTCCAACTACGCCACAACGGTATCATGCGCCATATTGTAAATTCCTTCCTTGCATTCACTAAATAAAATTCACCACAGCAAAACTTGACTTTCCAAACTTTCCTTCAATATATATCAAGAGCTATTCTGATGAAACATTGCCCCTATACTTCCAAATACTTATGTCACCCAACATAAACCGTTTACTGTCGAATATTTTGAAATTTAAAATTTTTAAATGTAAGCTAACTTCAATATTCTTGCCAGAAGCGCTTACTCATCTTTCATAGTGTACTTGGTGATGTAGTGCATATATTTACCCTTACAAGGTGCCAACCGAGTGTGAATAATACATGGTTAGATATGACCCAGATAACTTGCAATCTTTTATGCTTTAAGTGTTTATATTAGAATTTTTTCTCTTTATGTTTTTTTTTTATTTGGAATGATAAGTGGTAAGGAAAAGGATTTATATTTTTTATTATAGAGAAACTACTGAGACGCTTACGTGATAAATAACATGTGATAATTCGTGTGATAGTTTGATATAGATCCAAGGTGTAAGTTTAGATCCAGATACTATAAAATTGTTATTTTCAATTTTTTTTTCTACTATAGACTAATATTTAAAAAAAAACAAAAGTGTACATACCTTTTCGTCATCTTCTCTTTAGTTTCCAGAAAAAAACAATTTTAATTAGTAGCAAAATAAATAAAATTAAAATAGCATAGCATGGGAGGCAGAAGGAAACTAGTGATAAAACACTCCGTTTCCTGCTTTCTACTTAATATTCGAGATATTACGTATTGGGTTTGTATCAACAACAGAACAAGGAATAAAATATAATTAATGGGAATCGAACCCGCAACCGTCGGGTTCGAATCCCATTATTAAAAATATTAAAAATATTAAAAGTATATTAAAAATATTCATAAATACAAAAGTTGAGATTTAGTTAGGCCTTAGGTTTTATTAAACATTTACTGACGGTTGCTAAGAGGAGCAGGTTCAAATCTCGCTACATTCATTTTTCTATATATATATATATATATATATATATATATATATATATATATATATATATATATATATATATATATATATATATATATATATATATATATATATATATATATATATATATATATATACAATAGTAAGCTTTGACTTTTTAAATATAGAAAATAAGTAATGAATCTCTATACTTCTAATATTTAGTCTAGATCGTAAAATATTCTACTAATCTAATACTATCAATAAAAAGAACAAATATGTTTTAAAATTGATTTTAACCAAAGACTTTTCCATACAATTTTTTCCTTATTTTAACTTATTAAAGCTGTGAGTCCCTAGAGAAGCTACCTGAGATGAATACAAAAGGTTATATGAGCTTTAAACGCAAATAAAATCTGTTCAAATTGTTCAATTAAAAGTGAAGGCGTATTAATACAATATTATAATTGACGCTGTCGGAGTATAGCTTTTAAGACGAAGTAATATTAAACACAAATATTTAATTATATGTATTTAGTAAACTTTGCTTGATTTAAGTATCTGGTGTTAAACACGGTGGTTGTGGATGTAATTATGGGAATCACAAGAGCTGCCATAAAAGAGAAAACTTCTGCTTTGGCAGGAAAAAGCACGGAGTTAAGTTACGCGTTTCAATATACCCAGTGTATCAAATTTGGATGGAAAGGACGTGAACCGTGACCTGTATTTTGAAATATTTTCAAATATAGTCTACTGTCAGGTGCAAAACGAATGATATGTTTTTTGCCACCGTCATAAAAGGGCTCCCAAATAAATATTTTAAATCGCTCATTTGGCTTGACTCGATCCCCTCTTGACAGTTTTATGTTATTTCAAATTGTACATTTACGTTTTGAGGTCGCAACGCGGAAACAAGTCCTACATGCGATGGATTTCGAAAGCAATTTGACATGAAAGTGGGTCACAACATGATGGCTGACTGTTTCAGAAATGCTGGCAAAGAGCTGAATATTCTTTTGAGTCCAAAATGTTTTTAAAATATTTAACTTGTGTAATGTTTCCTGACGTCCACTCAATTATTGCGTTAATGAATTATTCATTTCAAATGAAAAATGGCATTTTTAAGGGATTTCGTTTTTTTTTTCTTAGTAATTAAAATACCTATTAAATAGTAAGTAGTTACTACGCCACAACAGCCTCATTGTTGTGGTGTAGCGGCACAGCATATGACTATAAATTCCGGTTGTGGGTTTAATTCCCATGAGGGGAGAATTAATTATTAGCATTTTTCTCGCGCTGCTAATAAGCCAAAGCGTGGCGTTGAGTTACACCACTCAACACGCAATGTTTCAAAAGGGAGAAATAGGAGAATAGAGTATCTTAACACTAGGTTCCTGCCTATCCTGTCATATGTGGTTGTACTTGTTTTATGCATTTATTAAAAAAAAAAATTACCACTTTGTTACAGATACGACGGTAAATGATGCGTGGAAGATTCAAATCGCAAAATGGTCGACTTATAGCACCAACCAACATTTAATGTCCACGGACGGTGTAAACGAAAATGATGTTAATGTTGATCATAGTACACTTCATCACTCTACCAGCGCTGTCATCTAAAGCAGTTAACGGTGAATCAACTATGGAGGAAAAGAATTTACCTGTGATAAGTTCTCGTGTTGTTCGGACTAAATATGGTGATATACGAGGTTTCATAACTACACCTGAATCGAGGTTCTTGGAACCGGTGGAGGTGTTCAGAGGAGTCCCCTACGCGTCACCACCTGTAGGGTCTTTGAGGTTTATGCCGCCAGTATCGGGGGCTCAGTGGTCTGGTGTTAAGATTGCTGAAGAATTTGGTCCAGTCTGTCCTCAAGTCCTGCCAGATATTAGAAATGAAACTGCAGTCCTCAAGAGAATATCAAAAGGGAGGCTTGAATATTTGAAGAGGATATTACCGTTTTTGACCAATCAATCTGAAGATTGCCTGTATTTGAATATATACGCACCAGCTCAAGGTAATTAATTAATTATAATATAGAATAATTTAATTAATATATTTTTCTTTAATATCTCAAAATATATCAAATTACAATAAACATCAATATACACTTCTTTTAAAATTTAACGTTGAAAAATTCTAAAATGTATAGAACAAGTAATATTTTAGACAAGATATTATAATATCAAAAATATTAGCTTTTTATGTATAAAAGTGGAGATCAAAAAGCGTTATTGAATGTAATTTGTAATTATAAAAGACGAAACGTTCAGTAGAAATAATTTGGAAAGTAATTTTGTCCTTGGTGGAAATAAATAGCATTTCAAGTGAATCGGAAACGGGTCGAGAATTCGGTGGAATTAAACACGAGAGTGTGTTTCACAATTCGTGGACACCTAATTAGGGTAACAAACAAAGATGCATTAGCGTATAAATGAATTGAATTTTGCAATTAAGTTTCCATTCGACAATTTAATTAGAATTACAATGGTATATATAAAATAAATGTTCATACAATAAATATAAAACAATCCAACAAAATTTTCTATAACTTCATTGAAATAGATGACTAGTATCCAAATTACAAAGACTATCCAACATAAAGGCACAACATTATCAGCTTGTACAATATAATAGCTTTTCATCATGAATAATTGTATTTCAGAACAATATATACATAGAAAATAGAAATAAAATAACATCCAACCTAACCTCGACTACAGACACATGGACAATAACCTGAAAAACTACAATCATTCTTCATTCAAACCTACCGAGTTTTTAATCCTCCAAATTCTAACTATCGATCGGTATGGCAACAATGCTAAGCAGTATCGTCATAAAGGCGACGCAGCTCCAAAAAAGACCTCACATTCTTCAATATTACGTTGAAACGAATACGTTCGGGCGTCAGTTGTTTTTTTCGATTGGCACAAAAGATCGCTTTGTTCGATCGTTCAAAAGGAAATGTATTTAAAAATAAAATAGAAGACCAAATGTTGAAATGTATACAACAATTGGGCTGAAGCTGCTACAGATCATACAACATGTCAAATATAATATCAATTTTCTATTGAAGAAATAATCATATTTAAGGTGGAAACATTTTATTGTTAGAAATACTAAATTATAATACATGGAATTTTATTTGATTTTACCACTAGTGGTCCATTTTGTAAGGACTCTTGAATTTTTTGCATGGAAATGTCGTAGATATCGTGACGAGTGGATTGTTTATAAATGCGATAGTTGTGAGTTGAATCCCTTTTCGGGGGAATTACTTTCCTCTCTCAGCTCTCTTAAGACAAATTCGACGTAAAGTTCCGGATAATATTTCTATTTCCGGCAGATATTTGAGAATTAAGTGTCTTGAAAGTAGATTATATTATAAGTCCACACTTGCTATATATAAAATTTAAAACGGATTACAAGCTCAAGGAAACGCTTAAAGCTTACAACTTAAAATGTAATGTGCGGTTAATTTTAGAAAGCTTTTAGGATAAAAATTGAAAACCGTCTAGACAACTGACATGCTTTGTTTTAGATATGCTTTAGAATACAACGAAAAAATTGGACTTCCATACTGAAAGCTCTTTACGTTTCTATGCGTGTTGATGGAAAAAATTATATATTAAATATTATTTTGCTGCAAATAGTGTTAATGAAAATCGCCTACCACCAACAGATTTTCACTAACAGAATCAATGATTAATAGCAATATTTTTTTATGGAACAAGTATTATCTTTTAAGATTTTTTATATTTTTAGCAACGTAGCCAAAAGAAATCGTAGACTTACGGCACCTAGTGTTACACCACTTTCCACCTCTGTTCTCCACTTTCCGCCATTTGAGGCATTGTGTGCCATATTGCGTCAAGACGGTCATCAATGTAGAATAAATTCTAAAAATAAATGTTAAAGATTTCTAATATTATAAGCCACATTTTGTGAAAGTTTGTGCGATATATAAAAAAAAATACTTCATTGCGGAATATTAAATTAAAGTAAAATGAATGTATTAGAAAAAAAAAATAACAGTCAAAAAATTTGATATTCGCTACCCAACTAATTAATAGATGTAGATAAAATTTGACAACCTTTACCAATATATCATCAAAATGAATATCTTGAAAGATATAGAAGATATAATATGCGAGAGTTGATAATTACGTAGCTGGCGTAGCGTGGCCGGTGGATGGGCACCTTAAAAGCACTCCTACATTACCTTTGCTAAAGTCAGTACTAATAACAACCTCGTATCAAACAGAAACCAAATCGAATATAAGGTTTAATTAAATTCTCAGTTACCAGATAACTTTGTTGGTTAAAACAGATTGGGTTATCCGTATCTATAATTTACTAATTTATTGGATTTATTTAGTAGGTATATATATATATATATATATATTATATATATATATAGACTTACTAAATAAATCCAATAAATATGGTATATATAATTGATATATGGTATATATAATTGAGGAACATCTGAAGTGTGTGTTGAGTCTGATTACAATTTTCTATTTATTTATTTAGCTTCAGGCTGTATAGCACATAGTAGGGTAGGTAGGGAAACCGTAGGTTGAAGGAACCTGGTGTTAAAACACTCCGTTCCACACTTTCCGTCATTGTAGGCATTTCGTGTTGAGTGGCGGAACTCAACACCGCGATTTACCTTCTTCCCAGAGCGAAGCAAATGGAAATAATTCATTTTCTCTGAGTGGGAATCGAACCCACAAACCGTTGTTTTACAGACCTGACCTCTGCGCCCCGACGGGTCTCGATTAAGTACCATTTTAATACTATTAAAGATCAGTTGTAATAGCTAATCTCAAAAGCAAAATTCTTTATACTTATAAACTTTACGTATTGGGTTACGTAACTCAACCCTGCGCTTGGTCTTGTTACCAGAGCGAAAAAAATTAAAATAATGAATTTAACCCGAGTGGAAATCAAACTCATAACTGTCGCTCAATAGGACGATTTGTCGTTGCTGTCGTTGAGAGAGGCTGTCTCGAAAAGCGGAAAACGGTATACGGATTGGCTGAACACTAGATTCCCTCCTGGAGGAAAAAAATATAGAAGAAATATTATAGAAGAGTCTATATCAAATTTTGTGTGAAAAATTAAATTTTAAACAGTGTGCCGGACGCCCGAGTAAATCAAGAACAACTTGAAGCAATGATGAAGTTAATAAAATAGTATCAGCAGTCATTAAACCCCCGTTAGAATTATATCGCTTAGAGCCTAATTGTTTATACATGACATGAGATATCGCGAGATTATCAATTACTGGTTTTTTTAGACAATTACAGCATTCAAGATATACTTACATGGTTTTATGCAATATCTGGTTTTTATGTAATTTTAATATATTTTTATTTTAAGGACCGTCGCGGAGCAGAGTCGTTGTTTCTGCCTGTAAACGCATTGGTTTATGGGTTCGATTCCCGCTCGTGGGAAATGAATGAATTTTACGGAAAACGGAGTGTCTTAACACTAGGTTTCTACGGTTCACTCTGCGTATTCTACCATGTGCGAGATACAGCGTGAAGCTAATTTAATTTTAAATATTTCATACAAAAATAATATATAAATAAAAAGACGTATCAAAAGCTTTCTCTCTTCTCTGTCTGGCATTGAAAATATGATAACATGAAAGCACGACGCTAAGCCAAAGTTGAGCAGATAAAGACGACACTAAAGTCTCCTTAGTTAGTCCGCTTAATTAGATCACAACAATCGATTTTTTTAAGTACTTCGAGGATTAGAAGAGGCGAAGATTAAAAGTTGTCACAAGTGTATATTATATGATAACTTTGAAAGGGAAAAATAGACGTTCTTGAGTAAATAAACTTAAAAATATATATTTATTCAATAAAATTTATTTATTTATTTTAAAACTTTGTATGTGTAAACTGTAAACTTCAACGTGTACGGAATTTGAGAGCCTAACAGAGAATTTTACTATAGGCCTTGTATACGATGTATATGTATGTATATAAAAGATTTTAAAATTAAATCGTAACGAAAGTCGAACCTGAGCCTCTTAGACATCGTCCAATCACTTTCGCCAATTAATTCACATTTTATTTTTTTTTTACGAGAGACCGTGTCTTTTTTGTTTCTAAACAGGATATTCCCATTGATATTTCAAGAAATCCTCTCTAAGTTCTCCCCTACACTCCCCAATAACCCTACATCCCAAAGTCTGGATTTCAACACTGCGTAATATCAGCTGAACGTTGTCTATCAGAGTTTCACATACATAATTAATTACATAAATCATCTATTCCATCAGTCGCTCCAAAAATCACCCCCTCCTCCCAACCGCCGATCTCATCTGTTCTATGGAAATATTAATATAATTCATCAAATAAAATACCAAATTCAAGCCTAATTTCATAATGTAATACCTCGTTAGGGTGAATAAACGCCGCCGTGCATTAGTCACGTCGTGGCATAAATCCGAATAAATGAGTTCCACAAACACAACGGTGGGAATTTATTCCCTTGTTACTAATCAATTAGATATCTAGTATGTATGTGTTTGGTAATGTTACATTATTGTGGTCCTGTCAGATTTGGATAATACAATCTGACAGGTGTATCTGATACCTGATGATGATGCTGTTGTCAGTTTTTGTAAATTGTGATCGTATTTTGATTTCAAGGCGGTACAATGGATTGTCAATCGAGAGATTATAGTCACTCTGGTTAAGTTCTGCCACTCAATACCCAAAATCTAGAAATTTACATGGGGAATTAGGAATGGAGTGTCCTAACACTAGGCTTGCCCTGCCTGGATGCCATGTACAAGATACAGCGTGACGCTGAAGTAGCTATTCCACTGTATCCACTGTATTATTTAGAAAATCTAACATTGAAATCCGGTTATATTTCCCCCAAGATTCGAATTTATTATTAACATTCCGTATATCGCGGTGTAACTTATTACCTTTGGGGTTTTTGTTCCTGTAAATGTATTGACTTGCTTACTGACCTACTTGGCTCGACCCACGTTTGATTAATGCCGACGCCAAACGCATCGAACATATTTTGCAATTTGTAATTGATGGAAATCAGATTTGGGATTGTTTTATTGAGTTATGTGCTTAAATTTCATATTTTGTTTTAGATTAATATATTCATTGAGTATAGGTATATGAATATTTCATATATTAATTTGGTTTTGAATCCCTTGACACTTGTTTGTGCTAAAATTTGGCAAATTATTTAAATTATATTTTTTTACCAATTTCTATACATATAATCTGCTTCTATACATAGAAAAACCTTTAAAATTTTGAAACTTAATTAGACTAAATAAACTTAGAGATAATAACATGATTCTAAATTGGCCCAATTCAATGTAAGCACCAGATCGGGGGAAAATTGCTACATACAAACATGACAATTTATACATGATAATTTTCTAGGTTTTTGGGTATGAATCTCATAACAACTATATGTAGTCATACATCAAGTCAATTATGCTACTGTAGACCTACCGTTATGTGTGACATCGACGAGTGTGGGTTCGATTGTCACTCAGGGAAAGAATTACTTTCATTTGCACGCTCTGATAAAAAAACACAAAGTGCGGCATTGATTTCCAATACCAGACACACAATGAGTCCAGCCAGAAACGGAGAACGTAGAATTTGACAACAAGTCAAAGTAAAAGTAAAAAAAAGGTTTCTTTTAACTTCTTTGTTACCAATATATGTAAAGGTATACAAAGAAAAATTACCCCATTTCATTTTCTTTAAATATTTCAGAACTTGATTTATACCTACCCTCGATTTATCCTGGCGATAAGCCTTGCCAATGCTGAGCCTTCCAGATACGCTTTTTGTTTAACATTTGAATAGAAGATACGAAGTTTTAGATCCGATACGTTCCCATTCTATATTTTTTACTTTAAATAGAAGGAATAGTACAAAAGACGACAAGGAATTGAATTTTAAAATATTATTGTGTGGAAATCTCGTGTTTAAGTGCCAAATGTTTCTTTTTCTTATACTTAAAAGCATTGAGAGGTTGTTTGGCTTTATATATATATATATATATATATATATATATATATATATATATATATATATATATATATATATATATATATATATATATATATATATATATATATATACATATATCAGATTTTATTTTTGTTTAAATATTTTGTTTCACAATAATTGTATTCTTTACCAACATAAATAAGCGATATAGATATACAAATTTTCTCCAAGTATCGAAAAAAATAAAATATTAGCCTTTCTCCGGGAGGATAGGATATAGGAATTTAATCTTTTTAAATGAACAGAATAAAATTCTCATTAAAAATTTTACTTATATATTTTAACTTCGAACTTTAAATTTCCACAAAATCATAATTGGATTGTACAAATTCCAATAGTAATGAAGTAGAATTAGAAAATCATCCGAAAATTACTGTTTTACGATTAAGCTTGTTAGATTAAAACCGTTTTAATTGGAACAACTTTAATCTTTAAGCTTTAGTTCTGAGTTCTGATAAGTTTATTTCAGTAAAAGGGATGAAAAATATACATGTTGAATTTTATTCATTTTCAGTCTGATTCAAGACAAGCTTACCGCTTGCGACTTTCTCTGCGTGGTTTTCAATTTAGCACGTCACAATTTTTGAGTGAATAAACTGACTTTTTTCAATTGAACTTTATTAAAAATAAAAAAAGTTTTCAAAAGCTTCAAAAGCAAATTTTATATGAATTGTATAGTGACATTTTTAAGTTCATTGTAAAATTTTAAACAAAAGAAATATTTTATAATTTTTAGCGTATTTTAATAAAAGCTTGTTTTTTTTTAAAAACACTTTATTCAGAGATATAAGCCTTTATACTTATATATTTATGAGGCCATCGTGGCACAGTGGGTCGGTTTCTGCAGTGAGTGCAGCCACTTAAAACGCAATGTCTCAGATAGCGGGGAACGGAGTGTCTTAGCACTAGCTCTCCTCTGTCTACTTTGACACATATATATATATATATATATATATATATATATATATATATATATATATATATATATATATATATATATATATATATATATATATATATATACATACATAATTTATAATTTATATAACAAAAGAATAATAATCAAATAATAATTATAATTATCCCAGCACAACTATCCTCCGAGCTGGTGGCAGCTTCTAGTAGGACTGACAATACTGACACTTATGTTAATTGACGATTTGAAAACGCTTGTAATAGCCTATTTGAAAAGAAATGGACTTTAATTGTATCAAAAATCTTTCTTAAACTTTGAAACTATGAACAAAATTATATAACCTTTAAATAGTTCAATTTTCATTACATTTCAGATTACTTAACTATTTAGCTAAGTAATTTGTAAAACTATACAACACTGGCTCAAAATTGTCTGTACATTGATATCGATATTATTTTATTAGCGTTTCCCAACCAATAAAGGCAATCGGCCATTCGATGTGTCTGTAAGAAGCTTATCTGATTAATGAAATAGGACGGAACAGGGTTGTTCATATTAATAGAAGAGATAGCAGCCAAATTAGATACATAAGATAAAAGTGAACAGATATTTCGGTTTTGTGTTGACGTTACTCTTGTTATTTTCGTATAGTTAATATGTTTACTTTAGAAATTAACTCGTTTAGTAATGTTTTTTTTTTTTTATTTTTAGGGTTCCCTCTGTACCTCAATAGACAAATACAGTAACTTTGTAAGATCTTGTTCGTCGTCTGTCTATCTGTCCGTCTGTAAAAACTATTTATATCAAATAAAGTCTATACTCCTTCGATACTTCTAAGTCAACGCAATCATAGTACTTTTCGTTAATTACAATCAACTAATTGGTACGGAGCCCTCAAGTGCGTGAGTTTGACATCGAGTCACTGGATTGAGTCGTGTAACTGAACGCCTCTCTTTGTATGACATATAAAAATAAATAATAATTTATTAATGTAATATGTGACAATAGAATTGTATCCGGGACTGCTTCAAGAAAACATATAAAAATTAACGCAACGAGATTTGTACCCGCGCCTCACGGAAACCGTCCAAGTCCAAGTGAGGCGCGGGTTCAAATCCCGCTGCGTTCTCTAAATGTTTATAGGTTTTCTTTAAGTATTTGCTCTATCCTTAGTGTAGATCAACTCTTTAAAATCATATAAATGTATCCAGGGCTTCCATTTTCAATTTTTACAAGCACGAGTACCAGCTCATTTCATAATACGAATTCATAATTCGCTCTGGTAACGATAGGGAGATAGAGTAAAGCTAATTTTATATCAAATGGAAATATATAATATATATGTATAAAAAGTCTTCAATAACTGACTAACAGATAATGCTTGTATTGCTAACGATAACCCTGGGGGTATATATATATATATATATATATATATATATATATATATATATATATATATATATATATATATATATATATATATATATATATATATATATATATTCTTCCACTTAGCATTATCCCGGCCTATTGCCAGGGTCTGCTTTCCTACTTAATCTACTCCACTTTGCACGGTCTTGAGCATCCTCGGTGGTTAGTCCATTGGCTCTCATGTCGTGCGTCACGACGTCCAGCCATCGTTTCCTTGGGCGTCCGGGGGGTCTTACTCCAGGGACAGACATATCAAGGCATTTTCTGCCGACGTAGTTCTTAGGCCGGCGCAAAACGTGGCCATACCTCTCAGACGACGCTCTTGGAGCTTATCCGCTACGTCACGGACCCCAAGACTACCTCGAAGGAATGTGCGATCGCAGACCACACCAGTGACCTCCCGCCATTTGGCCCAAGCAGCGCTAACCCGGACGTGGACATCGTATATATATTTTATATATATAATATATATATATATATATATATATATATATATATATATATATATATCTATATATATATACATCGTATATATATATATATATATATATATATATATATATATATATATATATATATATATATATTATATATATATATATATATATATATATATATAGATTTAATAAGATTTTTACAAAATTATTGAAATTCGACGCAGGCTAACCTATTATCCGTAGTTTCTATATAAAATTTTTACTTTAACTTCGATCTAGAAGGATAAATCACAAACAATTAGTCACACGTGTGAAGTAGAAAATGTAGACCGGAGTATTGAATCACTAAATACTCCGCTATGCTATATCATAAAAAAGACCAAAAACATTTCTAAAATTGTATAAAATAAAAAAAATACTGACAGCAGGAGTCGCCATTTAACAAAATGGGATCATATCGCTCGCTATTCTCTTTTTATATCGTTGGTCATTGTCACTGTGATTTAGCTATATTACTTTGTAAGAACGTCTATTTCTGTGAGTTCTTTTTTTATGTTCGCGTATAATTAATATAATATATTGTAAAGAAAGCAGTCCGTGATAAAATCTCATAAAATTCGACACCAAAATATCCCGGAGTGTGACAGAATGTGGGTAACGGAGTGTTTTGACACTAAGCTCTCTCTATCTTGCAATGGTTGCTTTTGGGATAGCGTGAAGATGAAAATAATATACTAGCAGGTCCTAGTTAAAAAGAAAAGTGGATAACTGGCAGTTTAATATATTTTTACTTTCGATTTTTGTCCATTTCTGGAGATCTACTTTAAACATAAGTTTAACATTTAAAAATTATCAGTTGAATTTGATATAATAATCAGTTTGAAGCCGTCGTGGTACATCGGCATAAGGCGGAACTTTATACGTAACGGCAGTAGGTTTGATACCCGCTTGGGGAAAATTAATTTTCACTCACTTTCGCTCTGGTAAAAAGACTAGTCTCTCTGCCTGTCCCACTATATGCGGGATACAGCGTGATGCTAAAAAAAAATAGTCACGGTTAAAATGCACTTTTTTTTATGGTAGTATTAAAACAATAAGCTTTGATTTGTTAGAATTAGTATTAAAAATGTCATGTACGACGATTTTATGGTGCAAAGCCCATGGTATTTGTAAGTTAATATTAGTTTCTACATAAATCAAATTAGATGTTCTATAACGTAACGTTTGAATGTCACGCTATACTCAAATAAAACAAATTTAAATTAGCAGAATTCGAATTCTTATTCATAATGTCACGCTGGGGATATATCGGGTATATATATAGGGTACCTCTATCAAAGTATAGGACACTCCCTATACTATATAGGGAGTACCCTACACTTCGATAGAGGTTACAATAACTTTTGTAGCTATTATGTTTTATATATATATATATATATATATATATATATATATATATATATATATATATATATATATATTTTATTTTTTTTTTTTTTTTTTTTGCTCTGCCAACAAGGCAATAGAGCGGTCTCTTGCGTTTTTTTTCTTTCTTTTCGGTGCTGTATATTATATTGTGACAAACTAAGCTTAGGCGTGTATGCATAATTAAAATTGTCACATGACAGTTGGATGATACGATGATTACATCAATAAAATTGAATTCGAATTCGACACTTGTTGATAATAAATCATATTTAATTGCACAAATTTTGAGGTTATATATAGGAGTTTCTGTGATTTGCCTTGTCCAGTATTTAATAATACGAGTATATATGTCTCTATTATATATTCTAAATAAAATTTACAATTTTACTCTACTCTACTGCTTTCCTATGCCTAAATAACAAAAAATAATAAAAAAACGGCTTCACGCTGGTTCTACGTAGAAAGATAGGTATCAGTCGATGCTTACTTTTAGTCTAATTTTCCACATATTTTTTACACAATATTATCAGATCATACTAAAATAATACTAAAATGAATATATATTTTATATAATTTATTCTTCAGCAGGTGTACGCGACGCAGTAGCAAGGTATCCAGTGCTGGTGTTCGTCCACGGTGAGAGCTACGAGTGGAGTTCGGGGAACCCCTACGACGGCACCGTTCTGGCGTCGCACGCTGGTCTTGTTGTTGTCACTATCAACTACAGATTGGGGATTTTAGGTATGTAGAGTATGGGAGCATAGAGCTACGACACTCTGTTCTCCGCTTTCCGCTTTTCGAGCGGAACTGAATGCCGCGTTTTGGCTTGTTGCCCGCGAGGAGTGTAGAAATAATTGATTCTCTCCGAGAGGAAATCGGACCCACAACCGTTGCATATGCAGTCATACGCTGTGCCTTGAATATATATGAATGAAAATACTTAAAGAGAACAAAAAAAAATTAACGTAGTGGGATTCAAACTCGCGTCTCATGGAGCTCAATCGTCCAAGCACTCTGACCACTTAGCCATGCGTTCTTGCTCACGCTGCGTCGAAATTCTTATATGCTTTTTATTTTTTGCTTGGACGGTTATCACGAGGCGTGAGTTCAAATCCCGCTGCTTTCAATTTTTTATATGTTTCCTTTACTTATTCTTTTTATCCTTAGTAAAATAAAATAATAATAAGTAAAATATTATACAATTTATTTACAGAGTCGCTATAGCCAATAATAACCCAGTATATAAAATTCCAGGAAGTTCTTATGGAAATATATAGATGGTAGCAATATGATAAAAAAAGTATAAATCGTTCTAAAAAACTTTCCAGTTAAAAATAGCTAGCTAGTACTGAATTTTATATAGAATTGGCGATTTAAAGAGGCTTTTGTAGTCTCATCGAATTGACATTTTGTTTTTGACAAAATTGGTTATGTTCTATTCTTAGCGACAAGTAAGGTTCAAAAACCTATATAGATAGATTTTGGGAAGGTTTTCCTTGAGCCATAGTAAAATAAAATATTATATAAGTATATAATAAACCTCAACAAAAATATAGAGATTTCTGTATGTTTGTTATTTTTTTTCTTTTTTTACTGCTGGACGTAGGCCTTTCCCAGGCTTCATATTTTTTTAGAATGCTTAATCATTTTTTTTTATAAATTATAAGATTCTTCTTTGGAATTTGTATTTGCTTAACACGCTCTTGTGAAGCTTTCCAAGTATCTCGTTCTAAGCAAAAAATGCACTAAAAACCAAATATAGCTAATTACAGCCCAAAATCATGTAATTCTAAGTTAATTCACGATATTATCATAGAAGAACACTCATAACACAATCTTATGTCCCTAATTTGGTTCAAACGGGCCGTTTATACCATTAACTATTATATTATACATATAAAAGGACATTTGCTGCCAGATCTAGTTACATTTTATAGACGTTCACGACGAAGCGTTGCAAGGAAGTATATATTGTTTGGTAAATATTGTTCAATGTTAGGATGGGATTGTAAGTCTTGGTCTAGTCATTGTAATTTTGAAGAATGGTCAGTTATGGAATCAAGGTCAATTAGGAAAGGAAGTATTCTAGCCTGATATAAGAAAATAAGTATTCTGATTATTGTATTAAAATATACAAATTTAAGGACCCACGCCTCATGGAAATCGTTCAAGTGCTCTATTTTACTAAACAATGCATTCTACTTCACGAATCAACTATTTAGAATTCCATGGATATAATGTGAGGGGTTCCTCGCATTGTGGGGAGAGAAGCTCAGAGCAGTGCCAGGGACTTGCGATCCAAATCCGAACCCTACTCTCTAGCTAAGCAAATTTCAAATGATTCTACTATGGCTGTTTTCAAAGTATGTTCTAGAAGTTGTTGATGATAGTCTTGGACAGACCAAATTCTTTTCACAAATTCTAGATCATAATATTTTTAAAAAGGACAAGAAATAATAAACAAAATATTTCATTACTAAAAATCTTTCTTCCTAAAATATACAAGAAGGTTTTATTTAACATCCTAATTTTATCACATGTTTTACGATCTAAGAACAAAAAGTACTAAAAGTAAAGTAAATTACTATAGCAATAACGTCAAGATTTATTTTTATAGGTCACTGGGACATATGAAACCAATTATTGATTTCACTGGTCTCTCTTGTAAAGTGGAAAAGTCTATATTGGCTTGCTTGTTCTTACAATTACCTACTTTTGTTGGAAAAGAAGCTTCAGTCGTTATAAAATAAATAACAGATTGGACTATTGTTGGACATTTACAACTAAGCGTTATATGAGTGGAAAGTGTTTTGTCACTACTCATTCTGCCTAATTGGGTGGATACGTCATACACGTATTTTTTGAACGTTATATTTATAAATGATCTATAGCCCGCAATTTTAGTCCACATTCACGTGGACTATAAAATGTAACCTCTCACTGAATTGATACATGAAACTGGTTATTATCATTAATAGAAGGCATTGAAAATTCAAACTTAAAATCATTATTAATTATTCCAACATCTAAACTTCTTAAGAACTAAAATAATTTTTTTTTCACATTTTTGTTAACAATAGCTACCCAGGAATTGAGTCCAAAACTCGCCAACTTTGTCTATTTTAAAAAGTTTCCTTCAAATTTTCGCATCAAACGCTAATATTGTGTTAAGCTTGGCCAATTTCACTTCGCTGCTCGCTCAAAATATTCTTTCTTTAAGTTTTTTACGACATTAGCTCGTTATTGCCTTATCTTCCTGAGAAGCGCTTTTCAAACTGATTTAAAAAAAAACAACGTTCTTCAGTGATATATTTTACTTACATCTAACAGTAAAGTCTCAATTGTGAAATGATATATTATTTATTTATTTTTCATATACGAGTATGCACTTGTCTACGTAAAACGCATGTGAATCAGAGTATGCAGAGACAGGCAGAGAGGTAGAGTAGGCAAAGAGAGACAAGCAAAGAAATAGAGTAGGCAAATCCCTAATTGAAAAAAATCTATTCTCCATTTAGCAGAATTTGACATTGACACCGCGTGTTGAGTAGCGGAACTTGAAGCCACAATTTGTCTTAGAGAGCGGGCTTGGCTTTGACGCATGTACGATGAGCTTGACTAAAAAAAACTTACCACAGATAATCTAAAGAAAAAGTAACTATAGGCCAATTCTTAACTGTGTAATAGAAGTTTCCATATTATAATTAAAATTTGCCTTAAAAATATATATAATAAAAAATATGCATTGCACCTTACTCAAGGAATATTCTATTCAAAATATTTTATTTTGTAGGTGAAATGAAAATGATGAAATGAAAAAAGATGAGTTTCAAATTCAAATTTAAAATAATAATAATTAAAATTTAAATTTTATACAAAGTAAGAATACATGATTAATTTTTTGAACGTCAAAAACATTACCACCGGTTCACTAAGTTAATGCCTTAGACCTGAGAAGAACCGGACCGCAAGAACCGCAAGAACCGCAAGAAACTCAGCGGGACATTTTTCCATACAAAATTTCGATGAACAACAGCTGAAGAACAGCTTGTTAGTTAAATTAAGCTCATTCAAGGAAATATAATATTATGTAAAGCAATAAAATAATCTATTTATTAGATCCCCCTTTCATATTTACGCACCAAAATATGTTTGTAGAAAGGAAACCACTCATAAGTTTTCTCTCAGACTATTCCGGTGACATCACTTGGATATATACCTATGTTTATGAAATCATAAACGTCATGTTACTTAAAATGTATGCTAGTCTTGAGCCAATATTTGAATTGGACGTTGGTTTCAAGCGTATATAAAAGGTATCATGACATAAATATTGGGCTCAATGTTGGTTGGTTGGATTCAATAGATTCGTTGAATGAATGAGGCTATTTTTAATATGCTAAGTTTGTGGGTTCGATTCCCATTCGGGAGAATGGATTATTTCGGTTGCTTGCTTCTGGTATTAATATGAAACGTGGCATTGAGTTCCATTACTAAACACGCGATATCTCCAAATTTGAGTATAAGGCAGAGAATAGAATATTGCAAAGTTAGTTTGCAAAGTTACTACCCTCTGTATACTACCTTATAGCAGGATAGCAATATGTACTTATGGTACTAATGGTTCTTACCAGAGTATATGGAGAAGTATTTCAATGGGAATGCTAAATGAATTTTAGTCACATCGTCACAACCATTAAGTTAATTTTTTGTCTAATATAGGACGTTTATGATGTACTGGTTATTTCTTTTATGATAATGAATAGATTAATAATTTGGGATTCAGTATCATGGATTTGGATCATGGACATGGATCATATTTTTATATTTTATTAAATTCATATTAAACAAGTCTGACATACAATGTATAGTCGTTTAGTTTCAAATTGGCTTTCTATCCAACAAAATATTTTCATCGAAGCAATTTATATTAACTACGTCTCGTTATAATTTACACAAAGTTGCCAGAACAATTTCCGTACAAATTTCATATTTATTCTTAGATTTTAATTGAATCTTCCAACTTAGGCTTGTTGATAAGTTGCTAGCGAATTTATGGGTTCATATCGATTTGCTTGTTTAATTAATTATTCATATTTTGTTACTGGCAAGTATTGTTGGGGCCATTGTGGGGCAGTGGGATACTGTTTCATTGAAAATGGTTGTGGGGTGTGGGTTGTGGGTTTGATCCCCATTCAGGGAAACGAATTATAGGATTAGTGGGTTCCCCGCTAGATTACCTAGCCTATAGCCTATGGCCTATCTCGATAAATTTTCAATTCGAAGCAAAAGTTCCTAAGATCAGTATTCATGTTCGTGTTTAACCAAATGGTACTGTCCTTCTATGCCTCTTCATAGATGACCTCTGGAGGTCTACATTCTTTTTGCCGGACCTATCATTGATACTGTGTTCTTGAAGTAGCCTGAGGTCACTTCCTACCTCTCTTAAAACAAATTCTTGTGGCATATATCTTTTTTTCCTTATATCTATATATCTATGCATATAAATAAAATTGGGGTGTCGATTTGTGATTTTAAAATAAATGAGCATTTTCCCAGTGACAGTAAGGTATGACGTTACTAGAAGGTAAAAGAACATATTTAAAATTTGCTAACCTCTGGAATAGCTACGTAACGTAATTTTTGTTTTGCGTAAAAAAATTACAAAAGAAGAAAGATTTACGCGGGAATAACGCCTTGTACCGACACCGAATATGTCGGTAGCGAGGTAACTACCGCCGGGCTTAAAATATTATATATAAAAATATTATTTTTATTTATGTACATTCTTTTTTTCATTATTTTCCATAGACAAAGTGATTTGAAAGCGTCGTTAATTTAGAAATTTGAAAAATTTGACAGTATTTATGTATAAAATATTTATTTTAGCTTGATAATTTTACTTGTTCTTGAAAGAAAAAGGTCTCTACAGGCAAAGAGATGAAAAAATGATCCTAGAAGTTCTTTTTTTGTAAGTGACGTAACTCTAAAAAAAACAAGAAACTAACTTGACAACATCTATGGAACGTAAGGTATTTTTATAAATAGCGACCCTGGTAGCAGTATTCAATTTTTTCTTGGCATCCCTTTGACGTAAAGGGAAAACTTGTATCAAAATTTCGCCTAATTCATGCATATTATGAGACACTATACAATGTCAAGTATTTAGTTTAGTATAATGTGAGAGGGTACTGCTATTATATAATAGAGGTATCTAACACAAAATTAGTTTTTTTTAGTTTCACGCTGTATCCCGCATATAGCAGGGTAGGCAGAGGGAACCTAGTGTTAAGACATTCCGTTCCTCGCTTTTCGCCTTTCGAGATATTGCATATTAATTGGGATAATACGCCACGCTTTGTCTTATTACCAGAGTGAGGAAAACGAAAATAATGAATACTCCCCAAATGGGAATCGAACCCACACCCATTGTGCTTACAGTTTAATTTGTACTAGCCACCCTCAAAAGAGGCTTAGTATGTAAAAATGTTATTATAAGTTCAAAATAATATGGATATTCATATGTGTTCAAATGGTACAAAATTTATAGAATTAAGAATGTAAGAATTAGCTTTAATTTTAAATCTCGTCTCACATAGCAGAGTGAATTAAGAGTTTCTTTTTCCCGTTTTCCGCTTGAATTCTATACAGTATGTGTTGAGTGGCAGAATTTAACTCCGAATGTTATCTTAAGGTGAAATGAAAATAATTAACTTTCTCAAATAGGGCTTGAATGGGACTCCCCAGTCCCATGGGGACCCCAGTCCCATGATGACCCCAGTCCCATGGGGACCTACAACCATCGCGTTTATCATCATAACCGCTATGCTCTATTAAAAGAAAATGTATTACAAAACAAAATCTGTTAAGACTGACTCGAGTCTACATCAAAGATTTCATTCAAAGTAATATAAAATTCATTCGACAGAAATATTTTATTCAAAGAAAACAAAATAATATGGAAAAAATATGTATTTTTAAAATAAAAAACTAATGCTTCTAAGAATAATATAATGCTTGAACAATTTTTTATATTTTTCTCTTGAATACGATATATTTTCATATACATTTTTTAATTAATAAATAGTAGACATATATATATATATATATATATATATATATATATATATATATATATATATATATATATATATATATATATATATATATATATATATATATATATATATATATATATATATATATATATATATATATATATATATATATCAATAAATTTTATGAAACTCTTCCGTTACTAAGTTTTAACGCTTTATCCCAGAGAGAATGGAGTGCAAAACACTACGGTGCCTACATACCTCTCCTAAGAGATCCTCGTGTTTTAACGTGACCTTCTTCAAGTATCTTCAACATTGTGTTCTCGAAGGATTTCCCCTGACTCTCTTTTTAACTTGACTTCCGGACTCTTGCTTCATATATCTTTTTTACTCTTCTTCAACAATCATTCTCTCAACGTACCCAAAAATATCCTGAGCACATTCTTCTCCATCTGATTTGTTCATCTCATTCTATGTGAGATTCATTGCGAATTCGGTTAGTTAAACTGATTCCACAGAGACTGCAAAGAGCTCACATCTACACAACACTCTTCTGTAACGTGGGTAACGTTACGTATCAATTCTGAACTACTGAATTACTGCCGAATTCCCGAGAGCTATCCGCAATTGATTGAAGCTGTTTAAAGTTTTACACCATTCTCCGCATATAGCTGGGTAGACAGAAGGAACCTAGTGCTATGACACTCCGTTACGAATTTTCCATATTTTTTTCGAGACATTGCGTTGATGCTGTGCGACAGTGTGTTGATCGGTGAGACTCAACGCCGCGTTTGCATTATTATCAGTACGAGAAAATAAAATAAATTATTACCCCAAGTGGTAATCGAACCATTAACCGCCGCGTTTACAGTAAGACACTGTATTTCAAAATGGGACGAACGAATAAATGATTGCAAGTTTTTGCTTGACTTAGACGACTATTATTAAAGACGCTACAAAAAGCATAAAAACTCTACTAATAGTAAGAGGGAAGCAATTTATATATGAAATATATAAAGAGGCATTGCAATAGCTGTAAAGGGTCATAATATATAATTATTTTTTCTGCATAGCAGGATAGGCAAATGGAGCCTTCCCCACTGTCCGCCCATTTATGGAGAGTTTGCATTTTCCCTCCGCCTATAAGCGGGATACAGCGTGAAACGGTTCAATTTTTGATTTAAAATACTACTATAAACAAAACCATAAAATATAGACAGGTGTACGAAAGAAATTTGATTAAAATTTACTAAACGTAACATCCGAACTAGCATACTAGGAAATGTTAGAAGTGACCTTCATGCGGTCTTTCCCGAAGCTAAAACTCGACCAAACGAGGAATGTTGTGTAATACTCATTTAGAGCACTCTATAAAGTATTGTAACTGAATATAGAACTAAATGTACAGTAAAAGTTTTTGATGTACGAGTATGTATGTAATGTACACGTTTTGTACTTTCAAATATTTGTATGTAATATGTTTATGAAATTTTTAATAAATAGCATTCTCTCTTGCCGAATGATGTTCTGAATGTAAATTTATGGTAATGATTTTCTTAACCAACCCAATATTCTTTGGGTAGCAGAAATTTGAGTATAGTATTGTAGCAAAATGTATGTATAGCTTAATGACTAGAGCTTCGATGGTGTCCAAGAATGTGGGTTCTAAAAAAGAATGTATAGATACCTACCTATTTTCAGTCATATAAAAGTGCCAAATTTAATATTTATTAATCAAAATGAGCTTAGATTTTTTCTATTTTTCGAAGTGCATTAATATTGAAAATAAATTACTTTCTAAATATTCAATTTTTTTCACCAGGTTTCTTGAACCCTCGCTCTGATGAATTTCCACGATCCCCCGCCAACTACGGCTTGATGGATCAGATAGCTGCTCTACATTGGATCAAGGAAAACGTCGCTGTCTTCGGTGGAGACCCCACCAATGTCACTCTGATGGGTCACGGTACTGGAGCTGCGTGTGTACACTTCCTGCTCACCTCTCTGGCTGTTCCAGAAGGTATGGAATTTTCCTTCTATATTTTACTTTTAGTATTAAATCGAAAGAGAAATAATATTAACTCCATGAGCCACATTGTTCTAACATATTACATATTGGCTTTACATTAAAATCGATACGGTATTAGTAAGTGGATACAGTAATCTTCCCTAAGGGGTTACAGTTTAAATCTGGCTAAGTCCGCTCTATTTCATCCGTGGAATTATTATGCAAATGAACCGTCCTAAGTAGTCTTTAAAGTGTTGAATATTAAGTTTAATTAGTTTGATTAAGTGAAAAGAGAAATACGGTAACGTACGGTTAACGTGGAGGTAGGTCTTTTTTTTTGGTACATATTTATTTTAATACTAGGGGTCTTTCGCGGTGTCATCCGTGTGTAAGTAGAGATAGCTAACTATAGCTAACTACAAATACAATCGATTACATAGAAAATATTAAATATAATATAGACTTACTTTATAAATTGACTATTCAACACAAAAAAAAACGAATTGCAATTCGAACCAGCAGTTCCTGAGATTATGCAGTTAAAAAAAAAAAACAAATTCTTCGGTGTTATTATATTAGTATATATATAAAATAATAAAGTAATAATTTTATAAAAAGTTATGTTTGTCTGTATGCCACACAAATTAAAAGATAAAAATTTATATATGCCACGTAATTTAAAATTAAATACTATTATTAATAGACAGTTCGAACACAGCTGTTTGACCCTAAGTTATGTATCGTGCCAATATTATGGAGATTAGACAACTGATAAACATGCATACTGCATATTTATGATAAATGAGTGATAAACCGTTGTGGCACAGTAGTAGAGTCTGGCTGTGAACGGTGGAAAAAGACAAAGCATGGGGATGAGTTCTGTTCCCATGCAATTGTGTGAAAAATGGATAGACAGTGTGCCAAGAACGGAAGAAAATGTATAGGAGACTCCCTCTTGATATGCTGTGGCAAAGAAATCCTACAATAACAATATTTTTAAATACGTATCAATTTGAACGAAACGGGATTAGAACCCGCATCTGGCACGGGTTCTATAAACAACGGGTAATTATTTTCTAGAAAATAATTATTCTTTCCTTAGTATAGAATTATACTGTAAAACATTTTAAAATAATCCTACAAGAATAAAAAAAATATATAAAAGAAAATAAAAAGAGGCTTCAGCCAGGAACCTCGGAAGCCATTCTATTCCCGAATTTCCAACACTTTCCAGAGTTTATATACAATAAAACCTTATAAATGCTAAAAGTTCATAATACCATATTGTATCTATATTTGTATAAACATGATAGACAAAACCAAGGTGACCAAACAAGGGATCACAGCGTCAGTATTTAGGGCAGATTGTGTTATTTGTACCAACTTGAATAAGCTAATATTGTGAAGTGAGTTTACATAGGACTGTTGGCTTGTGTGAAGATCATAAAAGTGGAGTGAAGTGAAGTGCTAGAGGCGAAGCGATGTCAGCTAAGCGTTTGAGAGGAATTAGTCGAAATCTTTGCAGGCTATTGCTGTACAGTATTATTTTATCGATTAGTCCAATGGAATATGTAAATGATTTCATATTATTATAATATTTCATATTGTTGGATTGTAAATTAAAAATAATGAGTTATATTTCTTTGTTCTCTCCATAATATTCTTTATTCAATATCAATAGAATTAAGAATTTGGATTTTTTTCTTAGAATTTCTGAGTGACGTGTAACAGTATTTTTTTTATATAATAATTTACATTTTCCTAGCATTATGTTAATTAAAATAAAATCATTGAAGTACACTTCAAAAGCTCAGAACAAAAGAGAATAATGTATTATTTATAGAAGACATTCTTAGATATTCTATAATGAGCTTTTTGCTGTTAAGGACTTTTGATGCTAATAACGTTAAAGTAATCAGTAAACTCGTATTATCGATACTCTAATACTATTGAATATAGGGTAATTGTAATATGTTTTATTCAATAAGTAAATTTTCCACAACACAAATACTTATTATAATGTAAAATTTTGCTCACAAATATCCTAACAAAAATTCTCTAAATGTTCACGTTTTGGCACAGCAGTCACGAACTGGTTGCCATAAGGTATATAATAGAGCATAATAGAGAGGGATCTCTAACCTGCTATGTGCGGGATACAGCGTGAATCAAACTCACTATTAATTATATATATAACGGTTATGGAAAAAGACGGCTTAAGGCATTATTAGTCTGTTATTTTAACAACCATCGCCAATGTTGCTATAAATATCGACACAATAACTCGAAACCCTCGTAAAATAAGAAATGCGATGTAGGACTTAGTTCTGATGAAATGGCGTTAAAGAATCGTTATTGTTTTTATTAGTTTATAAATTTGTTTAATTTTGATTTCAATTTATATAGAATATTTTTGGGCTACAAGCGTAAGAAATCTATTTTTGGAGTAAAAGCTCTTTATACCCGCTTGACTTTGGGAGTAAGCTGGCGAATGCGTATACGTTTCGTCGTTAAGTATATATATATATATATATATATATATATATATATATATATATATATATATATATATATATATATATATATATATATATATATATATATATATATATATATATATATATATATATATATATATATATATATATATATATATATATATAGAGGTATCAGACTATATCAGAATGATCAATTTTTCTTCCTGAACTAACAAACCGCTCACTCCACTCAACACGCAATATCTCGAACATTTGGTGGTAAATAATGAGTAGTGTTTAAACACTTAAGGCCTACCTTGTATGCGGAACTGAAAAATGTACCTGTTGTTTTTTTTTTTATAAAATATTTAATCCACCATATCTCAGTTCAGCTCGTTTCATAAAAACGCAATCCACTTAGTCTGTATACCGTTTGCATTGTGACGTAGAGGACGATGCAATACAAAAGATTAGAACAACGGTCATTCACCAAGAAACCCGGGGTATAAATAAAAGTAGCGATACAAAAAATTATTATATAAAATAATGTTTGTGATATGAAGCTAATTGGATGGCTACCGATTTTCCATTAAAACTAATTATTTTATTATCTATCTAGGGTTGCGTACCCTAAAGATAAAACTGGATCCTAAGTAATACTAAGTATCCTCTGTCCGTCTGTCCATCTGCCACCAGGCTGCATAAATACTAAACACAGGTTAAAATAAATATTTAATGGGGTTCCCATACAGCAAATATGATTATTTGCATGGTCCTTCTTGTTATTGATAATGGAAACTGGTAAACGTCTGAAATATTCACACATAATATAATTAAATATTCAATCTGAAAATAAATAATTAAATTAAAACAGACATTCACGGGAGTTGAGGGTAGCCGTGCCCAGGGTATTGCGCCAACAAGATGGTCAGACGTTATCAGGAGTGCGGCAGGCGGTAGCCTGTATCGAGCAGTGTGCTCTACCTCGCCGCTCTACCGCCCTGTATCGAAGATATTATCACAGAAGAACTATGACACATACACAAAATTGGACAGAAAATGGGGAACGGAATATCTCAACACAAGATGATCTCTAGCCCTAGCTATGATCTCTACCCTAAACAAGAAACTATGCAGAAAAAAGCGTGAAGCTTTAAATACAAATCTATAATAAATTTCATCTCCTCCATGTTAGTTAATAGCGTTACATTGAATAGATTAATTATACGATTCCGTTCGTATCAAACGATTGAAATCAATCCATCGGTCATGTAAATTTAAGAACTGACTATCGTAGTGCATTATGCATGAATAGAGAGGAAACTGGGACAGCCCAATTGGTTTTTCGATCAATGAATATGATTATATGAGAAATGGCTTTATTACTATTCATTTTATGGCTTAGTTTTTTTTGTGCCTCATTTTATGGCTTATTATTTGAGGAAATTTCCGCTAGCTATTACCACTCACCACTCAATGTCTCGAGAAGGAATATGGAGTTTTAACCGTAAGTTCCCTCTGCCTACCCTGCCATATGCGGAATACAGCGTGAATCTAAAAAATCAGTCAAGTACGAGTAGTACTCGTGCACTGAGGGTTCCGTACCTATTTCATGATTGTAGGTATTACGCTGACGAAATATATATTTTATTTTTAATATTTGTTATTATAGCGGCAACGGAAATACATAATATGTGAAATTTTCTAACTATCACAGTTTGTGAGATACAGCCTGGTGACAGACAGACATACAGACAGACGTACAGACGGAGAGCAGAGGCTTAGTAATATGGTCTCATTTTTACCTTTCAGGTACGGATCCCTCTAAAAAAGGAAAAAGACAATAATAATTACATTTACTTCAATATGATAGGAATTTAATTCTCAGACATATTAAATTCAATGAAATCGCAATTACATACATAATACACATATAATATTAATTTAGCTTCACACAATTTATTATTTATGTGAAAGTTCATTAGGTTTCAATAGACTTTCGAAAGACGGTTGTATTCTTGTTTTAGATTGATATTAGATGTAAGGTTAAAATACTCTTAATGGCTGGAAAGCGTGGGCGTTTGTAGTCGTATATTTAAGGACAGCCTGATTTCTAACCCTTTACACGGTTTAATTAAATAATATTAAAAGCTTGGTTTAAAATATTTTCCTTTATTTTTTGTTAGTATAAATTTTTATGTGAATTAAAAGAAAGTTCAATCTGTAAATCAATTATACACACAATAATCGAATTCATGACGTCCATGATATATCAATTTGTCAGATATCATGAGTTATGCCACATATAAAGGTAAATGTAAGTAGTGTTAATATATTCCGTTCTTCACTTCCGCCTAAGAATATTGAGCGATGGAATTTAATATAATCTAAATATTGTTCATTCATTAGACGCCATCGTGGCGCAGCGTTTTGAATATTGAGCGGAAAGTTTGAAAAGGAGTGTCTTAACACTAGATTCTCTGTTTAACGTGCTTTATAGCATTCCCAACAATGGGAATCGAACCCACATCTATCCCATTTAAAGTCATACCTTATACTGCTGCGCCATGATGACCTTTATCAATACTCATATAAACAACAGAGTTGTTTGCAATTGAAAATAATAAAACTGTTGGTGTATAAATATAAAGTCATATATAATATTCTACGTCAACTAAGCTAACACTAACGCATGTGATTCTTTCCATAACGAAGTACATAAATCAAAATAGTGAAATAAACTCGTATATCCAGTAAAGCTATTTCTGTTTTTGTAAACAACTTGTATATGGCATTTTTTTAAAGCTACAATACTCAGAAACGACAGTTAATATTTAACTGAAGTTAATTTTATATTAAGATAAATTGAATGATACTGCCATGTGATATTATTAACGCTGCTTTTTTTTTATTTGTATTTTTTTAATATATCCATAAGAAAGCTACTTTAGCTCTAATAAGATTGAGTACAAATCTATATGTATTTGTCATATTCCAAAATAATATATATACATATGCAGTTGAAAAGCTTAAACATGCAAAGATTGTGGATTGAATCTCGTCCCAGAGGAAATCTTCTTTCTAAGATAATCTTTTCTTTTTTAGCTTCAACGGAAAGCTAACTAAATTAACCCAACTTTTGTAGAATAGACACTAAACCTAACTAAGACTAAGCTTGGAGACTGCGTGATGAGTGGTGGAGCTCAACGCCACTATATATTATCCTGCTAGAGCGAGGAAATGAGAATAATTAATTCCTACGAGCCAGAATCAAACTCAAAATCGCCCATATACAGTCAGACACAGTGCCGCTGAGCCACTACAAACCCATCTTTTAGAGATGATTCCTCTCTCGAAAATGCAGGGTTGAAGACAAAAAGTTTATATTTAAAACTTTAAAAGCTTATCCAAAAGCTACACACAGAAATGTCAGTTAGTAAGTAATTAAAATGTAACCCCCAATAATAAATCTTTAAAACGGCTACAATGCATACATATGTATATGTATGTATAGTATGGTTGGATCCTGGTTGGTTTCGAACAATGGAACTAGGCCTATACATAACGCATTGCCGTTTTTACGCCGTTTTCCTCTAATTAGGGGAGAAAATGACTCTCCCAGTCACTATGGTTGTCATATACAGACATATATGTCTAAGATATATGTATCGATAAAAAAAAGTAAATATATATTGTTTTAAACAAATTTATATTGTTCATTCCATTAATACTTCTATTAAGTGTATTGTAAGTTTTTAGTTAGAGATTTCATTTACGTGATAATTAAGCCTATAATTGAGGCATACTATGTTACAATGTTTTTTATAAATGTCCTGTACAGTGTACACCAATTATATCTTAGTATGTAACGTTGGCTTCCTAATAAATAAAATATACCTTAAATAGTAAAATATTAAAAAAAAAAAATATCCAAAAACAAGTGAGCCTAAAGACCTCAAAGTTAAAATTTAAAATTTTTGTTTTATTGTAGCTGTAATAAAAAAATATTGTACAATGATACCATTTTTTGGTAAAAATTCGGTAATTTAAGTAAAAATTATAATTATTAATAAAATTTACATGTATAAATATTATAATGAATATATTGAAACGCCACAGGCGATGGTCTCTGCCTACGTTCGTCGCCTCGCACTGACAGTCATTGACCTCTTCATACATGGGTGCATGAGAACGGCCTCCTGGGTGTCCTCATGTTTTTTACGTGAACTTCCTCCACTATCATCAACAAAGTGTTCTCGAAGGTCAACCAAGGTATCACTACCTTTCCCACAATTAGTTTTATGATTATTTTATATTATACCGAAGACATGATTCGATTTCTTATTATAAATTACTAAATTATTTTTATTTTATTTATTACTAGGTTATATCTGTTTATCTCGTATATTATATAAGCTAAATGAAAATATTATAAATTTAAAACTGAACTTACCTTAGAATCATAAATCGAAATTGGTGTCCCACAAGGTGTTCTATTATGTCCTGCAAAATACAAAACACATTTTATGCGACGTACATACAAAAATACAAAAGGCTAGAAAAATAATAGAAAGAGAATATTTTAATCAAAGCATAAATTCATTTTTATATTCTAAACGAGTGTTAGCAACGGTTGGCTAAGCTGTAGAAGGCGTCAGTACTATTTCGTGTACTACAATTTGTTCAACACAAAGTGGAATGAGTGTACGTAGACTTTGAAACTGAAAACAAGCGTGACACATTTTAATTAAAAGTTAGTTCAGTCTTGTGACTTCATAATAGTGACTTGCAGTGTAATTTCAATTTGAATATTTACTTTGTACTTGGTTGTGCTGGACTATAATTAATATAAGCAAGCAAACAGTTTCACGCGGAATCCCGCACGTAGCAGGATAAGCAAAGGGAACCTGCTGAGACACTCCAATTCCCGTTTTCCATTCAATTTTCGTGTTACGTGTTGAGTGGCGTAACTCAACGCTGCGTCGACACCGTATATATTATTAGGAGTTGCTTATAATATCATTTTCAACCACTTCTTGTAAATTGTGTTAATTTAACAGAGGTTCATTTTTAGTATACTTATCTTTATTGTAATAAATTTTGAACTGTTGGATAATTCATCCAGCGCTGAGCTGAATTAAGCTATATTCTGAAATTCTGCAGCGGTGAAATTTTATGCGGTTGTTTTAACTTTTTTTCGCTTGAAAATTTCTAAAAAATTCCCGACCTTTTTGAACAATGTTCGATATTGGCTGCCCATATACACCAGTATTGCTAAACTGTGAATATGATTTATGGCTATCTATATATGACCTCTGTGCATATGCTATTCAAATTATATTACTAATTTCCTTTAGGTACAACAAATTTTTGCTTTTGTAGACATTTTGCTCAAATTCCTGACTAAATAGAGAAACATACACAGAGAGACATATCGCCACTCATTTTCATACTTTCATTTATTCATTCCCCGCTTCCCACAAGCCTACTAAAACATTTAAATACAAAATTATATGCACATTGCAGTAAAATTCTTAAATATTATCGCCCTGATTTATGAAAGCCACTGCAATTGGTTGAAATATCATGAATTTCATTCGTAAACGCGTGAGTGTGGTTTAAAGTTAAACCATTGTCATTTATTTAAGTAAACATTAACGAGCTCTTTTATTAATATCTACAGTTGCATAATGCTTATGGCCAATTTGTTAAATATATAGATATATAATAATGGAATGTATTTTTGTATAATACAACTATGTTAAAGTAAACTATGTTTTTTTGGGAATATTTAGATTTTTGAGCTTTTTTAGCATCTTCTTATTTTTATTTTTGTAGTGTCCTAGTGGTTGAATTGTAAACGCGATAGCGGCTTCAAGTCCTATTAGGGGAAATAATAATATACTTTCTTCGCTTTAGTAATAATACATACCCCAAAATGAGGTAGAAAGTGAAAAACGCAGTCTTTAAGTTCATTTTATGAGAGAAAAGCTTGATTTTTTTAATTTATTTATTCTATTTTCCATACAATTCCATGTAGAGACAATGCACTTTGTGATAAGCCAGCCATATTGTGCGCCAACATCTGATTTCACAGCTCGTTTTGTCGATTTGGACCGTAGTAATACCAAATGGGATAAACTAACAGCTTCTTCAGCAATTCTTTAGTGGAACGAGGAACGTACGTTTCGATTTCCAGCTTATATAGATAAAATTAGCCAATCTTTTTATAAAAATTGTCTTTTAAATAGTTGTTTTATTAAACGAATGGAGCCAACCGAAGAATTAACTGCTTCTTAAACTATTAATTTAAATATAAAATAAACTATATATATATATATATATATATATATATATATATATATATATATATATATATATATATATATATATATATATATATATATATATATATATATATATATATATATATATATATATATATATATATATATATATATATTCTTTGAAAACATCATCTCTGATCCCAAATGGAAATGATCCCGCGACCCTATATAAAAGAACTTAACCATTACTAGGATTTAATGTAAAAGGGCAAAAGCTTTCAATAATAACGGAAATAAGAATGTCTGTCACTGACATAATTCGCGTCGACAAAAGTATACACTTATTTGCAGACAAAGCACAAATGAAATTTCACTGTAAAATCCAGTGGAACCTTTCGCCAAGTAACTTTTTATTTGAGTCAAAGAGCTGACCTACTGTAGATCCAACTTTGCAACAATGATTCCTAAAGATTTCATATAAAAAGGAATCTTGACGTTTTTGTGGCAAAATTGTTGGCTTTTCAATATTAAAATGAAGTGGATATAAAGTGTTATTATTTTTTTTTTTAATAAAAAATGGCACTTCACGCTCTTTCCCGCATGGCTGAGTTGACAGAGGGAACCTAATGTTAATGGACTCGGTCTTCCACTTTTCGCCTAAGCTTCGAGATATTGCATGGGGAGAAGCGTACGTCCTTTATCCAATGTTTTGTCTACCAGAGCGGGGAGATAATATAAGGGGATAAATATTTATAAATAATTCTTTTATAAATAATTTTGGTCAACTTATTCTTCGTTATTCAGATTATTTGTAGCTAGAATAAATATATATTTGAGTTTATGTAGTTTATAACATTTCAATTTTCTAATCGAGTTATATAATTATATAATGGGCTCGAACTCCGTATAGTATAGTATTATATTACTTTATGATTTCATTCATTACTTTCTCTTCTTCAGCCTGAATCTGTATCCCACAAGTAAGTAAGTAAGTAAGTAAGTAAGTATAATATCTCCAACCACCTCGAAAATAATCCATACCCCCCCCTCCCCCCCTAGAATAAGAATCGAACCCACTACTCTATCTACCATTACATTTACAGTTACAATATGTCTAAAACGTATATTACTCTAGATATCTTAAGAAAATTCCCTTAGAAAATTAACTTCACAAAGTTAGAAGTTAGTTAGTTCCTCAAAGATAATAATATGTAATCAATTTATTATTGATTAATCCTTCATCAATATTCAATACCTTATTCAACATCAAAACGCCGACTACCAAATAAATTTGCTTTATAAGAGTCAATTTAAATTATACAAACTGATTTCAATTTCTCCAATAGCTAGTTATTTTAATAAATATTAATTCCTTTGATAAAAACCTATTGAATTTAATATAATCACTGGGCAGTTGTTTTGTAGCGGTTCAATTTTGTGGCGGCGTGTGATGATTGCGGGTTCGATTCTCACTCGGGGGATTGAAATATTTTCATACTCGCTATGGTAAAACGACAAAGCACGCTTTGTATTTGAGGGTATTTTGATTTGACACTAGGCTCCCCATGCTTGCCCTGCTCATACATGTATCATGATATGATATATCAGATATGCAAGATACAGTATGAAGCTTAAAAAAGTAAAGTTATATAAATACTCCTTGTATTTACAATTATTAGCTTTACCTTAAAAAAAATTGAAAGCTTTAAGAATATATAGAAGTGATCCTATAGAACCCTTTTCTCTCCGTCTCTCAGTCTGCCTGTCTGTCATCTTTATAAGTTTTATCTCCCGTTGACCTACACTCATGAAATTGGTTCGTAACAGTCAGTACGCCAGTATCTGTCAGTGGCACTCGACACGACGACGTACAAAAATTGCAACTCGTGGTATTTGACACAAAGTTTTGGCAATTTCTACTATCACTAAGCTTTTTCAGCCCACCAAAAAAAAAGCTTAACAATTTCAAAATTTTCATTTTGTTACAGGTCTTCTGTTCCACAGAGCGGTGCTAATGTCCGGATCAGGACTAAGTCCGTGGTCGCTGGTGGCTAATCCCAACAAATATGCTGAAATTGTTGCTAGCCACGCCAATTGCTCACCTGGTAAGGTATTTTATATAAGCTTTTATAAGTAAGACCGTCGTCATGCAGTGGCACAGCGTCACTTTGTAAACGCGACGGTTGTGAGTTCGATTCCCGCTTGGGGAAATTAACTATTTTCATTGCCTCGTGCTGGTATCTCCGTTACTTAACACTTAATGTCTTGTGAATTGGGTGGATAGTGCGGAATGGAGTGTAATAATATTAAGCTCTGTCCTGCTAAATGTAAAGCTTAAAGCTGTTAAAAAAATATTATTTTTATTATACATTATTTACATAATTAATAAGTTAGGCGGAGAGAATCTATTGTCATGACACTCCGTTCTATTTTTATAATTCGTCCAGAGTTATGGCTAATTACTCTGACTGCTTATTTTAGATTAAATTTAAAAAAATATGTAAAATTATACATTTTAATAATATATTAAATTAAATAAAAAAAATGTAAGTACAGTCGAAGAGATAATATTGTTATAATAAAAACGAGGAAAAATTTTTTTCTATGCCCATATTACTCGCTCGTTGAAATGATATTATATCAGAGAACGTTTTATAAATCTGCTGTTGAGCTAACAGTATAAATAAAAAAATAAATAAAAAAATATTAAAAAAATTAATAAATGAATAAATAAATAAAAAATAAATATAAATAAATAAATAATAATAATAATAATAATATAAATAAATATTAAAAAATCTTCAAACACACGTGCTTTACGATTCCCATTTGCAGCAAACTCTTTGAGCAGAAAACGAAAATCTATTTGAATAATGAAAATTTTTAAATTAAAATTTGACTATCACTTAATCATCGATCGATCTAATTTAATATCCACTTCCTTTTTCCTAACAGAACTAACTCCTCCATTGCTACTGAGGTGCTTGAGAGAGCGCCCTTTGGAAGCGTTGCTTTCTGCACCAGTTCACGCTCCAGACTTCGCTTACGCTTTTGGCCCGAGCGTGGACGGTGTTGTGATTGGTAAGCATATATTATGTTTTATTTTATTTTTTATTTATGTTCATTTATAAGCTTAGTGTCCAATTTTGGTTATTGATGTGATTTCTATTTCCACTCGAAATAATTAATATATTTAAATTGTTACAATTTTTTTCATTCTATTAGCTCTATTAGCTCCAATGGAGTATATAGCCACTAATTGATCTTCAAAATGTATTTAAAAAAAAAATTATGTGTATTATAGTGCAGAGTGTCGTGGCGCAGTAGCATAGCGTTTGCATGCAAACTAGACCTCTCCGATTTGGGGGTTTTATTCCCACTCGGGGACAATGAATTATTTTAATAATTTTCTTTGCTTTAGTAACAAGATAAAGAGTTGAGATCCGCCAGTCAACATGCATTGTGTAAATTTACACAGAAAGTGGAGATCCCTCTGTCTACCCTGATATATGTAGCGTGAAGCTATATATATTTAATTATTTACATTTTAAAGTGCGCATGTTTAAATTTTCATAATTTCATTGCCTGAAAATTGTGACCCTAGTGTAGGCTTAGAAGCTCCTTGAAATGCACATTAACGCTCACCTCCACAGAGACTATTCTCTACTCAATTGTAATTGTAAAAATGTAGAAGTTACTATTTTTTATTAAATTTTTTTTTTCTGCGTTTTATTTTCACGGTTTGACAAAACGTATCTTTGGAACCTATCACTGAATATGCTAGCTGTCTAACATGGGAGAAATGCGGAAAATGGTGTACATGAAAATTGAATTTTCTCTCCAATTAAATTCAAAGGATGAAATTCAAAAACCAGAATCAAATTCAAAATGAAAAATAATAAATTATACATACATATCATCGATGTGTATATGATATATACTAGAATTAAGCTTCTGTGAAACGTGTTAGAATCACAAACTACAACTAAATTTCAGTGACCGTGATACAACTGGTACACTGCAAGATAGTAGTATTACGTTACTTAGAACTTCCATGTTTCCGAGTATTATATAAGTTTTGTTTGTATATATATATATATATGTGTGTGTGTGTGTGTTTATATATTGTTATATATATATGTACATATGTATTGTTCATTTTATCAAGAATAGTAAAGGAATTTACGTTTTTTAAAGCTTAAGCTTTCTGATAGAAAGGAACCAGGTGTTATAAGCCTCCCTTTGTCACCTACAAAGTAACTAACTTTCAATTATATATAATATAGTTATTATGCCCTAAATTTTTAAGGAAATTCTACAAAAACACCAGACATAAGTACACGTCCCCCATTCTAAGCAACATTCTAGCCGAACCCATGGAATCGCCAATTGTGATCACAGAGTATCTGTCAAGCCGTTCGCGTTCGTCCGTTATTAAATTGCCCCACAAAGTTTTCTCATCTCGCTTCCTTGTGCCGATGTTTTAGTTAGTTAGCTCACTTGGTACGACACGGAATTCTTTTCATTTTATAAGGTTTTTTGTAACTGAAGACAATTTGCCAACTTTTGCGGAATTTATGGATGGCTTATGAGAAATTTGTGATTGAACATGATTGCTTTGATTTTTATATTTTATTTGAACTGTTATTAAATTTGGCATTAACCTTGTTTGTGTACGCATAACCATCTGGAGCTAGTACTGTCGACAAAATCGTCAATACGTTATATTATCTACATACTCCTAAATAGTATATATATATATATATATATATATATATATATATATATATATATATATATATATATATATATATATATATATATATATATATATATATATATATATATATATATATATATATATATATATATATGTATATATATATATATATATATATATATATATATATATATATATATATATATATATATATATATATATATATATATATATACTTGATTTTTTTCATTTTAAAATGTATGTTACTTTTTTTTGTTTTACGCCAATTCTTGTTTTGTCTTGTTACCAGGGCGAGGAAATGAAAACACTAAAACCTCCTGAGTGGGAATCGAACCCACAACCATACACTGTGTCATAGCGCCACTACTGCTTAAATATAATTTTAAATATTCGAGAATTTTCTTTACACAATCTTTCATTTTTAGATACAGGCGATATGCTTATCAACCCAGAGCCAGGCTATGATTGGCAGGCGGCACGTGCTGCCCCCGGCAAGGCCACTGCTGTGAACATTATCAACGCAGTACTTATGCGGAAAAGCGCTATCGCTCAACTTACCAAGTAAGTTAGGCTGGGTTGTTCTTGTTATCTATGTTTTAAAATTATTTATATGTATTTATACTATGCATTTGCTATAGTCTTATTTAGATAATACTTTCAGATCATAGTGATAGTGACATAATTTGTAGCTACTGTTTAAAGATGAGGCGTAATAATTATTTCAGTAAGAATACCAAACGAATCTTAAAGAGTATATATATATATATATATATATATATATATATATATATATATATATATATATATATATATATATATATATATATATATATATATATATATATATATATATATATATATATATATATATATATATATATATATATATATATATATATATTTTATACTTTCTTTTTTAATTTTAATCCCTATTAGGGAGGCCATAGAGAATGTCCCTACATACCTCTTCTCCCTCTCTTCGTCTCGTCCACTGTTAACAACCTCTTCATATATGCCTTAGTATTTTTGTATTCTGTATATGCTGTATTTTTGAAGGTTAACCAAGGTCATCCCCTAACTTTCTTACCATTTACTCTAGCATCATATATCTCTTTTTTACCAATTTTCCTTTGTTACCAGGTACGACCTAATGTTAGGTGTAACGAAAGCTGAAGCATATTTTGCATTCAGCGGCGATGACGTCCAATACGGCATAGAAGCGGATCGTCGATCGAAAATCCTGAAATCATTTGTCAGAAATACATATAGCTATCATTTATCTGAAATTCTGGCAACTATAATTAACGAATATACCGATTGGGAGAGACCAGTGCAACATCCTATTAATATAAGGTAAATGTTATCGTTCTAGATATATATGCTATTTCTAATTTAGATATAAATGGTTGGAAATTATTAAATTTCGTTTATTTGTTAGATTTTGATAATTTAATTTGAATTTGGGTCCGTTCTGGCGCAAAGGCATGGCATGTGCCTGTAAACACGTCGGTTTGTAAGTTCGATTCGTATTTGGGGAGAACTAATTATTTTCATTTTCTTCGCTCTGGCAGCAAGGCAGAGCGCGGCGTTGAGTTCCGCCAGTCAACAAGCAGTGCTTCGAATGGCAGAAATTGGGGAACGGAGTGTCTTAACCCTAGATTCCTTCTGCCTAATGTGTTTAAATACGCTGAGTGTAGCGTCCGATTGAATGTATGAGAATGAAACCATCAATAACAACAACCAAACCGCTTACTGCCAAACCTTATATCGATATTTAATCTACCATTTAAATTCAAAATCCAAAAACAATATATTTTATAATATAATTATAACTTTAATTCCAATAGATATATAATTTTAATTAACTTTTTCTGTACCAGAGACGAAACACTAGAAGCTTTAAGCGACGCCCAAGTTGTGGCACCAACGGTACTTACAGCGGACACTCACTCGGCACTGCGAAGAAACTCGTATCTGTATGTATTTGATTACCAAACGAAATACGGAGATTACCCTCAGGTTAGTGAACTTATGCCTTACATATTGATTTTTTTTCTCTTCACAATATATCCTTGGCGGGGTCTGGAAAAAGTCTCTGCATTTTCTCCTTATTCTTCTTTTTATTATTATTATTTCTATTATTACTATAAATTAATTGGTGATATTAAAATGATATACAATTATTTGTACTAATATAGCATACTATATATATATTTCTATACCTAACAGTGATTTTGATACTTGAAAATTCAATTATAAATGAATATTTTATTGCATATTTACATCTCGGTATCTCTATCTTTGTTTATCTCGGTATAGTGGTATTATTGGAATTAAGTTACTTAAGAGTTAAGCTTTTTATGAATTATTAATTCAAATCAATATTGAGTTCAAATCTTCAATGGCCAAGTCTTTTTTAATTTAATTTTATTATATTAGACACAAAATTTAGAAATTTGGTAAATTTGAAAACAGAGTGAATTGATATTGTATGTAGAAAAATAAAATAAATGCTTCATAGTAAAAAATACATAAAAACATATGCGCGGCGTTGTGCTCCGGGAATGGAGGCTTTTAAGACCAGGTTCTCTTCAGACATAGCTTTTTTTCTGGATACACGTTAGCATATAGACGCGGCATACAACTTGTATCTAAAACCAAATTAAATACAACAAAAGTTCAGTTAATAAAAACGGAAATCTCATTTGAGCTTCTTTGCCTGAATACTATTATATTACATATACTATATATGTAAATATGATTGATATATTAAAACTTAAATGTAAGATAATAATTTCCTTTCTAAGTTAGTCCTTAATACGCTTCCAGACTTCAAGAAGAAAATATATCCACATCGAATATAAATCTTTCTTTTTACTAAACTTTCAAACGATCTTTACAAAAAAGAAATGTCCACCAAATGTCTGAACCGAGTTCCGAACTCTCATTAAATGCATTAAGGAATTCTATAGAAAAATGAAAGCTTGCCAAGTTCAGCGTGGCATATATAAGATGGAGCTGAAGCTGCGGAACTTTTGACGTTAGCATTATTTTGTAGTCTGCCAAGTAGTGTAATGGTGTGTAGTTAGTCTAGTTTTAGGGAAATATAGATACTTGCCATATGAATAGCATTGATATGCCATTGATGCCATTGGCATAATATAGTTATATGAAGTAAATTGAAAAAGGAGACGAGAATATGAAATAAAGTTTTCATTTTTATTTTCACGCTTGATTTTCGTTATGTGGCTAACTAATAAGACTCTTTGATCTGAATTTTCAACTTATTTGACATTTAATATGTACTATAGTTGAACCAAATGAGAAAAACCCAATGAAACTTAAGCAGCTTTTTTATTTTTATTTACATGTGTATATTTGCGGAAACATATTATATATATATATAATATGTATAGAAATCGCTAAAGGCAGATCACCTGCTCCAGTAGCAATCCCGATGCTGACCACGATCCTCAGACATGGGGATGCTGACTACTACTCTTATAATTTACATACATATGTTGCTATGATGTCTGTTGGAAGACTTTGCAAATATCCTATACCTATTGTAGAATATTATAGCTTAGAATGATCATTTGGCAAGAGAAAATTATATTTAATGAATATCTTGACATTTTTAAGGCGTTATTCCAAGGGAAGAAAAATCTATAAATGTAAAAAAAAGCATTGTTCAGGCATTCATTGGGAATTTTAAAATATAATGTTTTTAAAAAGATATATTATAGTCTCTGATGGGATTTCAGCCAGGATCAGGCACTAAGGGCGCCATTTTAGCCCTCCGAATTTCGATGAAGGCATACAGGGAAAAGAGGAGGGCTCTGAATGTGGTATTTTTGGATATGCAGGAGGCCTTTCACTGTGTGCCACATCAGTGTATCTGGTGGACACTACGATCCAAAGAAATCCCTGAATCCTATATTGTTATTATCAGACACATGTACAACAACTCCGTTTTTAAAGTTAAGACCGCTGTTAGCGATACCAAACCCTTCCCAATTGCAGAAGGGGTTCACCAAGGCTCAGTTCTTAGCCCGTTTTTGTTTAATGTAGTGTCACGGCTCACATCCAGAACCAGTCTTCATGGGTGATAATGTGTGCCGATGACGTAGCACTCATTGACGAGAGCCGACTGATGCTGGAACATAAAGTGAACGTCTCAAGAGTACCTTGAGTGTGTTGTACCATAGTGGTTTTAAGTTAAATGTGTTTAAGGCCGAGTACATAGCTTGCGGGAACTGGGACGCGAACACTATCCTTATAGGTCTTGAAACAGCCGGTAAGTCGGAAAAGTTCAGGTACCGTGGATCCATTATGCACGAGTCCGAAGGCATCAACCACGATATCTACGCCCGAGTTAGCACTGCTTGGGCCAAATGGCGGAAGGTGGATGTGCGGCGTAATGCAGGCTGACCGCATACGCATCACATTCATTCGAGGTAGTCTTGGGTTCCGTGACGTAGCGGATAAGCTCGTCTGAGATGGTATGACCACATTTTGTGCCGGAGAACTATATTGAAAGAAAATATCTTGATATGTCTGTCTTTGGAGTGAGACCCCCTGGACGCCCAAGGAAGCAATGACTGGACATCATGATGCAGAACTGAGACTCAATGGACTAACCCATAAGAACGCTCAAAACCGGTCAAAGTGGAGTCGATTAAGTAGGAAATCAATAGGCCGCAATAATTGTAGGTATTAGAAGAAAAAGATATATTATATTAAAGATATATGTTAACTATTTTTTTTATATAGAACGATTTTAAATTTAAATTCAACCGTTGAAACACTCCGTACACTATGAGGTTACCGCGCCCATCTGGTTGCAGGGAGAGGAGCTCTGACCAGTGTCTGGGACTTGCAATATAGAAAATGAGTAAGATATAAGGGACCCTCACCTCCTCCACCACACCCCCTTCCTCCTCCACTTTCAGAGCTCCTCTCTCTACCGAAACCAAATTTAAAATTATTCTACTAGTATTGCCCTCGAAGTACGAGTAAGCTCTAGATATTAATAGATGATATAAAGCTTATATAAAAGGCACTAATCGTTTAAAATAAACCTGAAACATTGTACTATTATTTTTTTTGTAAAATACAAAATTAATTTGGAAAGTTAGTAAAATTTTAATATAACGATCTGTAGATATAAGTTGTTATCTCCCTGTTAGCATCGCTTGCTTTGTGTTGGAACTATAAGCTGCTTTTATTATAAGCGCTGTTGTAGCACAGTTGAGAAATACCTGCTCGTACAGGGTGATAGTGGGTTCGATTTAAAATGTATGTATTTAGTGTATGTGTATTTTTTGACGATATATTGTGTTTTAAATGGCAGAACTCAACGCCACGTATTGTCTACCAAATTATTATTTTTTTTCCATATCTTGATTACACATTTTAGATTTTATGTCGTTGGCGCAAAAATCTAGCGTGTCTTTAATAAAGTAATTACAGTGATTAAAAAACAATGACAAAGTTTCCTCATATTCTGATATATAATTGATTAAAATCAAAAAGAAGCGTCTCAGCATGTCTTTTAGTTTCCGAGAAATGAATGGACAAATAAACAAACATATATGTACTCACGAAATTTCACACGTGCTTGGATCCTTAAATCGATTCGATATCGACCTATAATCGACCTTTAACCATTCGACTAAAATAGCTAATAATAGAAAACTATTAAGCATTATAAATAATTTACTTTAAAACAGAAAGCACAACAGAATAAAAAAAAACGATAACCAAATTGCTGAGAAATCGATAGAAATACATAAAAAATAAAAAAAAAACATCGAATATAATCGCGTTATTTTTAATAGAACTAGTCCGAATCGATTAACATTTTTATGTCACTACGTTACATCACTTTAATCGATGTAGGTAATCCATTTTTGCTGCGACTAGAAGTGCGGTTACTGAGAACGATTTAGACTGAATGCTATTTTTTTTATTTTGGATAGTCCATTTATAATTATAAGCTAGCTATATTGCATCAAGTTCATCGTTGTGATGTAATCAATTGCATCAAACTTACTTTGAACAATTGGAATATGTCATGCTTCATAGTATATGAAGTTTTAGTACTAGTTTTAGTAATTTAGTATTATTGTATATATTATAAAGATTCACACTATTTTCCGCTTAAAGCAGGGTAGTTAGAGAGAACCTAGTGTTCAGACTCTCCGTTTCCCACTTTCCACCTCTCGTAATTGCGTGTGGAGTGGTGGAACTCAACGCCGAGCTTTGTCTTTTTAAAATGATTTTAGTAGCAATAAATCATGTTAACACATAGTAAAGCACACAATATATATTGAAATTCAAAAACAACCATGCCTCTATACTTAAGTACAAAATTTAATGCCACTTACACAACAGCCACTGTATTTCTTATATATTTTTATTTTAGTATCACTTTTATTTTTGTACGCTATATTTATGAATGTTTTATAGATGGCCTATAATTTGATTTTTTTACTTTACTTTTCGCGTTTTAAAGTAAAAATTTACCTAGAGCTAGTATTCGGGCTCTATATTAATCTACCATCACCATATATATGAACAAATGTATTTAAAATTCTTCATTTGTTAACTCAGTTTTGTTAAACTTAACTATAATATGGTATTAAGTGATGAAGATTTATAGAATAAATGTCATTTAAGTCTATTAATTAGCATTGATATTGAAAAGAGGTACTGGAGGAGTTTTTCTTCTTAGCAGGACTGTCTTCCGAACCAGTTACTTATCAATAATAGTATAGCATTTTTAATTCGTCGCATAAATATAATATAATATTTATGCGACGATTTAAAAATGCTTGCAAAAATGTATTTGAATAAATCATATTTTGAATTTGGATTTCGAAAAAAACTTACAGATTTTCTTCGACATAAAATATTTTGAAGCATCTTTGTATTTTTATGAAGGAAATCCTAAGATCTCTCAATACACCTTCTTATGTCTAAACGATGAAGTCATCAGCCAAATTGCCAACTCATTAAAGTTTGGACGTGCCTACTTGTTTCAAATTGATTTTTATCGGTACGCCATTTCAAAGAATTTTAGCAATTTATATGTCTAGGGAATTTCATCGATAAATTTGTAGGTGGTACTTATATATTTTATGCTATATGTTTAAATGAGACCATTTAGTAAGCACGACGAGTGTGGGTTCAATTCTCACATGGAGAAATTATTTATTTCCATATATTAGCTGTGGTAACGAGGCAAAGCCCTGTGTTAAGTTTCACAATTTAGTGTCGCAAGTCTGGAAAATTGGGGCGACAAGTAGATAACGTAGACAAAAAAGTCTAAAAAATAAATGCCTGCTTGTTGTAGGTACATACGAGTATATATGTTATATTCTGTATTTAGATTTTTTTTATATTTGTAAAAATGTGACTACAGTTTAGTTAAATTAATATTTATATATTCATATATTCCTAAAAAAGTAAACAATCATTTTTTTTATAGGTTATTCATAATAGCTAAATGTTAGATTTAATTACGACAAAAAAAGAAATTAAAGAAGATATTACTTATTTATATCTGATAGCGTTCTCTTCTGATTCAGTTAATGGGACAGTATAGTAAAGAAAGATGCTGTCTCAGAAACTGTATCAGAAGGAACTCTACATGCTTGGGCCTAAGCGGTACGCTTAGGCCCAAGCATGTAGTTGGAGCCCCGCCCCTTATATATGAGTGAGATGACGAGACGATGACAAGGAAAGGTGCGTCGTATACATCTATACTGCTCCTGCGCATATCATCTATTTCTAGCCCCACCAGCCGCTCAACTTAAGTAAACTCACTAAGATCAGGTGAACAACAATATACCTGGCATTGATATGAAGTTTGATACTATACTGTAAGTCTGCGGCACATAGTCTTCGTCTTCGAAGTTTTTAAAGCCAGCAAACTTGTAAACAGAGTATATAGATGGCTGACGGATAATCTTCTTACACTTAATATATAAAAAAACTTATTATATTTGTTTCTCGACTTGCCAAAACTTTCAACTAGAGGCAAACTTTGCAATATAAAAAATCCCTCTATAAAAAAAGTTACGTTCATCAAATATTTGGGTGACATGATTGATCAGAAGTAGAGTTGACATTTACATTCTGGTATTGCTAATGTGCAGCTAAGCTTACTTTATTTTGGATACAATAACAAGATTTACAATCATGAATTTTTAGCTTTTTCTAATTTCACTAGTTTTAGCCATTCTTAAGGTAATAAGTTTCCATTGTGAATTAGCTCGTAGCTCCCAATCAACGATTTCTAACTAACTTACGTACCTAATCAGAATCTGGCAGTTTATCAAAATATTAGTTGTTTGATATTCTCTTTTCTGTAACCTCTAATACTTATTTCACTTGCTTTTATACAACGTGTCTTTTAATATTTTTTATAAATACTATAAGTATTTATTATTATTAAATATTATAGTATTTATTGGATTATTACTTCAACGTTCAGATGAATATAACCTTCGTAACCAAACATCCATAATTTTAGATATAGAAAAAGGTTTCTGTACTTGTTGTTAAATAGTATAATATATATTACTATTATACTCCATCGTCATCATGGTGATAGTGACAGACAGTGTTTAACCCTGAAGTTACTGAAAATTGTGAACTAATTTCCTTGCTTGGGCACGGCATTGAGTACCGCTACTCACACAATATCTCTAACATTGAAGATAGTGGAGAACAGAGTGTTTTAAAGGTCCCTCTGCCCACCCTGCTATATTGATATCATCTTCTCTTTCTCAGCAAAACTGCCTTTGAGTAGTAATGACAAGGTATATGTAAGATGCAGAGTGACCCTAAAATAAAGCATAAAAATATTATTAATAACACAATGTTTAAGAACGTACAACTCAGAACAAAATCACGACCAAATGAGGTGAGAAATTTCCGAAATACCATGTAACCTCTATACCTATATATCAATGCTAAAAACAATACAAAATAAAATAATAACAAACCGAAATAAACTTAGCCACGTGAAAGAAATCGCCGAATTTACATTCAACTTGCGCCAGAAACGAGAAATCTGTACGAGGCAGCTCCAGAAGCCGACAAATGGCGTAACCAATATATCAGTATTGAAATGTTTTTCGACGTTACGTGCAGCACATAAATCTTAAGCGTACTTCTTGTGTACTTTAGATAGCTCAATGTTGCCAATGTTATGGTTCGATTTGTATATGTCATACTTGTCTGGAACACTTGTTAAGTGGTTTGGTGACTAGTAATGGATATTTGAAATTTGAAATGAAATGAAATGTTCTAGCATTTGTAATATGATGGATGATGATAAAAATGGAATAAATTTATTTTAGATTGAACATTTTTAGTGTTTGTTTAAGGTTAAATATATTTGTATAATTAAAAAATAATGTATGTAGAAATAAAAACTGTAAGATGGAGTATTTTAACTTTAGATCAGTTGAAATAAACTACATTTAGTAAATTACATGCGGGTAAAGCAAATGTTTTTTTTTTAATTAAGAACAAAGTTTTAATAACATGTTTTAAAAAGTTTCAAAATTATGATTTTTAGTTTTTAATATTCTTCTCAAAGAAGTGTAAAATCTCCTTTATTTTGTAAAGTTAATTGAAAGAAATACTAAGCGAAAGATCTGCTCTTTTCTCAATTTCCTGATCATATTGATATTATTATTGTCTGCTTTTGATGTATTTTGTTTGTTATATATATATATATATATATATATATATATATATATATATATATATCTATATATATATATATATATATATATATATATATATATATCTATATATATATATATATATATATATATATATATAGTATATATATATATATATATGTATATATATATATATATATATATATATATATATATATATATATATATATATATATATATTATATATATATATATATATATATATATATATATATATATATATATATATATATATATATATATATATATATATATATATATATATATATATATATATATATATATATATATATATATATATATATATATATATATATATATATGTAAGTTCTAAATGAACTACATTGTATATAAAATTTTAAACTTAGCAAATTGAAACGCTTCCATAATCCCGTTCATTACAAAACGATAATTTAGTCAAACAAGATAATTAGCAAATGAAATCATTTATATTCTACATTTGTGCCAATTGCACAACAAAAGAGAGTACCCACACCTTTCAAAATCTAACCATATTATTATATTATTATTATAATTATTACAGTATTAGTTCTATAATATATCTTATGTAATATAATCAAAATTAAAGATATGAAAACAAATATATATATATATATATATATATATATATATATATATATATATATATATATATATATATATATATATATATATATATATATATATATATATATATATATATATATATATATATATATATATATATATATATATATATATATATATATATATATATATATATATATATATATATATATATATATATATATATATTTGTTCCGATACAACACAGGATATCTTGTGTTACACCTCCGCAATATTTCTATGAATATTCTTATAAAAGGAAAAAAAATTACAAACGATCGTGGCAAGTTTAAAAACAGTATCAGATCGAATAATACCTCCAAATCCATCTCCTGACTTTATTTGAACGGTGTATGAATGAAAATGTTGCCTTACATTTAATATCGCCTTTGAAAATCGTAGCGTCGTCGAAGTCAAATATTGGTTCTTGTAAAACTCCGCCGTCTTTCTATGTTATCATTTATTCATAATTTCTGAGAGATTTAATACTTGTGATGTTACATTTAGAAATTGAAATTTTATATATATATATATATACATATATATATATATATATATATATATATATATATATATATATATATATATATATATATATATATATATATATATATATATATATATATATATATATATATATATGTATATATGTGTAAGTTCTAATGAACTACATTGTATATAAAATTTTAAACTTAGCAAATTGAAACGCTTCCATAATCCCGTTCATTACAAAACGATAATTTAGTCAAACAAGATAATTAGCAATGAAATCATTTATATTCTACATTTGTGCCAATTGCACAACAAAAGAGAGTACCCACACCTTTCAAAATCTAACCATATTATTATATTATTATTATAATTATTACAGTATTAGTTCTATAATATATCTTATGTAATATAATCAAAATTAAAGATATGAAAACAAAATATATATATATATATATATATATATATATATATATATATATATATATATATATATATATATATATATATATATATATATATATATATATATATATATATATTTGTTCCGATACAACACAGGATATCTTGTGTTACACCTCCGCAATATTCTATGAATATTCTTATAAAAGGAAAAAAAAATTACAAACGATCGTGGCAAGTTTAAAAACAGTATCAGATCGAATAATACCTCCAAATCCATCTCCTGACTTTATTTGAACGGTGTATGAAATGAAAAGGTTGCCTTACATTTAATATCGCCTTTGAAAATCGTAGCGTCGTCGAAGTCAAATATTGGTTCTTGTAAAACTCCGCCGTCTTTCTATGTTTATCATTTATTCATAATTTCTGAGAGATTTAATACTTGTGATGTTACATTTAGAAATTGAATTTTTCTATATAATATATATATATATATATATATATATATATATATATATATATATATATATATATATATATATATATATATATATACATATATATATATATATATATATATATATATATATATATATATATATATATATATATATATATATATATGTATATATGTGTAAGTTCTAAATGAACTACATTGTATATAAAATTTTAAACTTAGCAAATTGAAACGCTTCCATAATCCCGTTCATTACAAAACGATAATTTAGTCAAACAAGATAATTAGCAAATGAAATCATTTATATTCTACATTTGTGCCAATTGCACAACAAAAGAGAGTACCCACACCTTTCAAAATCTAACCATATTATTATATTATTATTATAATTATTACAGTATTAGTTCTATAATATATCTTATGTAATATAATCAAAATTAAAGATATGAAAACAATATATATATATATATATATATATATATATATATATATATATATATATATATATATATATATATATATATATATATATATATATATATATATATATATATATTTGTTCCGATACAACACAGGATATCTTGTGTTACACCTCCGCAATATTTCTATGAATATTCTTATAAAAGGAAAAAAAAATTACAAACGATCGTGGCAAGTTTAAAAACAGTATCAGATCGAATAATACCTCCAAATCCATCTCCTGACTTTATTTGAACGGTGTATGAAATGAAAATGTTGCCTTACATTTAATATCGCCTTTGAAAATCGTAGCGTCGTCGAAGTCAAATATTGGTTCTTGTAAAACTCCGCCGTCTTTCTATGTTTATCATTTATTCATAATTTCTGAGAGATTTAATACTTGTGATGTTACATTTGGAAATTGAATTTTTCTGTTTACGTACATATGTTATATAGGTTAGGTTTCACAATTTAAGTACTGTAAAGATATAGAAATTATTATAGCTAGTTCTAATACAATGTTTGAATTAATTAAAAAATTTGCATGTTTTCTTTGAACGCGGTGGCATTTGAACCCGCGCCTCATGGAAGCCGTCCAAGCGCTCTGACTTCTAAGCCATGCGTTCTTCCCCACGCTGAGTCGAAATACTTATCTGCTTTATACAAATTATTACGTTTATAACATCTTTGTAGGGAGATTTTTACAAATTTCCGCTACCCAAACATTATTGCAAAGAACAATCATTTGGCAAAAGACAATGCTATTTTCATTAAATATTTTAATGATTTTTGAAGTGTTAATCCACACTAAGCATTAAAAAAAAATATAATTTCCTTAGGTATGTTGTCTATCCTTAGTGTGGATAAGCACTTTTAAAATCATTAAAATAAATGTTTGAATTGTTATTTTTATAAATCCCGTTAGGTCAGACAGGTCCTCCCTTACATTTAGTTATATCTGGTTGCCATCTAGTACTTTATATCATTTATAATTGATGGTGATATAAGGTAATTGAATCAACACGCAATGTATCGAATGGCAAAAGGCGAGGAACAAAGTGCCAAAACACTAGGATCCCTCTGCCTATTCTGCTATATGCGGGATAGAGCGTGAAGCAAGTAAAAGTGTGAAATAGAAAATAAAAATCTAAAAAATTAAAACGTTCTTATATATTACATAATAAATTTATATAATATTTCTTCAACAGCGACAAGGTTGCATCCACGGTGAAGAACTGCCGTATATATTTGGAGCACCACTAGTCGGTGGTCTGGCTCACTTTCCTAGAAACTATACTAAATCTGAAGTAGCACTGTCCGAATCCGTCATGCTGTATTGGGGAAACTTCGCCAAAACTGGGTAACCTATTTAACTCTAGATTTTGTAGATAATAAAATATAATATTCTAGTAACGATCATGCTATATTATTATTTTTAATTAACGCAAGATTTTTTTTTTTTTAATAAAAAATTTAACAATTTTTCAAGTGTTATTTAATTACTTCTAGCGTCTTACATATTCTATTTCAGTTTCAAGTTTAAAATATTGATTAAAAATATTAATTATATTTTTAATTAATATATTAATTATATTTAAAATATTAATTATATTTTTATATTTTATAAATAGTAAAAGAAATTGTTAAAGTTAAATAAAATAATAAATCTATTTCCTAGAAATATTTTTGTATTTGATATAGAAACCCAAACGAGGCTCAGGAGAGTGATCCAATTAGAGCTGGTAGACAAGAACGGGTGAGGATGAAGAATATTGAATGGACGGCATATGAAGCTGTTCACAAGAAATATTTAAATATCGATATAAAGTCTAAATTGAAGAACCATTACAGGGCACATAGGTATGTAAGATATTGATGATAAATTAAAAAACTTTCAAATATACATATATATATATATATATATATATATATATATATATATATATATATATATATATATATATATATATATATTATATATATATATATATATATATATATATATATATATATATATATAGTCTCATATATTAGTCGATATGCAGGTTCATCTCAGAGGGTGTCTAGCCAATTATCTGTCCGATATTTGGTTTCCGGCATACGGGTACGCGACCCCGGGACCTCGAGCCACCACTTTCATAACCCGATCCAATCCATGTAAGTGGTGTCCCTCCCCTATATTCCAAGTCTTTCTGCCTCTTATTCCCTTTCCTTTCCTGGTTTCTCCCAGTAATGGGTTTGGAGGTCAGATGGCAATCGCTCCACAAAAAAAAACCACTTCGCCACTCATATGGACCGATTGGTCTTAGTCGGAAGGCAGACCCTGGCAAAAAGCCGGGACTAATGCCAGGAAGAAGAAGAAGAAGATTAGTCGATATGTAGAACAAAATCGATATACTTTACGTATAAAGACATACTATATATTTTCACACATACATATGTGTATATTCAATTTACAAAATTGAATGTAACACATACTGTTTATTCCAATGAATTTAAATTACACGTCAATGATTCAAATAACGTTTAATAATATATTTTTGTATTCATGTTTGTGTTGTCCCAAAAAAAAGTTATAAATTTTTTTATAATTATTATATTCGTAATATTTAAACAAATTTTCGAGATAAGTGAGTTATATTTAGATTTTTTATTTACCTATTTGTTCACAGGCTATCATTCTGGTTAAATTTAGTGCCAGATTTACATCGGCCTGGTGGGGAGGATGTGCCTCAATCACATCATCAATTAGAAAATGAAGAAACCTCCTTACAGCCAACTCTTAAAACTTTTACACCCACGTTCAAGAAAGCTACTGAAATAGTGCTAACTGATACTGGTGTAGCTACTAAAGTTCCATTACTATCAATTCTAAACGCAACGTCCCCATTAAATTTTAATATAGTCGGATTAAGTGCCGTAACTCAAAGCACTATTGGCGTATCTGACGTTCATAAAACTGATGGATCGACAACTGCTCCCCCAGAAGACGGGTTTGCAGCATATTCCACAGCCCTTAGTGTAACTATAGCTATAGGATGCTCATTACTTATATTAAACGTTCTAATCTTCGCTGGCGTATACTATCAGCGAGACAAAACCAGAATGAATGGTCAAGACCACGCAAATGGGTCACATTTAAAAAAACGTGTAGAAAACGGCCAAATGCCGAACAATATTTGTGGTGATCTAGAAAGTGCATTAACATTTCAGACGAGTTTAAAAAACGATCCGGCGACAATTTTGAGTCACCACCATACACATTCACATCATCAGCTACCTCCGCCTGAATTCGCAGATTTGCCCAGTAATAATGTGGCAGCCATGGCAACTTTGCCTCGAGCACCTCCACCCCCAAAAATTGGCAAAACCAACATAAATACACTTGCAAGTGGTCAATTGCAGGAAAATCAACCTTTACTCTCACATCAGATGCAAATGATGAATACCAGTACATTAACTAAAAAGAACACTCAATTGAATGCTAAGTCGAATGTGACTATGGAGGAGCTGCGGGTGTGACGTCAGCGTGCCTGACTGCAACGGGCCGGCAGTTGCAGTGACATGGCCCACAACGACGAAATTGTGTGACTCCCGCCGGACCTTCTAAAGTGCGTTACAGATTACATATGACTTATACGCGCGGAATAAGAAGGCGTTAAAAAAAATTTTTAGTGAAATGACTAGAGTGTTTATCATATCCACATTTGTCTTGGACGTTTTAATGTAAATGTTTGTATATATTATGATATATAGTGTATTGTAAATAAGGAGGCCATATCCATCCTATATCCTATGAATGTGGAACTTTGGAATTTGTTGAATTTTGTGATTATTTATGTGATGAATGGTATAAAAATTTTATTATTTCCATTAATGCGAAAGACAATTTAGATTTTAATGTGTGAAACACCAATTTTATGATAATTTTTGATGCGATCATTTAAAATGGTAATGATGATTAGAGTTTTATATTTCTTCATGAGATTTGAACTTGTGTAGTTTGAAACAACCTGAAAATTTGACTTTTAGGTTCTTTTTTTAACATAGAAGGACCAATAGTGTTGTAAATATGTAAATAATTAGCTAACGGTATAACAGGTTGTAATGGGTAACCTTCGTTCATTGCAATGACTTCGTCATAAACATATGACAAAATGGATAGATTCTATATGTAAAATAATACTAGAAAAAAACAATTTGTTTAATTTTATTTAGCTAAACCTCTGTAAGTATTTATGTAAGGGTTACATTATCTGTCTGTGTATTTACTTATAGCAACAAATTTATTAAGAAACAAAATTTCGACTGACTTTGGTCATGGCCAATCTCAAAGAGACTAGCCAGCAATTTCAAACATAATTTTTAATTTTTTTTTTTCAATATTTGTCTCTTACTAACTACTATTTATTATTTGAAAAACTGTAGGTACATACATGTATGAATTTTATTTTCATTAAAATATAATTTTTCATATTAAAAGTAATCTCGCTATAAGATCTGACAAATTGAATGATCGTTGGGTCATATTAAGTAGATAATTAAATTTACGTCCAAATTGAACCCAAAAATGAGACTTGAAGTATTATTACGTAAAAACCGCCAAGCATCGTTGACCTTAACAGCATTCATATGTATATATATATATATATATATATATATATATATATATATATATATATATATATATATATATATATATATATATATATATATATATATATATATATGAAAATAATTTTCGTTAGGCCGTTTGTTATGCACCAAAGTTATAATTTCGATAAACTCTTAATTTTCCCAAATGTTTTTGGATATGAGGTTATTAGTAGTGTTCCTACAGGGCTTTTATAGCACGACTGGATGATAAAATGGACTTTATCCCTGAGAAGTTACAAGGGCGTCCCTCAGGATCCCTGCAGGACTCAAAGGCTTGCTGCTGACGAGCGTGCTGGGGGTTTGCCCCACTTATCGCGGAATCTAAAAAGTGGGCGAAAAGTGGGATATGTCCCAAAGATTAAAGATATTCTCTGGTTCATGCTAAATCATCTATACTTCTTGTTCTTGTATTATTTCAGTTACTCTTAGAAATTTCAATCATTGTATACAAATTGTTCTTTAGCATCAATTATGTTTCTTACAGTATTTATAAATAAAGCAATCTGTACAGAAACCTTATACTAAGTTAACGCAGACTAACAATTTTAATAAAACATAATAAAGTACTGAAACGTTTTATTTCAATTCCTTTAAACTATAAATTTCGATTACAAATGCGAAAGGTACTGGTAAGGGCGGAAAATATGATAGATAAAGAGAGTAATGGGAGTGGGAAAAAGATAAATTCCGGCGGAATTATTCAGGAATATTTTTTTATTTGTATAAAAACCCAAAGTGAAGATTAAAATGAAGCATTCATTACGGGGACGTTGAATCAAACCGATGAAAAATGTACATTTGTCATCGTTCAGGATTTTAATGTTGATGAGTAATTTAACAAATTTGAATTAAGTGTTAAATTATTTGATTTCATCTAGAATATGAATTTAAACAAAATTGAATTGAATTTGCAATTGAAACAAATTGATTTTGCACACAGTTTTAATTGACAAATTAAAACTATTTTTCATAATATGTAAGTTACAAGTGACTAAGAGTTGTGTATAGCGTATGACATATTCTACGTGCCCTAGATGAATCTAAATGCAGATATAGTGAATTATACAGAAACAGTTGATGACTAATGTAAAAAACCTTCTTAGACAAATAATTGCTATCCCAAAATATTTTTTTAACTTTTTTAACCTCCCGTGTAATTTACAGATATTGCGTGTTGGGTGGCGGAGCTCAACGCTGTAATTACACAGTACTGATTCACATATAAAACATTTAACACACACACGAATCTTTTGCATTTAATAGGTTATACGTAAATGGGAACAATTATAACCCCTCATTACATTCGAAGTTAAATTCAAAGGGAAACTCAAGTGCACTGCCAATTAAAGTGTTAAATTAAATACTCGTTTAAATTTCCATTTCTTGAGGCACTTACTACAAACAGAATTTAATGCTCAACGCTTAACAATATCCGTACTCATCCAAACTGTTGTAAGGCGTCGGTATACCAAATGGTGTATGGTATAAATTGAAAGCGCAAAGAGTCTAATAAAGAAAGTATAAAAAATAAGATAAGCTTTAAAAAAAAGGTTCTGTATACATAATTCATATATTAAGATAAGGATTTGGAGTTTTAATATACGAATTAGAAATAATATTTATATATTAACTGTAACTTATATTTTAAAATTGTTTGTGTCGTTAGATTTGGGATCCAATATGTGAATTATTAAAAAATCATAAACTGAAAGTGTACTCAAAGCTAATAAATATAAAAATATTCAGAAATTAAATGAGAAAACGTTCTGTGTTTATCGCTAATTTTATATACAAAATGATAATTTGCTTTAATGATAATATTCTATACAAATTTTAAGCTTAACTATTTCAATAATATTGACGATATTAATTATCAAAAATATACGTGTTAGAAGTATTATCGATATGGAAGATTTGACGAGTCGCAAGTATTAAAAGTCAACGCTTCGACAGACTGACTCTAGATGGTCGAGTGGCGAGTAGGCGACAAGACCTCAAGTAATTAAGTAAATGTCTTACGACTTCATTTTTCTTAGTTCTTTTGATCACCCTATATTGTATGTAAATACCTGTACCTGTACTGTTATGTTAATAATCAAACCTATATTATAATTTTACTAAGACCACCTAGTAATAGATTTGTATGAATTAGCCTATCACTTACACCATACAACAAAGTAGCTCGCTAATAGAAAATTACATCGTTAGAGTAAACGGTACAGCATTTGTTTACAACGCGCAAAACTCATAAACTTTGTTCAATTTTGATAATAACTGTTGGCAGTTGAATATTTTTCTGTGATAAATAAATATTTAAGTAAGAAATTAAAAGATTACGACTTGGACTTGCTAAATCATTCTTAAGAAGGCGAAATTGGATTTATATTTTTAGATAGAGGAAAATATTCTTTATCTTCTTTATAAGATTATTTTGCTCAGATATGTTATCTAAAAGCCATCCAGCTTCACAGTTTTTCAGACATATACAGGGTAGACGGAATTAACATAGTGTTTAGACACTCTGTTCCATATTTTCCACCTTCCGAGACCATTGCTCCAAGTGGCAATATAACTCACAACCGTCGCCACAGTCAGCCACGATGGCCTCATATGAAATGAATAAAATATTTCAACAAGCATTTAACAGTTGTATCAAGAGCCCGACAAAAGGTTCTTGATCACGTATTAAAAATAGTAAACTAAAAATCTATGCATCAAGTTATTGTTTTTTGTTATGTTTCTATTAAGTGCTTATCTGAACGGTAAGCAATTTATTCTAAAGTAATTAAAACGTTTCCTAATGGAAATGATTTTTTTAATTTTTTACATTAAGAATTATAGCCAATTGTTTTGGGTTCGTACCTAATACCAAAAAAAGCCTTGATAGTATCACTTTATGAACAATAAAGTGATCTTACAGGTTCGTTTGTCTGTTATTCTGTTTGTCTATCCATCAGCCGAGACCATTTCTTTCAAAAACTTATGTATGTATTTAATATCTCAATGGATGCAATTAAAAAACATGCTTAGTTTTTGTTGCAATTTCTATGAAAGTTGTGGCCGCAACCAGTCGCGTCGCGCCAGGTTACATTTTATAGTACAAGTTAAACCAAATGTCTGAGATTTAATAACTTATATGTATATCTTCAGTTAATTTCACATGATATAAGTGTATATGACTGTATTTAAGTTTGGCAATTTTATAAGCTGTACTTTCGGCTGACCTAAACTATACAGTTCATAAATCCCGAAAAACTCGCGAGTACTACTCGCACTTGATCGATATTTTTTTACTATCTAACTTTACATTAGGTTTTTACTTTTTTATACTTTTGAAGTACAGAACCCTAAAAAAAAGAAAAATTTAACACTCAATTTAGGTATACCTAAAACTAATAAAATCCAGTGAAGCTCAATCTCCACAACTTCGTCACCAAATTTATAAACAATTTTTACGACTTTCAGGAGCAAAATCACATATCCATCCCATTTTATATCTAATAAATTCCATCCATGCGTAAACTACTGCAAACTAAAACGTAATATGAAGCTAATTCCTTACATTGGTTAAATAAGCCATAAAAACAGAAACCCATTACGCTCTGAACATAAAACATTCTCGTACCTTATGAAATCAATCGTGACACTAATCTACCTGACAGTGATGAGGGTTGCATTCGCGAAGGCTTACACTGGAGTGAGGGGAATCTTCGATGTTTCATAGGCCTCGTGTACTTAATCGTCTGTTTTATACTGATTACTTATTGGCCAAGTGCGATGTACGGTCTTGGTAATAGTAGATTGGGAAAGACCGAGTACATTTAACTTCCAAGGTATGCCTAGTGTAGAAAGCCATACCAACACATATCTCCCACCATTGCCGATTATAGAAAATTTAGCTAACTATACTTCAAGTAAGTATGCTCTTAATCTTCAAAAACTAAGAACAAAGGTCCATAATAAGGCTGTATTGATATAACGGCATATACCTGTAAACGCTACAGCTGTAGCTGTAGCTCAATTCCAATTCGGGAGAATAAATAATTTTTAATTTCCCCGCTCAATACAAAGCGGGGCGTTAAGTTCTGCCATTCAATATGCAGAAAAATGTCTCAAAAAGTGATAATATAATACAATAATTTTAAAGAACGGACATTTTTCTCTCGCAAGGATTATTACATTAAAACACTACACCACGTCAGCGATAGACATAATAAATAGTATAGATTGATAAATTTAAATATTAGCCAGTTGTAACAATTTTTTCGCTGCGTTGATTTAAGTGATTGGTTTTTTTCTATGCTGAGCTTTCTATGCTATTTCTTGTTGATCCTGAGATAAATGGTCTTAACAGATGGACAGACAGACAGACAGACAGACAGACAGACAAGCATAAATACTCGTATTTTTTAACTTGTTATCTTATTATCGTTTTCATTTGATAAAGATACTTGTATTAATTTTACCTTGATATCCCCAGTCCTTCGCGCAATGTTGAGCAAAAATTATATTAACATACGGACAGACAGACAGACAGACAGTTAACGGACTACCAAAGTATCCTATAAACGTTCTATTTTTACATTTTAATGTATGGAATTATTACTTTAGTGACAATAACTTTGAAAAATGATTAAGTCAGTACAATTTCGTTCCTAAAGATATAAAACAACAGGTGTTTCACATTTGTCTACGAGTAATAAAATAAACGTGGTAATTGGCAAAATTATTTGGAAACATGTTAATAAAGTTAATGGGTTCTACTCGTTTTCGTTTATTACATCAATGAACCCCATAAAGAGAAACAAGGTCTAACAGCTTATGTAATTTTCTTATAAACTTAGTGGAATGCTAGAGATATTAAGGAATGTGTGCATGTCTTCACTTGGATATTTGTTATTAAAGAAAAAAATGAGATATAGTGGTGCAGTGGGACTGTAAGTCTGACTTTAATATTGATGGTTGTGGATCCAATCCCACTTAAGGTGATCTTTTATTTATCCGTTTAGTAAGATAAGATGCAGCGTTAAAGTTCGCCATGTAACACACAGTATCTAAAATGTGGGCATCAAGTGGAGATCCGAATGGTTTTACACTAGGTTCTCTACATATATGTAAGAAAAACGTTTCTTTCAAAAAATAAAGATAACAATGGATGTGGGTTTGATACCCATTCGTTGGAACTCGGTAAAATGATCTTAATATTAAATATAATTTATATGTAGGTTGAAGGAGCCTAGTGTTAGGACACTCCGTTCCCCACTTTCCGCCATTCGGGGCATTACGTTTTGAGTTGCGGAACTCAACGCCGCACTTTGCCTCGTTGCCTAAACCATGATGATCAGAAGAAATACATTTTTTTTCATTTTTATTCTAAATATCATAATAGAACGATACCATATTAAAAAATACCAAAATATAATAATTTTAGTAAGTAATATACTAATATTTTGATATAATTTTAAAAAAACATAACATGCTAAAGCAATCCTCTCTACCTTTCAATATACATCGTCCACAGTTTAAAATTAAATTAAATTAACAGTCCACGTTTAAAATTAAATCTTTCGGTCACAAAGCCCCGGATTTTAATATCCGGTGAACAATAGCGTTGAAACAACCGAGATCATGCAAATGTAGGAACATGAGCTTATATTTAAAATGTAAAGACTTTTAGATGTAACTAGTGAACTAGATGACATATATATATAATATATATAGATATATATATATATATATATATATATATATATATATATATATATATATATATATATTATATATATATTATTATATATATATATATATATATATATATATATATATATATAATGTATATATAACTTTTTTTGTTACTTTAGCTTAGTGTTAATACACGCCGTTCCCCATTTTCCACCCTTTTTTCGAGTAATTGCGAGTTGACTTTTCTGTGGTGGAAATGAAATCGTGTTTGATCTTCTTAGGTACAGAGCGTATAAAGTTCTCTCGCTACGCCACAAAAGCTTCAGAGATTTCGTGGTCTAATATTATTTTTTCACTAGCCTAAATGATTTTTCGTAAAAATATTTACTATGGTAATTTTTTTTTCACTGTTTTACTATAATATAAATTATAAACAAATCCGTCTCTTATTTTAATAATAGGGCTAGGGTGGAATAAATCTATGAAATAATAAGTAGTACAAAATATTCACCATTTCTTACGTCAATTAAAACGAACAAATTGCTGAATCAAAAGCACGATTAGCTTTTCATTGAATATTTGATTTACTCATCTTAACGTAAATCCTTATTTCGCTTTCCTTTGAGATTTAAGACATTTGTTCACGTTTCTCGCATTTGGCTGTTCAGGTTCAATACATCTAGTGACAAATCACTTGGGTTTTAACTTTTTGAATACAGTGTTTTGGTGGTATAAATCCAATCTACATTTTATATATTCAGATTTGAAAAACGTTACTTTTAAATGTATTTTCTGGGAAAAAAAGCGCGGCGTTGACTTCCGCCACTCAACGCATGGAGTGTGTTGAAAACTTAGTGCAATTTAATCTAGAATCTAATAAGATGAATTTGGAAAACGGGAGTGTCTTGACACTAGGTTCCTGCCTACTCTGCTATTTACAGAAAAAGCGTTTACTAAAACATATTTTATACGTTTTTTTTTATTTTTTAATATGTTTCGTAGATATTGTTACTATACTGTATATACTGTATATACATTGGATTTGTTAAATTACCATAGTTATGTTAGGTAGCAGCTTATCTTCACATACAGAATCGAGTGGCTTTGCTTAGTGTATATAATAATAATATATTTCGGGATACTTCGTGTACTCGTACATGGACAATAACTTAAAACCCCCATTTTCCGTACTCGTGGGAATTTCGTGGAATTTGTGTGGAGCACTAAGAGAGGATTTCTCGAAACTCCCCGTCACTCCTCAATCTTTTCCTTTCTACGCCCATTAGTTTCAGCCGTGCGTTTTCTGTCCCTCAGATTGAAACAGAAGAGCTATACTCATTTCGAGCATCCGAGCTTTGCAGTCCGCAATTCCATTGGCTTGGACTTTAAAACGTAAAATCCTGTTTCCGTTGAAATTACGTGAAATCCTCTCTCAAGACTTCCTTAAATTTTTCAAGGTTTTTATACTGAATTTGAGTTCTTTATGCTACATAATATCGATTGTGTGTTTTTACATTTCTGACCTAGAAACACACAACAGATGCACACACACATTTACATACACGTACACATAAACATACCATCACACACACATACATACATATATAGTAAAATATTCACCTTTTACTTTCCATAATGTACGCAATACGACGCACTAATTATTATGACGATGATTGATGTTCAGTTGTTCTTAGAAATATTTCTGGCATCATTAAGGTATTTCCATATGAGTTAAGAACTCATATAGAGGTATATCCTGATATAATATATATTGCGTAATTAAATTTTAATATTAAGGCTTTCATATATTTGAATTTCACGGCGTCTCTGACACACATACTTTGACAATAATACTTTTAGAGTAGCGAAGGAAATGAAAATAATTCAATCTCCCCGAGCGGGATTGAACCAACATCCGTCACGTTTACAGTCAGACGTTGTGCCGCTGCGTCACAACGGTTAAGCTGTTTATTTCTTTTTTCTTATTTGGAGGATTTAATAGATATCACTGATTTTATTTTCCTTAAATATTTTATCTTATAAAATCATATTAATAATATTATTTTCAAATTAAAATGATAATTTCTCTACCAACAGTGTAAATCATAAAAAAAAGTTAGGTAAGATTACTTAACGCGATAGTTTTGAGTTCAAATACTTCTTCTTCTTCTTTAAATATTTAATATAGTAGAGTAGTATTTTTACGCTAGATTATATTATAATATGCTATTAAAAGCTGATAATACCTTCGTTGTTTTATACATTTCTTTAATATTTACTAACGTAAAGCTGTCATATTATATCCCTTAAAGCCTTCCGTTAAAGTCGATGCGTATAAGAAATTATAATCATTTGGCAATAGACAATGCTATTCTTATTAAATTTGTAAAAAATCTCCCTACAGAGATGCTGACAACGTAATAAGTTGTATAAAGCATATAAGAATTTCAAGGCACCGAGAGGAAGAACGCATGGCTTAGAAGTCGGAGCAGGCGGTTTCCATGAAGCGCAGGTTCAAATTTTTCTTTAAGTATTTTTTCTATCATTGGTGTGGAGTTAATCCACTATAAGAATCATTAAAATACAACACCAATATTAATGTACATTTATATACAAAAATGAATTAATTACCTATTATTCATACGAGGTTCGAACTCACAACCAACGCGTTTATAAACAGACTGACTGACTATATATATATATATATATATATATATATATATATATATATATATATATATATATATATATATATATATATATATATATATATATATATATATATAATACATATATATAATAAATCGCAAACGTTTCAAGTCCTAACAATTTTATACAAGGTATCCTCTCAACGATTAATGTCACATTGAACAAATTACTTTACTTGGGAGCTGAAAATTTAAACGGTCTCTTTATATATGATATAATATGATGTCTGTGTGTGATTTTGTAATAACTTCAATTTGTTCCAAAAATTACTTGATCTAGAGAAATTTTTTTTTTATATTTCTTTATTTGTACAAAATATAAATACAAAAGAAAAATAATGTACATATTATTATATATGGGTAAATAATAAAAAAAATTCAACTATTCTATATAAAATAATGTATAGAAAAAGTTGAATTTTGTTTATTTTTTACCCATTACAAAAAAAGGAGGTTCTATTATAGACGTGTATATTTTTTTAATGAATGTCTCTCGATTTCTCAATAATTTGTGAGGCAATTAGAAATAAAAATATTAAAAAGAACGTACATCCTATGAGATCACTATCTCATTATCACCATATCAGGATCTGATGATGGGATTCTAGAAAAATCGAGGGAAACCTTCACACACATTAACTACTTTTATATAAATGGCATGTCAATTTAGAAACAAATTATTAACTAGTTAACTTCACACAACATTACATATAAGATCTCTACTTTAACCGTTTTATTATATTTAAATAAATTTAAATTTAGATATTATTATTAAAATTTAAATTTAGATATATTAAATAAATTTTATTTAGAGTCGAAAATTTAAGTGTAACTTCACCATAAGAAATTACGGCTTAAATAATATTCACATGATATACAAAAATATCCGATAAGTGTGAGTCGTATTCGCACATCTAAGATTCCGTACCAGTTTCATGTTTGTACTTCAAAGGAAAATATTACTTACTTAAATTTGCAGTTGTATGCACTCATTTTATATGAAATGAACTACATATATAAGTTGGTAATAACTTATTCTATGATACAACTGTAAATTTCCAATTTTAATTTTTTTTCCTTTGTTTGTAAGTACATTAAGTATGTAATTAAAGTATAACCGACTTGGATAATTGATATTAATTGCACCACATCTTGGTCTTAGTACATCCAAGCGTTTGTGAGAAAATGGTATTGACAGACAAACAGACATATGGACTCGTGTCACACAGTACGGAACCTTTAAAAATGGTTTTGGCACTAAAAATCCAACATATCACAGTAAATATCCATGAAACGGTTAATATAACAGCCATTTACGGTCTCTTGTAACGGTTGTCAAAAATCTGACATACATATGTACCTCATAAAACGAGGTTATCGAAACATCTTGCGAAACCTGTATCTTCAGGAAAAGTCTATTGGAAAGATCAGGAGGGCTTCTATTTACTTTACCGTTAAAAGGGATTGAAAATGCTTTCAAATTCGACCTACGAGTGCCATATTTGCATGTTTTTACTGGAACCTCAAGTTGGGAACCGTGTGAAGGTGCGTATAGATAATCGTATGTTTACAGTAGGTATATGTTTTTTTTTAGCTTTACGCTGTATGACGCACATAGAAACCCTTCTATGTGCGTCATTGCATCTAGTGTGAATACACTTTTATTCCTCCTTTCCTTTGAGTGGTGGAACTCGACACCGCGCTTTTTCTTGTTAACAGTGTAAATAAACTGAAAAGAAACCATTCTCCCCAAGTGGAAATCGAACCCACAAACCGTCGTGTTTACAGGCAGACGCTGTTCCTCTGTGTCACAACGGTTATATATATATATATATATATATATATATATATATATATATATATATATATATATATATATATATATATGAACTGACTGAAGCACAGCCAAAACTTCTGAGCAAAGCTAAAATACCGAGTCTCGTCTTGAGACTCTAAGAAAGAATTTATCTCAGTTCCTACAAGAATGGGACGTTTTACGTTTTATTATATTATAGACAATGAAAATTTTATAAAATTTGGAAATTTGCCCAATTTTTTACCCAATTTGTCCCAACTTTTTTATGGATAATAATTTATCTATATCTCTATATGGGTGAAAAGTGATAAATGGTTAGTATATGTAACACACGAGCATTTTAATTATCATATATGTATGTAAGTTTTTTTTTTTTACTTTTAAATATGAAAAACTGTAACTGTATATGTTTTAACCTTACAAAAAACATATAGCGTTAGGTTAAATAAATCTCCATTTCATTTTATCTGGGCGGAAGGTAGAGTAAATTTTCGATTGAAATTTTCATAAAAATTGTTTCAGTAGTTTTGGAGATACAGAGCCCGTACAAACAGAAAGACAGACAGATAAGATATTTTTAATTCTTTTTGTGTAAATAACTATTGATTATTTTAAAATCACAAACGGAAACTTCTATTTTATTTATATATATATTGATTTATTTGTACATAGAACATTTAAGTAGTTTCTGAAAGCTGTGTTATTTTATAATATTCTTTAACTTTAAATTTACTTACAAACAGTGATAATTTATATCGTGACAACGATTTGGGCATTCGCCAGTGCGTTTCTGAAAACAAAGCAAATTTACAATAATTCTGTTTCATACTTTTACAAATAAATGTAAAATAATCTTTGAATAATATTTTACTAAAACTATGAAATAAAATGTTGAGGCCGTCGCGGCACAGTATCTGACTGTAACCCGACGGTTTTAGGTTCGATTTCCGCTCGGGGAAATTTATTAATTTCATTACTTCGCTTTGGTAAGAAGGACAAAGTGTTTTTGTCAAAACCTTGCCCTTCGCATACAGCGGGATACAGCAGGAGGCTACAAAAGGACTACAAAACAAAGATAAAATTAAAAAATTTGGTCAAGTGCGAGTCGTATGCGTATCGAGAATCCCATACTAATTATATGATTGTGGGTCCACGGAAAGTTCACAGACTAATCCGTCTTTATATCCGTCTGTAAAGACAATTTTTAACAAATCACGTGAAAGTATCAAGTTAAAATTTTTTCAAATATCTGGATGTATATTTCCTTTGCAATAAGGTAATATTTTAATTCCAAAAATATAGTATAATTTGAAATTTATGGACTCTACAAATAAATAGCCATTACAAAGTTTTAGGTAAAGTTCATCTCATACAAAATGAGCGCATACGAACGCAAATGTAAGTTTGTCAACTTTTTACTTAACTTGCACTTGTTTTTCAACCATGTAACCTTACAAACGTTTACTATATGCACATCATTAACAGTTGATTCTACCAATGTCTTTTTCACATTAAATGTTTTATGAGACTTTGTTTTGAATTCTTTAAAATTATGAATGCTTTTAATAATTCGACTCGCCCTTAACTTGCTTTTTTTTTATATTATATCTCTTTTTTTATCCACGCTGTATAAGCTAGGCAAGTAGAGGCATCCTATTATGAAAACACTCCGTTTTTCACTTCTCGAGCCACACTTTATCTTCTCACTAAGGCGAAGGAATGAAAATAATTAATTTCTCCGAGTGAAAATCGAACCCACAATCGTCGCGTTACAATCAGATACTGTGCCACGACGGCCACAACAGTTTATTTCATAGTTTTAATAAAATATTTTACATTTATTTGTAAAACTACGAAACAGAGCTGTAGTTATTATACGTCGTGGCGCAGAGGCGACAGCGTCTACCTGTTAACACCCGTCGTGTCGTCGTTGTGGGTTCAATTGCCACTCAGGAAGAATAAATTATTTTCGTTTTCTTCGCTATGGCGACAAGGCAAAGCGTGGCGTTGAGTTCTGCCACTCAACACGCAATTCCTATGAAGGTGGAAAGCGGGGAACGGAGTGTCTTAGCACTAGGTTCCTTCAGACTACAGTTCTTTTTACCTACTCTGAGCGGGATGTGCGGGATACAGCGTGAAGCTAAATAAAATATAATAAAATTTATAATTATATCTTTTAGATAGAAGCTCGTACAGCAAGTGTTATTGAGCACTTTAAGTGAGCCCCATAAGATTAAGCTTGGGCCACAAGTCCTAGGAAATAAGTAATTTCTTCACAAGTAACTGGTGAATCCTTGGATTGCTAAGAAGTCACTTCTCACAGTATTTCTTTTAGGCATATTTATGAAATCAAGGCAATCTAGTCAATAAATAGAGTTCTATCACTACTCAGATTTTTACAATCGGGTATACTTAACGCGGCGTTAACTTGCGCCACTCAATACGAAAATAGAGTGGAATATCTTAAAACTAGGTTATTTTTAGGACGGAATATCTTAAAACTAGGTTATTTTTTTTATTTTAGTAAAAATAAATATCTTATATATATTTCTATATTTATTATTATTTTATAATATCATAATAAAGGGACTATATACTCCTTAATAATATACAATAAGATAAAAAAAAGCAATTCAATAAAACAAATCATCATATTGTATTAATATATTACCTTCTCCATAAACTATATAGGACATAAACATGAGAACAAAATATATAAAAACTAAGTACAAATTCCGCTTGCAAAGTTTATTTTGTAGATCAGAAGAAACGACTTCCAGCCAATGTTTATAAACTGCCCTAATTTTGACTGTCGATGTCCGAAGTTGCTTACGTATCGGCTTTCAAATGGAATAACAGTACGTATGTAGATTCGGATAGTAGATCATTTGGATAAGTTTTGGACTTTTTTATTTTTAGTACCAAGAGCATATAAAAGCTTCATTTTGTATGAAATTATCTATAAATTTAAGCTTATAATGATTTTTTCTGTGATAAATTTACAATTTTCGTATGTTTTTCTTTATACATTATATATACATATATATTATAAGTTGTTATTTCTTGCCAAATTTCATACAATATACTGTGGTAAAGAAGAGAAGAAGAAGAAGAAGAGAAGCATTAAAACATTTAAACTTCATATTTATAATCCTTAGATTAAGTTGACTTAGAAGTTTATTTTTTTTCTATGCTCCAGAGTACAGAAGACTTGGATAATTTGTGTTAATCTCGCCTTCTTTATTCACGAGTTCTGGAGAAACATGAACTTAATAGAAGGGCAACAAAGTGATTTTGATTTCGATTTTGTTTTAGGCGAAGAACCTAAGAAATGGTTAAATAATATACAACTTTTAAGTTACAAGAGTAAGAGGTGAGAGAGGTAGCAAGAGAGAGGTAGGTAAGTGTATGAAGGATAGATGACAGCGGTGAAGTGGCTCAATTGATCCATTCTCAATTCTCGGTTCAAATTCTTATAAAATAATGAAGAAATCTTTATCATAAACATATAAAATAATATATAGAAATAATAGATATATATATATATATATATATATAGTTATAATATATATATATATATACTATATATATAATATATTTATATATATATATATATATATATATATATATATATATATTATATACATATATATATATATATATATATATATATATATATATATCTATATATATATATATATATATATATATATATATATATATATATATATATATATATATATAATATATATATATATATATATATATATAATATATATACTATATTGTAAGCTGAAGAGTTTGTCGTTTTATTTGAACGTGCTAATCTTAGCAACTACTAGTTGGAACTGAAAAAATATTTTTGTGTTATTATTTATTAAGGAAGGCTACAGGCTATATAACATCACGCTATTACTAGTCGGCCTCATGCAGCCATAAAAAATGTTTCGGACCAAGTTGGCTTTTTTTGCGTTGCATATGTACAGATAGAAAAATTTAACTACTATTTTAATTTATATTATGTATAAGGCCAACGATCATTAATTTGTTTCTAGTTTAGTTCTAGCTTCTCATTACATCTTTTTTACAGCTTACTCTGTGTTTCCCAATTAGTTAACATAGAATGTCAAAAAACTCTGCTATGCCTGGAATATTTGGAATGTGGAATTCATTGCAGTGCTTGGTCTACTTACCAGAACAAGAATAAAATTATATATTTATATGTATTTAATATTTTCCCGAGCAAGAATCAAACCCATGACCACACCCATGTAAAAGCCAAGTAGCTTTGCATATCACTCGTAAATCACAGTGCTACGTTATGAAAAATAAAGGCAGTGATGCAAAAAGCACTCAACGGTTCCGTATATATTGCTATCAGATATGTGATGTGTGAAGTTATTAATTTACATGCATGTTAATTGTTATCGGGGATATAGAACGTTTTGTTTTTTCTTTTTAATTAATCCTAGTAAGGGAAATTTAAGATCATCGTGGCACTCGATTCCCATTCGGGATAAATTATACTTTTAATTTATCACTCTACCAAGACAAAGCGCGGCGTTGAGCTCCGCTACTGAACCTAATATCTTGAATTCGGACGAAAATACGTAACCGAGGTATCCTGGCGCTAGTTTAATTGCATACCCTACCTGCTTATGGAGTTTCTTGGCACTAAAGTATATTTGCCTATACCAAAAAATAAAGAAAAAGATAGATTAAAAAGAATAAAGAACTGCTTTTCGTAGGTTATAATGAAAATTTCTATACACGCTACGTATCCCTCACACATGGATTTCGGTACAATCTAATACATTAGTATGTAAATGCAGCGTCACAACATCAATCTGACTCTGTCGATTTTGTAATGAGCGTTTTCCCAACGTTCTCGCTGATATAGAATGTTTAATGGAGGATGGTGTCAAAATTTTGTACGGATCATATATCTTGTAAATATGAGGAGATCATGTATGAAATGTGAATACAGCTTTAGTTCGTAGTTAATATGAAGCTTTTAAGTTCATATTCTTGGTACACAATATGTACAATAGTCCTGAGCTTAAATTAAATTCTCACGATGTTTCTGAAATCTGAAAAGTGAAATTAATTGGAATATCTAAATTATATAATATCTAAATTTAAATGACATATCGCTTTATCCTGTAGGTAAATAGAAACAAACGCCTACTCAGCACAACTATTTTAAGACAGTCATTTTCAATTTTGGTACTGAAACCTCACATTGCGTGAGTGACGGAGTGCGCTAAATTAACTAGCTCATTGATTGAGAATTGAACCTGCTTCTATTGTGGTTAATGTCCACTAATCCTCCAAGACTACTACTAGATTCTATTTAATGTAATTAATAATTATTTAATGTAATTAATAATTATTTAATGTAATTAATAATTATTTAATGTAATTAATAATTATTTAATTTAATTAATAATTATTTAATGTAATTAATAATTATTTAATGTAATTAAATAAGATTTAGTTGATGTAATTTTGTTTTGAATACCTCCTACTTAAACCAAATAAAGTAAAAGAAAAATAAAGTAAAGCCCAAATTTTTACAAATTTAAAATTAGATTTCTTATAGTTACGTCTAGCTTTCTTACGTCTAGCTTTTACCCAGTTCTAAAAAAAATAAAAAATCTAAAAAAAATAGAATCGAGCTTACTTAAAAGTAAAACAACATACGACAATCTTTATAAAAGAACTGAAATATTACATTGTTAGAAAATGAAAGAAACTTCCTAGAAACCAAGACTAGAATTACGCGACAATTTAGATTACTAAAGAATGAAACGGTTACGTATTATAACGAATGAGTAATTGCGTTTGAAAACGAATGCTTTAACAAGTTATTACAAAGTAAAATTGTGTTGTATTTTGTATAAATACAAACTTTTACCTGTAGTTTCACTCGTGTTGCCAACTAAGAGAGTTATTATATATAATTGTAAATAATATATTTTATCTGCCTGACGTAGCTCTGACCTCAGGGGTATAGGGGTACTCCGGGTACAATTAGGTTACACCGAAACAAATTTGAACCAGTAGTTCCTGAGATTAGCACGTTCGTGCAAACAAACTCTTCAATTTTATAATTTTAACATAGATTTGTTTCAAATTTACGTATAAATCTTGTATTATATTGAATAAGTGTAAGGAAGAATATAGTGATAAATTACTCTGTTCTTTGTTACACGGAATGTATGAGATACTTCTGCGTCCAGTTCTTATACTATATTTTCCAACTGTAGTTCAGTAAGATACTGATATTTAAAAATTTTGTTTTATAAAAAAAAAACAATTTCAGTTTTTACGCCAAATATAGCAGGATAGGTGGAAATAACTAAGTGTCAAGAGATCGTGTGGAGGGGCGGAACTCAACACCGCCATTTCACTTGCCACAGCGATGACTGTAAAAATAATGAATGCCCTGGAATCAGGATCGAAAAGCTTTTGCATTTACATTCAGAAGCTCTCCATCAGCACGATATCCACAAAAAATCCTTAAAATAATACATAAATATCCATTTTACATTTGAATTAATATAATATTATTTCATACAATTTACAAACAATTAATAAATTTCGCCAACACTATTTTATTTACTGAACCAGTGAACTGAAAGCTTCTTTATTACGTTCCGGTTTTGTGCTTTTGACATACGAGTATTTACTAGACACATATACATTGAAGCAGCATTACAGTATATCCGCAGAACATCCTGAGGAAAGAAGGATAATATCATTTATCTTCACAAAATGTTTGAAATGTACCAAGAATGGTTGTATTTTTTTACCTCTGACCATGGATTATATACGAAATTTGAAGTAAGACAACAATGGAATATTTAGGGTATCTATGTTTAAATTATGTTCTTACTCCGGATAGCTATATATGTTTTTTTATTATTAAATATTTTCTAAAACTCGACATTGCGAAGACTTGACGAAGACTCTATTGGTATTTTGTGATTTTAAAGGTTTTTGGGAGAAATTTAATAAATATACGACAAAATGCATTATTTTTGGCAAATAAGTATCTTCTATCTATCATGGTATAGTGGGTTCTGACCTTATTTATGTAGACAATCTTGTTGCTGGTAGATCTTTATTTAGAAAAATAATTATATTGTATTTATTTTAATTTTCCACTCTGGTATCACAAATACGGACTTAGATTCCAACATCCGACGTGCAATGTTACTATGGAACAGCCTTTTTCCAAAATTCTAGTAAGTACTTAGCTTTCCCTAGTAATATCATATTAATGCTTGCGATATAGCTTACTATACTTTTTTTAGCTTCACGCTGTATCCTGCACATGGCAGGGTAGGCATAGTGAACCGTTGGCACAAGGAACTTAGTATTAAGACACTCCGTTCCCCGATTTCCACTTTTCGTGGAATAGCATATTGAGTGGCGGAACTCAAAGCTGCGCTTTTGCCTTGTTGCCAGAAAGAAGAAAATTAAAATATTTTATTTTCCCCAAATATTCCCACATGGACTTGAAATCATAATCCGTCGAGCTTACAGACAGAGCTTGCGCGTCATCACGAAGACGCATCCTCTACAAATCATATACTCGTTACAAATCGATATTACAAAAAGTCGATATAGCTAACTCGAAATGAACTTCTTGAGACCCATAACTAACAAGAAGTACTCACCACACGTCGCCAGCATCTTGCTGCGACACAAACTAAATTTATACTACACTGTCAGTATGACTTACGACATGAGAGTAATATGGGGGGTTAAATTAATTAATTATATGAAATTCGCCCGAATTCGCTGTAACTTAACACGTCTAGCGTTATTGGTCTCATTGTACTGGAAATTGTGTTAGCCTGCCATTTTGTGTCATATTCTTAGTCGAATCTAGTGTTTTTGATGAATCTTACAAAGAAAAATTGTGATTTAATTTAAAAATATGTGTTTTTTTTGGATGCAGCAGGATTTGAACGCGTGGCTCGTGGTAATAAAAATTCGGCTATGTAAAATTTGTGTATATATTTTAAAAGCTTTACCATGCACCCTTGTATTTAGCAGGATCAGCAAAGAAAACATAGTGTTAAGACACTCCGTACACCACGTTTCTGCCTTTTGAGATATGTCTTGTTACCAGAGCATAATAATAATAATGCATTAACACTGAGTGGGAATCGAAGCCACAGTCGTCCCGTTTACAGGCGCTACGCCGTTGCACCACGATGGCCCCAAATTTTTGGAAGTTTTATAAAAAATATTTTCTTTAAGTTGATAATTTCAAAGATTTATTAAAAATATAATTATTCTATAGAATATAACTGAAAAGAATAAGATATAACTGAAAATAATAATTATAATTCAAATAATGTCCACGCTCCGGTGGACAAACGTGCGGCGTTGAGTTCCGCACCTTCCCGCAATGTCTCGAAAATTGGAAACTGAGTATCTCTCCCTACCCTGCTATATGCGGGATACAGCGTGAAACTTAATCAATAAAAAAAAAACGATATCATCTATTAATTTACTACATGGCTTCACTTTCACAGCCAGACCAATGCACCAGTTGATTGTTGTCAACAGATTCCAATGAAGTAAATTCTATACCACAGATATTAAATGAAACAGAAGACGCTATTCATTTGTTTTATTTCTCATTTTCTCGTTGGTAATAGATTTCCTTATAGCGTTCTCTCTTGGCCAAGTCGGGGTCGATCTGACAGCGCAGTTACTGCAATAGACATTTGTATTGCTATATTAATTGAATTGTAGTTTATTTTTTTTAACTATGTTTAAATTTAAATTAAATATATTCTATGTTTCAATTCTATTCTATTATTCTATTTCTATGCTTTTCTTTTTTTTTTTCAAATTTATATTTACACATTTTGTATGAAACTTTTTTTTACCAGTTTAATCCAGTCATCGTCAGTTAAAAATCATGCAAGCATAATTGCTAGAAAAAAGCAGCTTCATGAATGTAGGTAATTGTATAGACATAAGGAAACTCATGTTAATACATAATGTATAAATAGCAGATCTTAACGCCAGAATTTGTCTCCTATAGAGAAAAATTAAATTAATTACAATATATTAAATAATTTCCCCCTACTGTGCATCGAACCCACGATCGAACGACGCTTAGTAAAAAAACTAATATATACAATTTGTACAAAAAATCAAATCAAATTTGAAAGCGAAAAAAAGCTTAAGTAAATTCTACTATAGGTATCTAAGGCCTACATACATATATAAATCGGTCTGGCAAATCTCATATGCACAAAAAGAATCCACCGAGGACTCTATCAAAGGGAAAGTTTACTACAGTACTGGAGTTTTAATAGAAACCGTCTCATAGAAAACATTGGAATGAGATCAAGATATATAATTTAATTTATAAACTTTCAACAACTTTACAGCTAGCAGTTATATTAAGCAGTTATATTAATTATATGAATATTTAATCATATGAATAATCATTTGTTTTGTTGTATTTCAAGTGACATATCCGTGACCTTGTGCGGCGTAGAGTTCCGCCATTCAACATGTGACATGTAATACAGAAATAAACTAACCAAGCTTTTAAAAAGAGGCTGAAAGTTTATTATCTGACACTCAAAGTACGTTTAAATGATGTATATTTTTCTTTATGTTTCAAATATATATATATATATATATATATATATATATATATATATATATATATATATATATATATATATATATATATATATATATATATATATATATATATATATATATATATATATATATATATATATATATATATATATATATATATATAGTGTATATATGCTACATGCTAAGCTGATATTCTGTATAACACATTTCTGTATCACGCATTGTGAATTCCCTAGGTAACTGAGACCAGCAGGTACAGTACTCATCTATCTATAATAAAAGACTATATGTACGGGTATCGTGCAAAGCTATGGTATGTCACTAGTATATTTTAAATATAAGCTGTAATTTTTTAAATCAAGACAAATTCAGAATTTGTCTTGATCTAGTTCAACCTATTAGCAAACATTGTATCTTAATATATAATATTTTTTTAAAACTTTTTTCTATCTTATATATCTATATGTTTACTCTAATCTATATGTTTTACTTTTTTTATATTAAAATATCATATTTTTAGCTTCAAGATATATCCCGCTTACTTGGTAGGTAGTGGGAACGTAGTGGGAACGTAGTGTTAAGACACTCCATTCCACTTTCTACCCAATTTTCGACATAGCGCGTATAGTGTTCGATGGAGAAATAAAAAAAACTACATCACTTTAAAAGTACATATAATATAAACGTATACACGGTAAGACAAAATGATATAAAATTGAACACTAAAATTAAATATATAAAGAAAATAAAAGCAAAAATATAAAGAGCGCATCGGAAGGCAAGCGTCGACTGTTGTTTAATATTTTTGACATATACCCCCTTATTGATGAGGTAGATGAAGACATCGTCATGGCTCAGTAGACGGCCTCCGTTCACGAATAGACTACATACGAATACTCTTAATATAAAGTATATAAATTCTATTTTAATATTAATATTATGTATGTTTTAATGTTAGTGTGCTTATATATTAATAAATTATAATATTGTATATATATATATATATATATATATATATAATATATATATATATATATATATATATATATATATATATATATATATATATTTAAAAATAGTTACCTTCTTGCGTGTTGAGTGGCGGAACTAAACGCGAAGCTTTTACCATGACGAAGAAATATTTTTTTTCTTTTTTCCAAATGGGAATCGAACCCTCAACCTTCGCGCTGACGCTGTGCCGTTGTATTAAACCAATAATTTATATCAACTGATATCTCAAGTATCAATATAAATTTAACAGATAATACGTTGGCTAGAGCTAAGCCACAAAAAGTGGTACAGGATTCGATACCCAATGAAACCGACGTTAGACGTCCCCGATTGAAACGATGGCTTTCCTCTCGTGAATATTAAACGTTCTTGAGCTTTTTGGTATACAGGGTGTTTGTGGATTAGTATTTTTTTAATTATGGTCGAATTTTGTTGAAAGTTTAGCATTTTTTTTACTAACCCGTATCTTATGAAAGTAATTATTATTAAATATTTTTATATATTTTATATGCGGCGAGAAAGGCAAGAATGCATTTTTGAAACAACTCTTTCTTCACATACAATTAGTTTTTAGATTCAATGTATATTTGTGACCTATATAATGGTATTGTAACAAATACGTCTTACTTAAAGAAAACATATAAAATTTGCAAAAAAGTTTTATATATTTTCACTTAAAACACACTTTAAAAATCATTAAAATAACAAACACCTCTTGATTTATTTATAGAGCGGCAAATATCTTCCATATAAACATACATACGATCGACGCTCATTATTTTAAATGAGCTAGTCATACATACTTAATACTTATATATACACTATATTCCAACATCCTGTATCACACGTCGCGGTTACTTCACGCTATAGATATCAATATGGGCGTGCAGCGTCTACATGCAAAATATGTTCAATAACTCAGTTGAATGTTCATTAAAGCTTTTTTTCTATTGAAAATGAATTTAAAATTTAAGTTTCAAATTTAATTCAATGGTAATATTACAAGTAGAATTTAATATTTTCTGATTTTCGCACACACTGTATATAAGAGAGAAAATCTCTGTTCTCGTCACACATTCTCCACTTCTCCATATTCCATAAGCAGTTGGAATAATGAATTCTTCTTTATTCCATTTGCTACCCATCACGCAATGTCTTGATTTTAAGTGGAAATTGTAGAAGGAATAGTCGTGACAGGTTTTTTTTGACAATCCTTATTTATATGGGGTATGTATGGGATGCATAACCCATATAATCCAATATAGCTAGAAGAAATAAATACTATTTTAGCACAATTTGTTTTTTTTTCACATTTTTTTCCCAATACTTGTAAGTATTTTGAACTTCGTTACTTGTTATCGACTTATGCAGACTCATATAAAGTTTCTTTACAGCCTTAAGAAATGTATTGTATATTGTGATATTTGGTTAGAGAATTTTGAAGCGAAAAGCGTCAGCGGAATCACGACGGTTGCGAGTTTGATTCCCTGGTGAGTATGATATTTTTCCCTCTTAAAGCGGAAGATAGGAAACGGAGTGTCGTAACACTAGGTTCCCTCTGCCTACCCTGCCATGTGCGGAATACAGAGTGAAGCTATTATAATTTCTTTATTTAATTTATTATAAATCTAATATGAATAATATTGGGTTTGTTATATACGATGACAGTAAATTTGATATTTGGTCAAGTTTATTTTCTGAGAGTAACGTTTCATTGTACATAAACTACAATTACAAAGAATACAAAATAATAAATTTTTCCAACTGGGAGTCGAACCCAGAAACATCACCACAGTTAGACCAATATTTACTTTTAGCTTCACGTTGTATCCCGCATATAGCGTAAGCAGAGAGAACGTGGAGTTAAACCACTACGCTCACCACTTTCCACTCTTTTCTCTGCACAACGATGATCTTCAAAATTCACTCCATAAACAATACAGTATGAGATCAAGGCAAACGCTAGACGTAATGTACACATACTAGGCTGCTAGCTGTGACGTCATAAGACCAATATAGACGATATGAGATTGGGATTATAGCGAGATCTGCATAGTTATAATGTGAGCTGGCTTCACCCTCACTATTGAAATATAAGATTGTATTGTATTGTAACTGCGGATAAATTATTAATTATCTGTGAATAATAAATATTATCTGCGAGATGTTTTTAAGCAAAAAGGATTTCTTAAATATTTTTTTTTAATCAGGCCGGCACAAGCACTTTTGAATTGTCAATTTACATTGAAGTGTCAGTAGTGTCAGTCATATAGGAAGCTACCAATCGGCTCGGTAGGTAAGGTATTTAAGAGTTATAATAGAAATACATTATATTATATATACATAAATTATAATATGAAAGAGAAAAGTTATCACCTCTAAAAAGTAAATAAATGGAGGAACCTATAAAATTATTTTACATATACAATATACGGCATTTATAATAAAATTCCAAAATCTATTCTAAATTTGTCTCTAGCAAAAGTAAACGTAAAAATAATATTAATAAAAAAAATTACACAGCTCAGAAATGTTTAAATGTATGAATGTGTTAAGAATATATGATTAATATAGTAATAAAAAAATTGAATTTATTACAGAATAGCTAATTGTATATGTTAGAAAATTGCGAAATTTCTATTCAAAAGAGCGACTGTGAGCTTCTTGCCGGCTCTTCTCAGCAGAACTGTCTTGTAGCAGGTGGCTTTATGCCCGTTCGACGGTTTCCATGTACTTGCAAAAATCTTTTTGAATAAAGAATATTTTAAATATGAGTTTTAGTTCAGTGTGAATTATGTTTTAGTCATATCCTTTTTTTATAATTTTAGTTTGCAAATTAAAAGATATTATAATTTTTTAATAACGACAGCAAAAAAAATTTATTTGGAATCAATAAGAAAACAAATTTTAATAATAAAAATTAAATAAATTCAGAACTGTAAATAATGTAATGTAACGATGTCCACTAAATGTACAAAAAATGTTCATTTCTCTTAAATTGCATAAATTCTACTAACATTAAATAAAACAAATTATTATATTATAATTGAAACCCCACACAGAAACATCAATTAATATTTAACCGTAATTAAATCGATACAACTTAAAACTTGCTGCAAATCATAATACGAGAACTCGTAGAACAATATTACAATGACAAACATCCGAGCTAGCCACGTCATGTGCCAAGCTGAATGAATAGTCAAAATTAGGTCACTTTAAATATCCTCAAAGGGGCATGTAGTGAGAGCCAATGTGGCGTGAGACCCACTGACCAGATGTCTCATATATACCATAGTACAATCAATATCTCAAACTGCTAGATCGGTCTATATATATATATATATATATATATATATATATATATATATATATATATATATATATATATATATATATATATATATATATATATATATATATATATATATATATATATATATATATATATATATATATATATATATATATATATATATATATATATATATATATAATATATATATATATATATATATATATATATATATATATATATATATATATATATATATATATATATATATATATATATATATATATATATATAAACAATCAAAAATTAACCATCGTGGCGCAGAGGCATAGCTTCTGCCTGTAAACGCGACGGTTTGTAGGTTCAAGTCCCATTCGGGAAGCATGATTTTCATTTCCTTCACAAGGCACAGCGCGGCGTAAAGTTCCGCCATTCAACACGCAATGCACAAAGGCAGAAAGCGGGGAACGGAGCGTCTTAACACTAGGTGCCTACGGTTCCCTCTGCCTACCTTGCCACGTGCGGGATACAGCGTGAAGCTAATTAAAATTAATTATTATAATTATAAAAAAAAGATATAAAATTAGCTTTTACACTATTATGGGCTTAATAAATAAATAAAATAAATTAATATAATAAAAGTTCACTTTATATGAAACATAGTGTCAAATTTCCAGACATTACGTTGAGTATCGGAACTCAACGCCGCGCGTCATATCACATTTTTTGTCTCGCCATATTAAAAATGAATGATAAAACTATTCTCCCTGCAAATGCCGGCCATTATGGGTATGTCAAGAACAAAATCAATTATGTTTTAATTAAAGTATTTCTTTATGCCTAATGTTGTGGCGATCTTCGTCATAACATTTAAAATATGTTAATATTAAAACTGACTTTTCACTAACGACGTTGTGGTACAGCGGCGTCTGTAGTGGGTTCTTTTCCGACTTAGGGAACTTAATAACTTTAATTTCATTTTTTTTCTTACTAACTAAACAAGTCGCGGCGTTTAATTTCACTACTCAACATGAAATGTCAAAAAAATTAGAGTGTCTTAACACTACCCTTTTATATGCATGATATAGCGAAAAGCTTCATTTATTCATATATTTTTCACACATGCTGACCTGTTGACCACCGAGTTAACTATTAACCCAGCCCACTTAAAGTTTAGCATCAGAATTGATAAAGTTGACTTAGATTATAAAATAGGTCACCGCAACACAAGATTTTGGGGTCCCAAAGCAAATATCCTCCAAGAATATTTAGTGGGCATCAGCCTGTTATTAACAAACTTGTCACCACTAATTCTGTTAATAATCAAAATTCTGCTTTATATTCTGACGGTACAAGGGTACTGTTGCAACACTATGTACGGTATGCAAATGTGGTCTTATCGACATAAAGCCTTAGTCGCACAGGAATATTAATATTCTCTCACATTGAATGAGATTTTCGGGTTATGTAATTTGTGTGGGATTGGTATATACCATTTTACGTAAGTCTAAGTATGTATACGAGTAAGTTATGTGGGTTTCACCATTAGTGGGTCGAATTGACTTTTTAAAACTATCTGTTCTGGAAAGATAGTTTTTCAATACGGAATATTTGAATGGAGTGTTTTGGCACTATATTCTCTTTGCTTATCATATGATATATATATATATATATATATATATATATATATATATATATATATATATATATATATATATATATATATATATATATATATATATATATATATATATATATATATATATATATATATATATATATATATATATATATATATATATACTATCATTATTTTACTTCTTCGAAAAATAAAGCTCAAGATTAGAAGACATTACACAAATCAAGGATATTTATTTCTATTGCCGAGGAAAGGTGCAACGAAAGTGTTAAAGTCAAACGCTTATTGGGTTTCGGGAATTAACCATAAACTACTTTCCTTCTGCGGGTTCGATACGTTTGTGCCGCACTATTATATATATTAGAAAATACATAAAATATATATATATATATATATATATATATATATATATATATATATATATATATATATATATATATATATATATATATATATATATATATATATTATATATATATATATATATATATATATATATATATATATATATATATATATATATATATATATATATATATATATCTTCTTCCACTTAGCATTACCCCGGCCTATTGCCAGGGTCTGCTTTCCTACTTAGTCTACTCCACTTTTCACGCACGCACTCTTGAGCATCCTCAGTGGTTAGTCCATTGGACTCCAGGGACAGACATCTCACGGCATTTTCTTTCGATGTAGTTCTTAGGCCGGCGCAAAACGTGGCCATACCATCTCAATATATATATATATATATATATATATATATATATATATATATATATATATATATATATATATATATATTTCTTCAGAATAAAATTGGTTACATTCAATCTTCTAACTTACTACACCAGAAACTGTTCGAGGGAAAACGCTCACGGCGCTTCCAATTAGTTCCCTTATAAATTGAAGCGGAGATAACTTAAAATAAAACAATTCATTTACTATTAAGTAATAAAGTGTTATGGCTCAGTTCTCTTTATGAATGAATGAATGAATTTATATATATATATATATATATATATATATATATATATATATATATATATATATATATATATATATATATATATATATATATATCTTCTTAATCTTCTTCTTGGCATTAGTCCCGGCTTTTGCCAGGGTCTGCCTTCCGACTGAGCCTACTCCACTTTGCACGGTCTTTAACATCCTCAGTGGATAATTTATTGGCTCTCATGTCTTGTGTCACGACATCCAGCCATCGCTTCCTTGGGCGTCCGGGTGGTCTAACTCCAGGGACAGACATGTCAAGGCACTTCCTTCCGACATAGTTCTCAGATCGGCGCATAACATGGCCATACCATCACAGGCGACGCTCTTGGAGCTTATCCGCTACGTCACGGACCCCAAGACTACCTCGAATGAATGTGTTGCGTATGCGGTCGGACCGCGTCACGCCACACATCCATCTCAGCATCTTCATCTCCGTGACGTGAAGCTCCTGAATGTGCCGAGATAATGTTGGCCAACATTCGCTGCCGTATATAAGAACAGGTCGGATAATGCTCTTGTATATCAGTCCCTTGAGCTTGGGCGGTATTCTGCTATCGCAGACCACACCAGTGACCTCCCGCCATTTGGCCCAGGCAGCGTTTATACGAGCATGGATGTCGTGGTCGATGCCTCCAGACTCATGCATAACGGCTCCAAGGTACCTGAACTTCTCCGACTTAACGGCTGGCTCAGGCCCGATATGGATGGTGCTCGAGTCCTGGTTCCCACAAGCCATGTACTCGGTCTTCGACACATTCAGTTTGAGACCACGGTTCTCAAGCGCACCCTTCCAGGCGTTCACTTTACGCTCCAGCATCAGTCCAGTGAACCACTCCACGTCCACTCCAGTGAAAGTAACCGATTGTAAACGCAACGGTTGTGGGTACGATTCCTATTCGGGTAGAATGTCCTTTTTCGTTTTGTCTCGAAATGCAAAAAAGTGGGAACGGAGTGTTTTAACACTACGTTCCCTCTGTCTACTCTGTTATTCGCGGGATAGTGTGAAGCTATTTATAATTTTTTTTTATATTTTTATATACATTATATTTTGTACTTTAGACATTTCCTCCAAAACTTTTGCATGATTTTTAATTTACACGCTATTTGATTGACGTTACATCAAAATAAATTGTACGTATCCGAGTCAATTATAAACGTAGAGTTTGTTCGTTAAAATGGCATTACGCTGTACGATTTGGACAAAAGTTCGCAAATTGATGTGAAGAATCATTCATTTATAAAGGATTTGTGTTGCCGTGACCTTTTCGAGCTTTTCAGATCAGTAAAATATCTATATATAGAAGGTTGTTTAAATTTTATAAATTTTAGATATATCTACAGTTAAAATATTTTTTTTAACTTCTCACGTGTTTAACACATTAGGCAAGATTGGCAAAGGAATTTAGTGTTAAAACTCGCCGCTCTCCATTTTCCATATTTTAAGTCAAAGCCACATTTTGTTCTACTAGTATAGACTTTTGAGAATGATTTTAGCTATAATCATTTCTCATTAGAGGCACAGCGTCTGACTGTAATCGCAACAGTTGTGGGTTCGATTCCCACACGAGAAGCACAAATTATATTTTCCTTTCTCTGGTATTACGATACAAAGGGCGGCGTTGAGTTCCGCTACTGAATACACAATATCTCGAAAGATGAAAAACAGATAACGTAGTGTCTTAATTCTATTCCTCCTTCCTTCCTATATATATATATATATATATATATATATATATATATATATATATATATATATATATATATATATATATATATATATATAAATAAATGTTCTATATTCAAATAGTTTCATAACATTCATTTTTTTTTAACACAGAATATTGGAGTCGTCAGGTAAAATATTTTTTAATACTCCTCACGCTACATTACGCGTTTCTCTATAAAGGGAAAACTTTGTAAGGCATTAGTTTGTGGGTTTCATTTAAACCCTATATATCCTCTTTGTAGCCGTAATGACCGAATAATACGCGTTTTCGTGGCTTAAAGACAAGTACTAATACTACTCGTGTGAGACAGTAGTTGTTTGAAATTCGTTATTTTTTTCTAATCTTCACATAGGTATATTTTTTAAGCTTTAGCTAGCGAAATTATTGAAAAAAAGCTATAAGTTTTATCAAGATATAAGAGAATGGAGTGATTTATCACTATGTTTTAATTGTATGCCTAGCAGGCTGTTGCTATCGTGTCCCATTGGGACAGTGTCTGAAACGATGGTTACGGGTTCAATCTCCACAGGGGAGAACTAATAATTTTTATTTTCCCTACAAAATGTGGCGTTGAGTTCCGTTTAATATGCATTATCTTGAATTCAGGCGGTTCTGACAGCTTGATTTTCAGTTTCACCTGCCTACCCTGCTATAGTATGAAAAGTCTTCAGGATATATATTTTATAGTAGTCTAGTCTAATATCTCGGAATTGGTTAGAACAACACTAACTATGCCCACTTTGTCATTTAAATACATTTACACTTGTAATTAGAAATTTTTGACATATGTTTAAGGAATTCTCAGATTATATAAAATACATTAGGTACATATATTATAAACACTCTTTACAAATCATTTAATGGATTGAAATACAGACATACATAGGCATCTACTCATAAAAATTAGTTTTTTTAACCATCATAATATAGCTTCACACTTTTTTTGCTACCTCAGTGAGGAAAATGAAAATCGTCACATCCTTAGAGGCTACATAAACTTATATTTATGTAGCGATGTAAAATGAAAATTGTGTGCCGGAATTTTGAGGAAGCGACTAATACTCTCATTGTATACTAGTACGGCGACGCTTGCGTGGCTTAAGTGGAAATATCACATTTAAATTCCTTCTTTAAAGTGAATTCTGTAATTAAACACATTTTGCTTGAGATTTTTGGTGATAATTCTTAATAGTATTTAGCTTTTGTGTTTCTATAAGCTTTTTTTTATATGGTTGATGTTTAATTGAGATGTAATAAGTTTTGGTTTAGGTCTAGTTAGAAAAATGTCGGTCAAGTGCAAATCGGACTTGTATGACTGGTTCCGTATCATTATCTATGAAAACTGTAAAACAATCATGTCTATTGTATGTAAGATTCCATTATATATATATATATATATATATATATATATATATATATATATATATATATATATATATATATATATATATATATAAATATATATTTTATTCTGATTTTTATTATTTGTTGTTGTAGCGGCAACTGAAATTCATCATCTGTGAAAATTTCAACTGTCTATCTATTATGGTACATGAGATACAGCTTGTTGGTAGACGAACAGACAGACATGCAGATGGATGTACAGCGGAGCCTTACTAATAGAGTCAACTCCTTACGTTTGTTTACGTAATCCTAAAAACTATGCCCTTGAAAAGGAATTAAAATATTAAATGTATGCAACTCTGTAAATTATTATTATTATTATTATATTATTATTATTAATTATTATTATTATTATTATTAAGTAAATGTCGGACAAGTGTGAGTTATGGGCATACACTGAGGGTTCTGTACCAATTTCATGATTGACATGACAAACTAAAATTTATGGTCATATGCACTAATTTTGTATGAAATGGGCTTCTAATATAAGTTTGTAATGGTCTATAATGAATGAACTTTGCCCATCTGTTGCAGACGATGTAAGCAATGTAATTTGTAGGTTAGGTGCAGCTTTCGTTGTTAGATTAGTCTATTTTATAACCGCTTTAATTATTGGCTGTGGACTCTCCACTCTGCAGGTAAATGGTACTGGTGACGGAAAAGCCACGTGCGTGGTCAAAAGAAAATAACAAAGGATTGTGTATGACGTTTGGCCCCAGTTTTAGTCTAAGTGCCCACAACACCATGTATATAATTTTTTAAATTGCCCATAATTACCTAGTAATATTTTAAAAAAAGATTTTTTTATGGGAATGACAAGGCAAACGATTTTTCAGGGTCACATGAGGGTAAGTGGTCACCGACGACCACGACCCCGTGTAACACCAGAGGTGTAACAGGTGCTTTGCCGGCCTTCAAGGTAGAGGTAGACGTACTTTTTAAAAAAATATGAAGCATAGATAAAAAAAATCGATTTCAAAATCTACTTATTAATCAAAGCTGGGATCAAAGTTGACAATTCCGAGCAATTAAATTAAACATAACAAATTATATAAATCGCATTACATGCAGAGATGCTTTCCTTGAGAAATTAAATCCATTCAAACGAACTTTAACTTGAAAGGATTTAAATGTTTCCACCTAATGGATTGGAATTGTCCACTACGGTCTATTGAGTGAAGTGGAGATTGTTGCATATAATGTGCAGATTACTAGACTGTGACTCTTATTCTCATTCTTAAGAGGAGAGTTTAAAGTAAACTCTCCACCCACTTTGTGTATTATGTTCTTTTCAAAGTTTTATCCATATGTTTTTTTCTAGTACAATAAAGAATATTTTAAATCTTCGTTCATTTAGTACTATCTATTTTTCTTTCTGTAGCTTCGCGTTCTATATCGCTTACAGCAGGTTAAGCATGCAGCATCTAATATTCACTTTCCGCCCAATTGATTGGCGGAACTAAATGCCAAGCTTTATCTTGTTGTTACTATAGATTTTAAAGCATTATTCCAGACTATGGAAAAAAAAAATTTTTGGTAACGTATAAAAATTGGAAAGCATCTGAAGAGGCGCAGGATTCGAAACTTGCATGGTTTCAATTTTCTTTACGTACACATTTTTATATGTCTCTGTAATTTACTGCCTAAAGATGTAATTGAACCTGTAACCACCGCGTTCGCGGTCAGACACTACGAATATTTTTACATAATATCATATATACGTATATTATATATTTAAACGCTTTATATTATAAAAAAAAATTGAACGTCTATGGAATCTGAATATTCAGTTTTATTCGCAAATAGGCATGTAAGCTCCTATACTATAATCTACAAAGTACATAGTCCTTGCTTGCATTTATAATAACAATGTAATTATACTGTAAATTTGAAGCTGGTCAGTAATTGAACTTCCTCCCGTAGTTAAACTTCAGTTAGTTATTAAAATCACATTATAGATCATGATTAAGCATTTTGTGCTTAGTATTAAGTACAGATATTTTTTAATATTTTCTTTGGCGCAGTGACCATGCGTCTGACAGTAAACGCCATGGCTGTCAGTTTGATTCCCATTTGGGGAAGCGATTTCCATGTCCTCGTTCTGGTAATAAGTCAAAGAGCGGCGTTGATTCCCGCCAATCAACACGCAAATTCTTGCAAATTTCTTTCTGCGTGATTGATTTAGTTACGTTAGTTTAGTTTCATACTTTATCCTGTATAAAACAGGATAGGATAGGAGCATCCAGTTTCAAGATACTACGACTTCCACTTTCCGTTAGATTTTATATATAAGAAAAAGTTAACTTAATACAATTAAGTGCCAGTAGATTCATACAAATTTAGACGAATGTTTTGTATGGGTATACTCAGCTGGTAGTAAGGGACGTTTTGGAGGTAATTTTATTTTAATTCTATACTAATTATTCAAGATTTTATTTGAAAAACATATAAAGATTTGAACAAAGCTGCTTTTATAGGTTTTTCTAAAAAATATTTGTATTCCTTTGGTGTGGAATAACACTTTAAAATTTATGGAAATATATATATATATATATATATGTATATATATATATATATATATATATATATATATATATACATATATATATATATATATATATATATATATATATATATATATATATATATATATATATATATATATATATATATATATATATATATATTTCTCTCAGTATTTGTTTAATTTAGTTAATATTGCATCTTTCTTTAAATTAATATTTAAACAGAATTACTTCGAAACGTAGAGAACAAAGTGATTTGTCACTAAATTTTATTAGAAATAAAAAGAACCACTAGTCACTTAAACCCCTTTTCTATTACATTCAAAAAATCCTTTCTCACAAAAGGCCCAATCCATAATCGAACGAAACTAATTTCCTTTAAGAAGATATACATACGTATGTATTTATATATTTATATAACAATGGCGGTGTCCCGTGGATAGCCCGATCTGATATACTTGTCCCTCTCTCCGTAACTACGGACTTACGCTACATTGATGCATTGTAATTATATGTAAAATGGGTTATATATATATATATATATATATATATATATATATATATATATATATATATATATATATATATATATATATATATATATATATATATATATATATATATATATATATATATATATATATATATATATATATATATATATATATATATATATATATATTTAAATGTCATTTGTAAGTAATGAAATGAAAAATGTATTATGAAAGTTTTATCCCGCATTCATTTTATTCATAATGTCATCTGCCCTTTAAAGAACAGTTTAAAACAACCTCTTGAGATATTAGTCTAGACTTTTGCCATTTTAACCGTTAACTGAAAGGTTATTAAAGCAATAACCATTAAAACATTATACTTACTGAAACCTTATTAGTAAAGTTCAAAACATCAAAAAGCTTTTCTTTTTTTTTATTCGAATTATTAATAATTTTATTCTTAATTAATAAATAAATAGCACTAATTATTTCTTACAGTAATATCTGAAGCTAATTTTGTTAACAGAAAGCGGCGAAACAAGAAGCGGTAACTTCATTGTGGCGCAGTGCGATAGTGTATAACTGTAGGTACTGGTTCAAAGTCAAAACGTGACGCATGTCACGTCACGTCATGCTGCATCACGTCACGTCAAGTCACGTCATAATGAAAAGAAAAAACGTCATAATATTATTTAAATTTGAATACATCGCGACTAGACGTCCTCTAGAAGTAGTGTCGCTTATTAATTATGCACCCAATTAACGAGCTACATTTGAAATGAATTCAACGGCAAAACGCAGACTGGAGACAAAATGTAGGCAACATTATTTTGAAATGAACGTGAAATTTATTTATTTATGCATCTTCTTTGTAATAGCTTAGTAATTACTATCAGTTAGGGTGCGGGTTCGATTCTTATGTGTATTTATTTAGGTATATCTGTTTGTTTTGTTCTATTCTTACTCATTAGTTTAGTTAGTAATTATAGTAGTTAGACCACCCGGACGCCCAAGGAAGCGATGGCTGGATGTCGTGACGCAGGTCATGAGAGCCTATAGATTGTCTGAGGATGTTAGGAACCGTGCAAAGTGGAGTAGGCTTAGTCGGAAGACCTGGCCCAAACGCCAAGAAGAAGAAGAGAAGATGTAATTATAGAGAACCTAGAGTCAATAATCTCCGCTCTCCATACCCGAATTCGAGACAGCGAGAGAGTACGTTTACATACGCTACCGCACCAGACCACTATGGTGACAACAATAGAAATATATAGTATATAATATCAATATCAAATATATAGTATGTAATACCAATATACATACATACATACAACTCTTTGCTTATAGCAACTGTACCGAGACATATATAAGATTTTGACATATATATATATATATAATATATATATATAATATATATATATATATATATATATATATATATATATATATATATATATATATATATATATATATATATATATATATATATATATATATATATATATATCTATATATATATATATATATATATATATATATATATATATATATATATATATATATATATATATATATACCTATTATCAATATAGCTTTCAACCAGTCTATAGCTTACACTCCCTACAATATAAACTTACTACGGTAACTAATTAACCGGCAATATTTGAACAAAAGTCAAAATTAATTGCGGTCTTGTCTCATTAACTGCATGTGACTTTTGCTTTGTTAATTAATTCAATGAATATAAAAATTATTATAACATTACTTGTGACTTAACGAGACGTGAGACTGTAAACGGGGTGGTTAGTGGGTTCGATTCCCGCAGGGGAGAGCGAATCATTTTCATTTTTCCGTTCTATCTCGATAGACAGAAAGAAACTTAAGCATCTGTTTTTTTAGCCTCACGCTGAATCTCGCACATAACAGAGTAGTCAGAGAGTGCTAAGACACTCCGTTCCCGTTTTTCACCTTTCCAGATAGTATGTTAAGTAGCGGAACTCAACGCCGCGCTTTGTCATAATATAATAAAAAATGAAAATTAATTAATTTTCCCCGACTGGGATTCGACCCCACAACTGTTGTGTTTGCAGGCTTAATGAAGTATCTTAATACTTATATACCATAATATTTCATATCTCAAATTCAATCTTAAGCATGCTTGTTAAATATTAATAGGTATACAATCGAGAACATTTTATTTTTCCAATAATTCCAGTCTTCCATTCTGATATGCTATAATTTGCTATAATTTTAGTATGGCGTCATAATTGCCGTAGAATTAATTTTCGAGTAGGATGAGGACGCAGTGTTTCTCTCTCTCTGTATGAGGAACAGCTTGAAGCTAATCTGTGTTTTATTATTAATTTGTATATGTGTTTTATTGGAACAGAGGAAAATAATTGTAGAGAACGGAGTGTTTTAATACTAGGTTCCCTCTGCATGTATGTGGCATATAGCTTGAAGCTATAGAAGTAAAAAAATTATTGCGGCCTTATTTCATAATTGTATCAATGAGATATGAATGCTTTGATAATTAATTTATTAGATATAAAAATAGCTATCACTTTATAAGAGGGCTTTTAATAATATATAAAATAGAGCTATTATGTAAATGAATAGAGCGGATTTTCTTTGTATTTTATATTAATGTATTTAAAAAAAATGTTATGACACTGTACAGCGCTTAGTTCCAGGTAATGAGGTATATGTTTAGTTCACATAGGTATGTATTTCTGCGAGAAAAGCCTAAAGCACATTTGTTATATATATATATATATATATATATATATATATATATATATATATATATATATATATATATATATATATATATATATATATATATATATATATATATATATATATATATATATATACATATATATGTTTAATTACAAAATTGTACATTGTACGTACAATTATTATGTAACTGAAATTTTTCTGTATGTACGGTGAACGCCAAAACACATTCAGTTCTCTATCTATCGTTATAATTTGTAGGCTGGACCAAGAATTAATGACTGATATATTTAAATATAACCCCAGAATGCTTCGAACCCGCTTCCATTCATTAAAACGCTTTTGTAACTAATCTGTGATGATAGTTTTACAATTTTTGATAGACGTGAAGTAGAAAGAAGAAGTCAAGTAGAAGTGTCGTTATATATCTCTGCTATGTATGTTGATATATTATATAATATATATATATATATATATATATATATATATATATATATATATATATTATATATATATGTATATATATATATATATATATATATATATATATATATATATATATATATATATATATATATATATATATATATATATATATATATATATATATATATATATATATATATATATATATATATATGTTTTATTAATTTATGTATGCGCTCGTCATTACTGACTATGAGCGCGACAGTTATAGGTTCGATATCCACTGAATCAATTATTTTCACGTTCTCGGTAACAAGACGAAGCGCAGCGTTGAGTTCCGCCACCTCATACTCAAAAATTGGGCGGAAGCGGAGTGAAGTACTTTAAACAAACACTAGGGTGCCTCTATCTCTACCTCTCAGATTTCCCGAAATTCAAGAGAGGTGATTTAGATTTTTTAGATTACTTTTTGTCCTGTCCTTAAATGATAAAATTCAAAAGATTTTTTGGTTAATTTTACAATACATAAAAGTAATTTTAAATAAAATATATAATATCTTCCTCCAAGCTTCAATGAAATACAGAAATAGGACAAAACATATATTTATTACTTTAAAGTAAAGAAAATTAAAAAACAATTTCAAATCCAATTGTTTTGAAGACGGTACCAATAACAAGATTCTATTCAGTGTGTTATAGAGTTATCTGTTAAATTATTATTTTTTGCCATTTTCCTTTAACTTTCACAAAATGTACTTTCCATTTTCACAATACAATCTTGAAACTGTACGGAACCCTCTGTGCGTAAATCCAACTAGCACTTAACCAAAAATCAAAATAAATCCCCTCCCCCCTTTAAAAAATGTTCACACGATAATTAATACTACATACCACAATTCGACACCAATTAAACACGCGAAGCTTTGATGTTGCAATTAGTAAGCAATAATTGCTTATAAATGCGTATATATGGACATGCTTAATTAACTTAGTAAATTATCTCTATATACGTTATCTACGTAGTCTACGTAGTCGAAAACTCTAGTCTAGATTTGAAAATTTACCAGGTTTTCCAGGTATACCTGCTAAGACGAGCGAAGCGAAGCTAAATGGTGCACTACCTTCCTAAACATTTTTGAAATATAACTTGATTTTGATTATACTATTATAGATAAATAACGCTAAACGACTAATAAAAGCTGTAGCTTTTAACTTTTAGCTTTTTTTTCGACTAGTTTCTAAAGTTGTCTCTATATGAGATCTGATACTTTTATGATAGTGTGATCCATCGTCTTGGTAATATTTAATAAATATTAAATGATAATGTTTTTAAGTAAAGAACTTTGTTAGTATTTAGATAAAACAGGTTTGAGTGTCGATATAATGCAATATCTGAAATAATAATAATATGAAGAGCGGAGAGTCTAAGCTCTAGAGTCTCGTTAACTATCCAAAACAATCAGAAAATTATAAATGAAAATATTAACTATTTAATTGTTCTATTTACTTTTTGTTGCAGCATAACTCTAAAGATAAAAACAATACTAAAATAGAACGCTCTGTATAAAAAAACAAATGAATGAATTATTTTTTTTAATTTGAAGTACTACGGCCAAAAGCTCTAGAAAATCTTGCCATGCCTGTAGTATAACTTAAATTCGGTTAACATTACACATTCAGAGTACATTGATTTAAGTGGCTGCTAGGTTATATCGTGAGACGGTTAATAAATGAGTTCGTGTCGAGATATACATTTAATATATATATATATATATATATATATATATATATATATATATATATATATATATATATATATATATATATATATATATATATATATATATATATATATATATATATATATATATATATATATATATATATATATTAAGATTCTTAATTTACACTTTAACTGTAGTTAATCGTGAATTCTGTACAACAGTTGTGGGTGCGATTACCATTTGAAGAGAATAAATAACTTTTAATTTAATCAACAAAAGAAACAAGATAAAGCACGGCGTTAAGTTTCACCAAAAACCTAATTTCGAAAGGCAAGAAGCGGAGTGTTTTAACATTAAGTTCCCACTACCCATATATGCGGGGGACACCGTGTAAGACGTGTAAAGTCCCAGAACAACCAAAAACGATCATAACGAGTGTCTAATTAAATTTAATTAATGTAATTGTCCCTACATAATACAAAGAAATGTTATAGCCCTTCAACAAATTTAATATACGGTTATATAAATAAGCGTGTTTCTATGAGAACGCTCATAAAATGAAATTAAATTAATGAAACACATTTTATTATATATATATATATATATATATATATATATATATATATATATATTATATATATATATATATATATATATATATATAATATATATATATATATATATATATATATATATATATATATATATATATATATATATCTATCTATCTATTGTCACACAGTAACTGTTTTTTTATATAATATATGTACATCCAAAAATATTTATAATCATAACAACTTTTCGTTTCCTTCCTATAGAAAAAAAAATGTGAACTTTCTTTATATATACTTATAAAAACAATTATATTTGTGCTTATATTGATCTTAAGCGTTGGATTCAACACTTTAGAACTCATTGTTCCTGAAATGGGGAGAAAGTGTTGAAGTGAAGTGTGATTAATGACTGCACACTTACCCCTTATAGTTAGAAAGATTCTACAAAGAATAACATACTATAATTATGATATATACTGAAAATATTATTAATGATTTGACTGTTAAAGTTCTCGTATAAAAAATAGGATATTTAAGATGACGAAAGCTATAGAAATAATAAAATTGTATCAATCGAGGCAGTTTCTTGTAAAGAACGGCCCGCCCGCTGCTTCGCCCGCTTGAATTGCAATATAATTTATTTAGTACTAAAGTAAATCACAATCGTAAATTGTAGCCCATATGTTATTCTAACGTTAAAGCTAAGTACTGCAAAGTTTCATCGAAATGAGTTCAGTAGTTTTTACGTGAAACTTGAACAAACTTCCATAAACTTGCACATTTATATTATATATTAGCAGAAAGTGTAAGTGTAACATAAAGTAATGCGATTGTTGAAATCTGTTTCATTTCAAATAACGTTAACCTCTTCCAATATCTAACATTGTATTGATTGTAACTACTGGTTGGATTTAAATTTTTCTTTTATATTGAATAGCTCATTCATCTAGGAAGACTATAGGCTATAGACTATAGACTATAGACTGTAGACTGTAGACTGTAGACTGTAGACTGTAGACTGTAGACTGTAGACTGTAGACTGTAGACTGTAGACTGTAGACTGTAGACTGTAGACTTCAGACTGTATACTATAGACTGTAGATTATAGACTATAGAGATTATAGATTATAGGTTATAGACTATAGACTGTAGACTACAGACTACAGACTACAGACTACAGACTACAGACTACAGACTACAAACTACAGACTACAGACTACAGACTACAGACTACAGACTACAGACTACAGACTACAGACTACAGACTACAGACTACAGACTACAGACTACAGACTACAGACTACAGACTACAGACTACAGACTACAGACTACAGACTACAGACTACAGACTACAGACTACAGACTACAGACTACAGACTACAGACTACAGACTACAGACTACAGACTACAGACTACAGACTACAGACTACAGACTACAGACTACAGACTACAGACTACAGACTACAGACTACAGACTACAGACTACAGACTACAGACTACAGACTACAGACTACAGACTACAGACTACAAACTACAGACTACAGACTACAGACTACAGACTACAGACTATAGACTACAGATAAAAGTTTAACATGAAAGGCATATATTTACAGTAGGTATATATTATAGCAAAAAAATACACGTAAATGAATACCATCGACGTCGAATATCATGAAAGCGCCTAATTACTTAATGTTTTGTGAGTGAATAGATATTAATTACCAAGTATATTATAATATATTTGATTAGATGTTTTATGTTTTTTGGTTAAGTCATTTAATAGACATATGTGAAGTAGGTAGCAGGTTCGATTTGGTATTTTTATTTTGACAATTGTCTATAGTTATATACTTCTTTCTCCATCGTTCTGCCTTATTGATGAATTATGAAATATTTTTTAATATTAACACGCGTGACGCAGCGGGATAGCGTCTGTTTGTAAACGCGACGGTTTGTGGGTTCGATTGCCATCCCATGTATCTCGGATTTACTTTCATATAATATGCAAATATTATTTTTTTAATATTTTTCCTTTCCAATCACTTGGTCTATTAAACTCGCGTGCCTCTTCGGTATCGGTAAAAATGACATAGATTTTGATTCCGTGGAAATTTCCAGGTTAAAAATAGCCTACTTCTCCACAATCTCTCCTCTTTTCTTGAGAGAGTTCCATAAAAATCGGTTTAGCTGTTCCAGAGATTAACCTGGAAAAACGGAAAGATAGACAGACTAACAAAAAACAATAATGTTTTAGTAACGTGTAAATAACTAAGAATAGCATTAGAACAATCTTAATTATTTTGAAAACACACCAGACACTCCAATTCTCTCCTCATAGGAATCGAACCCACTGTGTTCCGAATATACTGCCTCGAGATTACTTAATGATATATGAAAATAGATCTATGCCTTATATAACATATCGCAGCTTCTTCACATATATATATTATATATATATATATATATATATATATATATATATATATATATATATATATTATATATATATATATATATATAGATATATATATATATATATATATATATATATATATATGTATATATATATCTCGACATGAACTCATTTATTAACCGTCTCACGATATAACCTAGCAGCCACTTAAATCAAATGTACTCTGAACGTGTAATGTTAACCAAATTTAAGTTATACTACAGGCATGGCAAGATTTTCATTGAGTACCTCGTAACTAGAGCTTTTGGCCGTAGTACTTCAAATTAAAAAAAATAATTCATTCATTTGTTTTTTTATACAGTGCGTTCTATTTTAGTATTATTTTTATCTTTAGAGTTATGCTGCAACAAAAAGTAAATAGAACAATTAAATAGTTAATATTTTCATTTATAATTTTCTAATTGTTTTGGATAATTAACGAGACTCTAGAGCTTAGACTCTCCGCTCTTCATATTATTATTATTTCAGATATTGCATTATATCGACACTTAAACCTGTTTTATCTAAATACTAACAAAGTTCTTTACTTAATAACATTTTCATTTAATATTTATTAAATATTACCAAGACGATGGATCACACTATCATAAAAGTATCAGATCTCATATAGAAACAACTTTAGAAACTTGTCGAAAAAAAAGCTAAAAGTTAAAAGCTACAGCTTTAATTAGTCGTTTAGCGTTATTTATCTATAATAGTATAATCAAAACGAAGTTATATTTCAAAAATGTTTAGGAAGGTAGTGCACCATTTAGCTTCGCTTCGCTTGTCTTAGCAGGTATATCTGGGAAACCTGGTAAATTTTCAATCTAGACTAGAGTTTTCGGACTACGTAGACTAACGTATATAGAGATAATTTACTAAGTTAATTAAGCGTGTCCATATATACGCATTTATAAGCAATTATTGCTTACTAATTGCAACATCAAAGCTTCGCGTGTTTAATTGGTGTCGAATTGCGGTATGTATTATTAGGTATCGTGTGAATATTTTTTAAAGGGGGGAGAGGATTTATTTTGATTTTTGGTTAAGTGCTAGTTGGATTTACGCGCAGACGGTTCCGTACAGTTTCAAGATTGTATTGTAAAAATGGAAAGTATATTTTGTGAAAGTTAAGGGAAAATGGCAAAAAATAATAATTTAACAGATAACTCTATAACACACCGAACAGAATCTTGTAATTGGTACCGTCTTCAAAACAATTGGATTTGAAATTGTTTTTAAATTTTCTTTACTTTAAAGTAATAAATATAAATTTTGTCCTATTTCTGTATTTCATTGAAGCTTGGAGGAAGATATTATATAATTTATTTGAAATTACTTTTATGTATTGTAAAATTAACCAAAAAATCTTTTAAATTTTATCATTTAAGGACAGGACAAAAATTAATCCAAAAAAACTAAAAACACCTCTCTTGATCTTGATCTGAGAGGTAGAGGCACCCTAGTGTTTGTTTGAAGTACTTCACTCCGCTTATGCCCAATTTTTAAGTATGAGGTGGCGGAACTCAACGCCACGCTTTATCTTGTTACCGAGAAAATGAAAATAATTGATTCAGTGGATATCGAACCTGTAACTGTCGCGCTCATAGTCAGTAATGACGAGCGCATACGTAAATTAATAAAACATTCTACTTAATAGATAATTGACCCTTTTAATCCCGGCATTTATACAGAAGAAGAATTTTCTATAGAGACTAAAGCCCTTTATTAATTTAATTACTTACACAAGATTTCATCTTTTCATTACTTAAAATTGTTCTAAGAGGCGCTTGTTTTTGTTCATATTAAACATACACTATGGAGGCGAAGTTGGTAATTTTATATTGTATATATTATATAGTTGTCGTAGATTCGATTTCCAATCAATTTAAAACCATTCAAATTTCGGGAAATCCCCTCTTTATGTTTATTTAATCTCACCAAGGATTAAAGGATTTTTCAGTTTCTCGAATTTCCAAAGGGAACGTATTAAAATGAAAATTTATATATTTTTTTCTTTTAATGTGTCCAAACTAAGAATAGAAAAATAAGAAATAAAAATTTGAACCTGCATCTCTTGGAAACCGTCCAAGCGCTGCGACCGCTATAAGTCATACGTTCTCATCAAGCAACGTCAAATTTATTATATGCTTATTACAATTTATTAATGTTATTGACATCTCTGTTTTAAAAACGAATTTCCGCTAAAGAGGCTTTTTTTTCGGCTACCCAAAGATTATTGCTGGAAATAATCATTTGCATTTGCATATGAGTGTTATATTTCATAGCAACAAAAGAGATACAGATACAATATACTTGGAAATTTTTTACTTGATTGCCCAAAACATTATATCTTTAAAATAGTTTTAAATAAACTTAAAAATTAATTTAGTAACATTTTCTCTTTGAAATTTTTGATATAAAAGGTATTTCTAGTCGTTTTTAGACATGACTTCTGGAGAAAGTAGAATTAATTTAGAATCACTCCCATATAATTGAAGAAAATATTTACATATATATTTATAAATTATCGTACAAAATTTTACACGAAATATTATTTAAACTTACATACAAATACCATAGCCATAAATTATTATCGAAGAAAATAAAACAAAGAATTCCCAGTGATATCTAGATCTGCATAATATAAGGATTCAATCGACCATTTAGAGTCTGTGACGAAAAATATACAATTTGTCGTCGCGTCGCGTCCTTACAAACAGCCTGTACGTGGTGTACATGTAAATAAGATACACAAGTAGATATATGGTAGCTGTAGATGATAGTGATGTAAATACGTTTTGATTTGGTTTTTATGTGACTCTATATTTTTTTTTGATATTTCAGCTCTTAATATACGCTCTAGGAGAGACGGAGTTAGTGACATAACAGTACATGACAGAGTCAGTGACAGGGAGATGAACCCAGATGTGTTAAAGTTATAACGAATTTATTATATGTGGAGTGACGAGACTGAAAGAAAGCAATGCCACATGATTATATGTAAACTTTAGTAATCATTTAAAACTGAAACAATTGAACATATATATATATATATATATATATATATATATATATATATATATATATATATATATATATATATATATATATATATATATATATATATATATATATATATATATATATATATATATAATGCCCAATTTTTAAGTATGAGGTGGCGGAACTCAACGCCACGCTTTATCTTGTTACCGAGAAAATGAAAATAATTGATTCAGTGGATATCGAACCTGTAACTGTCGCGCTCATAGTCAGTAATGACGAGCGCATACGTAAATTAATCAAACATTCTACTTAATAGATAATTGACCCTTTTAATCCCGGCATTTATACAGAAGAAGAATTTTCTATAGAGACTAAAGCCCTTTATTAATTTAATTACTTACACAAGATTTCATCTTTTCATTACTTAAAATTGTTCTAAGAGGCGCTTGTTTTGTTCATATTAAACATACACTATGGAGGCGAAGTTGGTAATTTTATATTGTATATATAATATAGTTGTCGTAGATTCGATTTCCAATCAATTTAAAAACCATTCAAATTTCGGGAAATCCCCTCTTTATGTTTATTTAATCTCACCAAGGATTAAAGGATTTTTCAGTTTCTCGAATTTCCAAAGGGAACGTATTAAAATGAAAATTTATATATTTTTTTCTTTTAATGTGTCCAAACTAAGAATAGAAAAATAAGAAATAAAAATTTGAACCTGCTTCTCTTGGAAACCGTCCAAGCGCTGCGACCGCTATAAGTCATACGTTCTCATCAAGCAACGTCAAATTTATTATATGCTATTACAATTTATTAATGTTATTGACATCTCTGTTTTAAAAACGAATTTCCGCTAAAGAGGCTTTTTTTTTCGGCTACCCAAAGATTATTGCTGGAAATAATCATTTGCATTTGCATATGAGTGTTATATTTCATAGCAACAAAAGAGATACAGATACAATATACTTGGAAATTTTTACTTGATTGCCCAAAACATTATATCTTTAAAACGGTTTTAAATAAACTTAAAAATTAATTTAGTAACATTTTCTCTTTGAAATTTTAGATATAAAAGGGTATTTCTAGTCGTTTTTAGACATGACTTCTGGAGAAAGTAGAATTAATTTAGAATCACTCCCATATAATTGAAGAAAATATTTACATATATATTTATAATTATCGTACAAAATTTTACACGGAATATTATTAAACTTACATACAAATACCATAGCCATAAATTATTATCGAAGAAAATAAAACAAAGAAGTCCCAGTGATATCTAGATCAGCATAATATAAGGATTCAATCGACCATTTAGAGTCTGTGACGAAAAATATACAATTTGTCGTCGCGTCGCGTCCTTACAAACACCCTGTACGTGGTGTACATGTAAATAAGATACACAAGTAGATATATGGTAGCTGTAGATGATAGTGATGTAGATACGTTTTGATTTGGTTTTTATGTGACTCTATATATTTTTTTTGATATTTCAGCTCTTAATATATGCTCTAGGAGAGACGGAGTTAGTGACATTACAGTACATGACAGAGTCAGTGACAGGGAGATGAACCCAGATGTGTTAAAGTTATAACGAATTTATTATATGTGGAGTGACGAGACTGAAAGAAAGCAATGCCACATGATTATATGTAACTTTAGTAATCATTTAAAACTGAAACAATTGAACATATATATAGATATATATATATATATATATATATATATATATAGATATATATTATATATATATATATATATATATATATATATATTATATATATATATATATATAATATATATATATATATATAGATAATTATTATATATATATATATATATATATATATATATATATATATATATATATATATATATATATATATATATATATATGATATATATATATATATATATATATTATATATATATATATATATATATATATATATATATATATAGATATATATATATTATATATATATATATATATATATATATATATCTATAGATTATATATATATATATATATATATATATATATATATATATATAGTATTCTTTATTGCAATCAATATATGTTGAATTACATACATAATAAAATATAGTTCCAACGGTGGACTTATCTCTAGAAGAGATTTCTTCCAGCCAACCTGTGAAAGTGGGTGAAAGCAGTAAGAAGCGAGATGACTCTTAAAATGCAATATAAAGATAAAAAATTTACGTAATTACATTAAACTAAAAATAACTTTAAAAAAATCCTATACATAAAGCATAAAAGATATACGAGATATACATACATACCAGTAATAATGTTAAATAAACATATACTTATACAAATACATATAAATACATACATACGCTATAAAATATATAAAATTTCAACACAAAAAACAAAATAAACACATAAAAATATAATATAAATAAAACATAGATAAGTTAAATAATTTTCAGATACTATTAAGTTCGTTGATGAGATGTTTTTTCAGTTGCGACTTAAAAGACAAGATTGATTGGCTCTCTTGAATAGCTTTAGGTAGTTTATTCCAAAGGAGTGGAGCCTGTACAGAAAAGGAATTTTGAAGGAATTTAGTATTGCTCTTTGGAATGTCTAGCATTGGTAAAACAAAAGACCTCCTCGAGCGTGTAGGAGAGGGAAGGATTTTAAAACGGGAACGTAGATAAGGAGGGAAGTTTTGGTAGTTGACTATTTTGAAGAGCAAAGAAAGGATATGCATATCACGGCGAAAACGAATAGGGAGCCAATTAAGCTGAGCTCGAAAATGGGATACGTGGTCGTACTTCCGAAGACCGTAAACAAAGCTTATAGCGAGATTTTGAAGACGCTCTAATTTGTTAATTTGCTCCTGAGTCACATCCAAATAGCAGACATCGGCATAGTCAAGTATTGGTAGGAGGAGACATTGCGCTAGCATTATTTTTGTTTTATGAGGAAGGAAGTATTGGAGACGCTTAAGAGAACGATAAGAGAAATGCATACGTTTACTAAGTTCACTAATGTGGGGTGTCCAAGACAAATTGCAGTCAAAAATTAGACCCAAATTCTTTACTTTATCATAATATGGAATTGGAATTCCAGAATACATAATCGTAGGTACTGAATTCCAATTGATTTTACTTGCAAGTCGGCTACTACCGATTATTATTGCTTGCGATTTTTCGGGTTAACTGACAGTCCAAAGATTCAGCCCAACATTCGAAAGCAGCTAGATCATTATTTAAAATATTTATGGTGTCGGATAAATCGTTTATATATCCATGTTGGTATAGCTGCAAATCATCTGCATACAGATGGTAAGGAGAAGAAATGACTTTGGAAATATTGTTTATAAAAATAGAAAACAGCAGAGGAGAAAGAATGCCGCCTTGTGGAACGCCAGCAGTGAGATCTAGCCAAGATGACGTATAATCATTAACTTTCACACACTGTTGGCGTCCGAAGAGATAAGAGTGAAACCAGTTTATAACAGTTGAAGAAATGTTTACTGCACGAAGAGAAGCAAGAAGTATGTCGAAATCAACAGAGTTAAACGCATTGCTGAAATCCAGTAGTACAATTGCGGTGAGCTTGGTGTTATCCATGGCACAACGAATATCCTCCGTAATATTCAGCAGTGCACTAACTGTGCTGTGGAATGGACGGAAACCGGACTGGAAAGGACATAGAAGATTGTTTGAGGAGAGAAAGGAATACAGTTGGTTATAAACAATGGATTCAAGAACTTTGGATAAAATAGGCAAAATGGAGATAGGACGATAGTCAGAGACTAAGCCGGGATTTGACGTTTTAGGCAGCGGAACGACATGAGCATTCTTCCACTGTGAAGGAAAGACATTGCGTGACAGTGAGAAATTTATAATGTGGGTAAGCACTGGTGCAATGTTGTCCAACACGGGAAGAATCATCTCAAGGCTGAGGTTGTCACTTCCGATGGCTTTAGTGGAGATGGAGTGAACATACTTCTTGACTTCATCTTCTGTTACAGAGTTAAATGAAAATGGAACAGTGTCAGGAGGGTCAATGCAAGACAAATATGTTAGAGTTTGATTTTTTTTTGGGCATTTATGCTTATAGTTGGATTACTAAAAGAGGAATTTAAAACGTTAAGATCTAATGAAATCTGATGGCGATCAGTGCTTTTACCTATACCGAGCGACTCTAAGAACCTCCAAAGTTGGTCTTATGAGAGATTCTGAATAGTATTGTGAATATAGCGGCGTTTAGCATCCCTACACATTCTGTTGCAAATGTTACGCAGTCTTTTGTATTCGGTGAGATTTTCATCACAAGGATGTCTTTTGTTTTTAGATTTGGCCCGATCGCGCTTAGCCATGCATCTTTTGATAATTGGGGTCAACCAGGGCGCGGGTGCGTGCTTCATACGAACTGGTCTTACTGGCGCATGAGTATTGTAGATCTTAATCAGCTCAGTAGTAAGAGATTCTACCATATCGTCAATATTAGTTAATGACATTATGGGTGACCAGTCGATATTCTCCAAATCCTCCCTGAAGCGTTCCATATCGATATGCTTAAAATTGCGCTGAAGTAAAACTTTGCCTCTAACTTTAGGAGGGCGTAACTTATATGAAAGATAAATTAGGTCATGAAAAGAGAAAGGAGCCGTCATTTGGCCGTGAGAGATCACAAGATTAGGGTTAGAGACCGAGATAATATCAATGAGGGAAGGCCTGCAGTTGGGAAAATAGTGTGTGGGAGAAGACATGGGTAAAATGTGTAAATTGAGAGATTCATTGAGTGCTTTTAATTGTTTACTTCTCGTGTCGTTTTTTTAATAAACATGTATTTAGATCGCCCATGCAAATTATATGTTCATACTGGTGGGAAAAATTCTCTAAAATATCCTCCAGAGCACCAAAATAATTTACTTTGTCATTGGGGGCGTATAAGATACCGAGAAGAATTTTTTATGATGAAGATGTATTTCCAAGAAAAGATATTCAAGGAATCCTACAGGTTGATTAGGGGAGCAAGAGATTACACTGGCAGGAATGTTGTTGCGAAGGTATATACCAACACCACCTCCACCCCGCTCAGTGCGATCATTCCTGAACAGTTGAAAACCTGGAAGGGAATAGCAAGCTGATGAAAGACAAGGCTTAAGCCAGGTTTCAGATATTAGAATACAATCGACTGTGCCGGAGCCAAAGGATGTGAGAAGATCAGTATAATGAGCAGGTATACTCTGCGCGTTGATATGCACCAAGGAAAGAGAACCAAAAGGATTGTTAAATGTATTCGATAACTTTTCTGCAAGGGTATCTGTATCTGAAAAAGACGAGTGATTACTATCAACACTGTCATAACTAGATGAGCATGTCATGCTAGATGAGCATGAGAAGAACTCATTATCTATGTTCATATTTTAATATTAATATAATATTTATAATAATAGAATATTAAAAATATAGAAATAATAAATATGTTATATATAAATAAATAATTTAAAAAATAATTATAAAAAGAAAAATAGACTTCAAAGCAAATCAAAATGAACTAAACAAAATAATAATAATAATAAAAATAATCCACGTGCACAAGTTGATTTAAGAAAATAATTAGCACATTTAAACAGTACACCAGAGGAGACAACAAAACTATAAACTTGTAACAAATAACAAGACTACATAAAAAGAAACGTAATTGTACATATTAACAAACAAAAGTATAAGCTAGAACGAATAACAAGATTACTTAAAAAGAAACGTAATGGTGCATATTAAAAAACAGCAATACATCTACACTATTTATACTCTATGGGCGTTTAAATTTTAACAAACATACATGATACGTCAAATATGTCATCTCGAAAAGTAAACAAATGAAAATATTTTACTGTTTTTCGTTTAAAAGTTTTAAGTTCTAACTAGAAAAGAAAATAAATATACCGTACTGTCAGCAAAATAACAAAACATATTGAACACTCTAAATATATATCAAGTATAAACCAACTAAATTAAGGAGATATAAACAAAACAGATACCCGACTAAATGTTAGAGGATCTTGGATTTTGTGTTATTAACTGTTTGAGCTCAGACATGGAAGATAATTTAAATTTTGATTTGTTAGACAGTAGAATAACTATCATGCCATCGGTTGACCAGCACTTCTTTATTCAAAAGTGTTTGCGGGCTGCGACGAAAACTTCTTGGCGCGACTTTGAAAGGAATCCCGTCAATGTTATTTTAGTGCCCTTCAGTGTGGTTTTCATTTTCCAAACGCTGGACCGTGCCTGTATACTGGAAAACCTGACAAGGATTGGCCTGGAAGAATCCTTTTTTGTACCGAGTCTGTGGCAAGATTCAATTGAAGAAGACCCAACATCAGACAACTTCATATGCCTGGATAATACTTCCATTGTCTTATTTAATACATCTTCGTCTTTCTCCTCTCTAATACCGTGGAGTAAAAGCACCTTTCTTCTTGAATGCGTCTCCAAGCGGTCCATACCAAGTGCTACCATCTCAACTTGTGATTTTAATAGGCTGAGAGTCTTCCATACAAAAGCCTTGAATGTATAGAAGTCAGCAGCTAAGGCTTTGACTGTGGGAGTGGGAGCTGCAGAGCTAGGCTGTGACAGGCTCTTCTCGAATTCACCCATTCTTGAAGAGAACATAGTAGAAAGTTCGTCCATGCTTTTGAGTAACTTTTCTACAGGAGCATTCATTTTTTGAATATTTTGTGCAATATGTGTTGGAAAGTGTAGTGTTAGTCCACTTAAGCACAGGTAATTAGAATTTCAACATATACGCTAACTAATTTAATTTTAAATTATATATATATTTGTATAACACATGAAACATGTACATGTTTCATGTGTTATACAAAAACCTTGATTGGATGGATTTATTACAGTAAGCGACACCACAAGTAGTGTAAATACTCGTATTTAGTATAATCTCTTTGGTGCCTGTCTGTCTGTGTTTGAGTCTGTTCGTCTGTAAAGACGTATTTTTTTAAGATTGCTTTTATGAAGTTTGAAGTTAAAATTAACATCAAATATCCAGGTCTACAGTCACCTGGAAAATATATATATTAAGTCCCAAGGACAAAAATAAGTTACTAAGTCAGTGTAATCGAAAGATACGAACGTTTTTGTCTCGTTTTTACAGCATATTGTATGGAATCATTTAATTCCTAGAATTAATTGGCAAAAAGTGAAAATTTACTAACAAATAAAAGGGGAAAATTCTCATAATTGTAATTTATGTGAATATCATAGAAACCAATTCAATTTTGTAACCAATTTCTTAAAAAATTTTAGGTCAACAAATTATGAAATTAGTACAGAACCCTCGGTGCGCGAGTTCGATTCGCACTTGCACCGACTTTTGTTACAAGGTGCAACATATTTTCCATACAATAAGTTAACAGACGCTAAAAATAATATGAAAGAAAGCACTGTACCAATAAACATCATAATTAGCAACAATTAATTCATCCAAATTCATCCAAAAATAATTAGCCATATCCCATTTTTGGGCAAAACGCGAAATTTCGTGAGCAAATAACCATTTAATTCGACAAAAGTGACAAATTACAAACATAAACGCTAACGGCTGCTCGTTTTAGGACGATACACGCGCGTGGAAATATTACAAGGTATTTGCGAGTGATTGTCATGGGAGAGGCTTGTTAGGGCGCTTCTGGAGTATTTTATAACGTTTATTTTATTAAGCACATTTAAATGTTTCCGATGTGTTAAATTTTGTTGGTATATATTTGTACAGGTTGAGGATGTGGAGACGAAGAGACTTGTCTCCACATTCATGATGGATGGATCTTCTGTCCTGTCTGTAATATCTATCCTGTTCTATGATATATGTAATTGAGGACAAACCCACTGGTTGGATTCCCACTCGGAAAATCTTTTTTTTTTAATATTTCCTCGCTTCGGTAATGAAACTAGCCGCTGCAGCCAATGAAAATCGGGTTGTGGAGTGTCTTAACACTAAGTTCCCTCTACCTACCCTGCTTTATGCAAGATAAAGTGGAAAACGAAAAAAATTACCTTAGATACTTATAGAGCCTACACAAATTTAAAGATCCATACCAAATTTGTACATGCTAAATAAAAAAAAAAATACTTTCTTTTTGTTGTCACAATATGTACGCTACCACATTTTGATTCGTGTTAAAGTGTTAAATATAACTAAAGAAAGAAGTTTAAGTCCATATTAGTCCATGGTATGTTGCTTATTATAATATTATATAATTTACAACCATTTGGAAACAAAATACATTATCAAAACAGGTTATAAGCAAAAATTGGTATAATTGGTTCTTCTAGAACCCACAAGAAATTATAAAATCTTTATATTTATTTTGCTATACCTATTACAAGGTAAAAATCAACTGTAATCTTCGATTTCATTTGAACAAAGTGATATTCCATTCTTTCTCGATCTCTTTGGAATTTCACATATTGGGCTATGAATCTTGTCAATGACATAATACTGACACACTATATGATATGCCAATTCGCTCGTTCTGTTATACCCGAACCCTGTAAACATTTGCCTATCCCTAGACTGATGCTGCCGCGTCAGCTAAACAGCATAGTGTCCCATATTATCAACCGCTAAGAGTTAGTCAGTCTCCGTCTCAATTCCTTAGAGAAAGGTTGCCTAAGGATTTCTAATTCTAATTCGAGTTATTCCTACATCATACTATTTCTATATCATACTAGTTCTTAATAATAAATATACTTTAAATAAAATAAAAGATTTTTTTTTAAAAACTTAAACTAAAAGTACGATATAACAGTTCGTCATACGACTAACATTGTGGAACAATCCAGATCTAATAATCAAACATATAGAAACTACTTTCTATATATAGAAAAGATGAAAGCTACTCTTCTAGAAGAAACATCTTCTCCTTTACCCTATTTTCTACCAGAACGTTCAACTTTATGCTTTATCCTGCATATAATAGAGTAGATTGCTAAGTGGTAATTGGTGAAGACAACTTAGTGTTGTGACACTCCGTTTTCCGTTTTCCGCCTGAATGTGGTACATTTCATAGCAATGAAATAACAGAAAAAAATTAAAAGCTTATCTATGTATATTGGTATACTACATAAATAACGGATGGAATCGACATAAAACTAACAATATTATCATACGGCTATATCTATTTGTTATGTAAATACATTGATTTTATTTGAAGAGAACGGCCCGGTAGGACATTTTATTACTTACTGAATAACCAATATGAATTTATACGAATACTTCATTTGCTTACAAAAGCTTTAGCTATAATGTATGGGTGTTATAATGAAATTATTGCTGTGAAATTGGAGTGTTTTAATAACAAATTTCCATTATAACTTAATATATGCTTATATGGAGATGTGGATTAATCAGGTGGCGGAGTTTAACACCGCATGTACCATTCATATCAACACACAAGAAAGACTAATCACAGTTTGCTGACCACACAAAACTGACTGAAAGGATCTCTTCCCGTCTAATAATACCTCTTCAAGCCCCAAAAAAAAAATTACTCACAACTGTTTTGGTCTAATACTTGGCCTTACGAAGCAATAGGTATAAGGAACTGTTTTAATTTGATTTTTCTAGTTTTCTTTTTAATTTTTTCGAAACCTCAAATCCTCATGTCAGATAAGTCAGTCCCATCATTTGTACACACATTCTCCTATTCCTCTTCCATTCAAAAACCTTTCTAGCTAATAAAATTAAGAGCTATCGTAAATTTAAAAATCTCTTTATGATGCAAAAGCCTTAAAATGTAACCGTCCTTCCTACAAACCATGCACACACCATTACGTCCAACAAAAGACGACCTTAGATGGTGAATTACAATATCAACGTTACGACCATTGAAATAAGAAACGCGTTTTCTCATTGGCCACATGGAATTTGTATCTTGTCCCTTTTGATATAAGGCATATACGAGTATGTACAGATTTTTATTTTCAAAGGCATCACGCGATGTTTTTATAATCTCGTCTGATAGACACAGTACATTATCTATCTTCCTGCCAACGGAAACCAAATGTTTGGAGCTGAGTTACGATGGGGGGAAGTGATTGTAATGTAATTCTATTTGGTAGTACACAATTCTTAGGATATTTTGCTCTTATTTCCATTTTTAATATGTGGTGGGTCCATTGGGATTGAGATTTTAACCATATATATGTATGAAGTCAGTTTCCATAACTTTTCCCATATATGGCAGAGTAGATAGAGGGAATTTCGTACTAAGATACTCTTTAGTTTAGAGGTGGAATTCATCGCCATGTGCATCTTCTTACACTTACTTCTTATCTCTTCTTCTTTCTTACTTACTTAAATGAAGTTATTTATTCCCCCAAGTGGAAATCGAATCCAGATCTATTGCGATTACCTTATACCCTATATATATATACGCTATATATATATATATATATATATATATATATATAATATATATATATATATATATATATATATATATATATATATATATATATATATATATATATATATATATATATATATATATATATATATATATATATATATATATATATATATATATATATATATATATATATATATATATATATATATATATATATATATATATATATATATATATATATATATATATATATATATATATATATATATATATATATATATATATATATATATATATATATATATATATATATATATATATATATATAACTCACCACCAATTTAGCTCATCTACTGAAGACATATTCATGAAAAAGCGTGTGATTTGTAGATTTTAATTCTACTGAAACTTACGATATGACTATAAATTTCTTGTCAAGAACATCATAAACTTTGATAATATAATTAATCTTAATAATTTGCAAATGTACACGTATTCTATGTAATACAAACACGACTTAGAAACATATTCGTGTTGCCAACACAAATATTTCCTCCTTTGACTTTTGAAGGCAAATTCCACAAACGTCGAAACTTTTTATCCTTGTAAATGACGTGGCTTAACGATTTTTATGTCTTTACAGATTTCGTGTTTTACGAGAAAGGCAGCGAACCTGGTAATATATTGCTGTATCTATTTTGTTGACTTGGGTCCAATTGTTATTCCAATTTTTTAATAATTTCATAATAATTCATATATAATGAACTAATTGATTGGATGGGAGTGTCTGGCTGTAAATACGATGATCATGAGCTTGATTCTCACTCCAGGAAAAGATTTATTAGAGAAATCGGCTTTTATTAGAAAAAGTGCGACGTTGAGTACCGTCACTAAGCATGTATTGCTTTTAAATCTGCACAAAAATGTCCATCAGGCTGAACGACTATACTAAATCAACACATCTATATTTTCTATAGCTGGTCTATTAAAACTCTATATTAAATAATCCTGGCTCGTAATTTTTCGTGACGTCTCAATGGAAAGTCTCATTAGAGCAAATAAGTTTTGCTAAGGCGATATATTCCAACTTTTTATAATTTTAATAGGATTTTTTGAGTCAATTTTTTTTTTAATATTGTATCTAATTTATTGAGTTTTTGTTTTGAAAATTAGTTTTTCTACGTACCCTGCCGTACACGATATACGAGGATAGCCCCCTGACGGTAAGGGATCAGGTGATCCGCCGCCCATGACCTCATGTAACCCCAACAACCCCAAAAGCAGAGATACTTCAGGTATTTTTGATCAAAATATGATATATGACAGGACCATTTGAGATATTTTCTGTGATACCAAAACCTTTACATTTATAATCTCATAAAGCTGATACATTATTTAAAGTACATATTGAGTAAGCTAATATATCCTATATTAGACCTTGTGTCAACGTTTGCAAAGTAAACAATCCTTACATAACACTGTTATAAGTATTTAGTACCTTAAGATTTTGTTACACAAGGAAAGTGCGAAGCGATTATATAAAATTGATTTTCGTAGAAATTAGTATAACAATAGTACTAGAAATAGGAGCTTTATTTATCACTTCGAAATAACGTAGAGACGTATCACTACGTTCTGTAATTTTTTTATAAAACTTATACTAACGCTACCAAAAAGTCACAATTTTATTAAAAATATAGGTTTCATAACCAACACAAAACGCTTAGAATATTTACTACAATGTACTTTCGACTTCGATTCCCACTTAGAGGATTGAATTTTCATTTTCTCGTTCTGGCATCAAGACAAATCGCGGTGTTAAGTTACGCCACCCAACACGCAATATCACGCAGGGAGTTTCTTAACTTCCCTTTACCCAACTTCCATATGCGGGATACAGCGTGAAGTTCAGAAAAAGCTCCTTTTCACGCTTATGCCTCCAACTTACATACACACTCGCCCAAAGTAGATTTTATTAGGTTGTAAGTGGATAGGTCGAGACAGAACGCGTGCTCAGCTTGCCCCGTCCTTGAAGTGATTGCTCTGCCCCAACTATTATGACGGTGTGAATATTTGCCGTGTAAAGGAAAATTTTTGGTTAAATTGCATTTTGCCTCCATAGTAGCGATATTAACGTTTACCTTTCAATTTATATATAAAGGTGCTGCTCGTAAATGCTGCTGTGGATAAATCACTACTAATATGTAAATAAAGCTATAGTTGATCAGGTTAATTTTTTGTTTACTTACAAAGAGAACGTAGTGAGGCGACTCTCAATTTTCTCCTCAATTTTGATTTAGTGTAATTTGTGTGTGAAGTTTAATTAAAGTCCTGAGGAAAAATGACTCAAAATAAAAGTATCTTCGACTTTCACGATATTTACACATATTAAATAAAATAGTTTAACCGGATTTATCGCGTATATTGACATTATTTGGAAACCTGACGTTTAGTTACGCACGCGAGGCAAATAAGAAACCGTTGGCGGTAGTTTGATATAATAATTATATCAACTGACAGACGAATGCTACCTCAGTACTGCAAAGTGGTTTCCAAAAATAATGTCAACATACGCGATTAATCCAGTTACATACATACATTATCAGCCTATAGCAGTCGACTGCTGGAGGTAGGCCTCCCCCAGGGTACGCCACAAGGCACGATCTCTTGTTTTCGCCATCCAGTCACTACCAGCCTCCTTTTTTATATCATCGGTCCATCTGGCCGGAGGACGTCCAACGCTACGCTTGGTGAATAACCCGGTTAAACTGTTTTATTTAATATAGCTGAAAATATTCAAAAAAAATGAACAATTCCAAATGTTCTTGTTGCAATATTTTTTTTTCTGTTTCACGTTTTATTCCTCTTGTATCAGAGTAGGCAGAGGGTGCCTAGTGTTACGACACTCCGTTCTCCGCTGTGTTTCTATACAATAATTCGATCTAACAGCGAATAGACATATGATATGTCGTTCACATTTTAGTTACCACAACTATAGTATGCCACTTTATTATAGAAATCCTTAAGTATAAACTAAAAAACCTAGAATATTATAAAAATATGTATGTATGTTTGACCATATCTCCATATCTCTATAACTATCGAATTTATCCTATCTCCTAACAAAACTTATGTTCCGACGATACGATTTATGTATGTATGTTATATACATACATATCTATGGAACCCCAGGCATTGATGTTATCAAGTCTGACTGCCAATTAAGCAAGTGTATATAGGGGCGGAAATATTTTACTACTCACACTATTCGCCCGGTAATTGGTATTACGTATAGTAAGATGTTAGCGTTTAGGAAATTGGTATTACATTTGCACATCGAGCAAATCATTTAAATGGATTATTTAAGAAACTTTTGTTAGTACATGAAATTAATGTAAAACGAATTTTATTATTTTTTTCAGGACATGGCAAGTTGAAAAGCGTAATTCAACGCTGTTGCTTGATTTCTATAAGTAAAAAATAAACCAAGATGACACTGTGCTGCCATGGGCAGCTTCTACTATACAAAATATGAAATAATATTAAAAAAAAGCATAAGGCTTTATCCCGCATATAGCAGGATGTACAGACATTTTCTGCCCTATATATAAAATAAATAATATAAAATCGCCAATGTCAACTATTTCCAAATGAAACTAATAATTGAAGAGTAAAATTGTTTTCTCGCTACGACCTAGTTTTAGATCAGATAAATATCTGAGATGTATCACGTTAGATGTAACTGAAACTTTAAATTGATGCTGCAGGATGTTGCTGGAGCTTACAAATTATTACGATTTATGTGTTTTGAGAACTAAACGGTTGTAGTACAGTGGTGATGTGCCAGAGTGTACTTTATGGTCACAAATTCAAATTCAAAAATCTAGAGTATTAACAATTGAATTGCATATTTAAGTGTTGGCAGCTTAGAATAGTAATTTTACATGACCCAATTTATTCTGGTATATAAATTAACTGTTAATTTAATAGCAAAATAATATTATTTAACAGTGTTTTGAAATAAAATATATCGACTCCAGCTTCTTCAATGTTCATATCTTAGGCAGCCCATAGTTACCATATTTTGACAGAAACCGGTTTATTTTCGCCATCTTGTTTCTGATTAAAATATATAAATTGCTTTTTTTCTTTTTTTCTCACCGCCCGCCCAATTTTCGTGACTTGAGTGTTTGGAGGCTGGACTTAACAAAAAATTAATTTAAATTACAGTCAAACTGTGCCACAACGGCCCCACTATGCCATGCCATTCCTATCACTATGCAATTGATTTACTAGATTTCTTATCTTAAAAAAACTAAATCAATAACTAATATAATATTAAAAAGAATAAGAATAAATAAAACTCTTCACAATTTTATTAAGCTTAATTTCATGTTAGTAATTAAGTAAAGCTTCACGATATTATAAAATTCATTTATACGAAAGTAACTTTTAATTTTAGTGTTTTACTTTTAAAATTAATATCTTAGAGCTTTTTATTAGACTTTCGAAATATTTTTTACTTGGAAGCACCTTCTTGACTTATGTAACAACGAAAACTATTGACTTGACACATTATTTTACTGTTTGTTATTTAATAATTTATAATGCCACTATAAAGCCAATAAGTTAAAGATATATATAATTTGGTATAGGAAAAATGTTATTAACGTCAGTCAGTATTGTCATTCTAAAATTTTTTTGCAGCTTTTTACTCTGTATTCCGTATATAGCAAGATACAGGAAACTTAGTGTTGAAACACTTAAGTTCTTCACTTATTCTTTTTTTTATTAAATAATAATTATTATTATTGTAATTTTCTACAGGATTGTGTCATGACAAGAGCCAGTTATAAAATTTGTAGATATATGTAATATATGTTAAACTAGAGTCCGCCCTAGTTATATGCGATCTAAGAAAGTTCTGCAAGTTGAAATAAAAACTGTTAATTCTATTTTAATAATAAAATTTGAGACATCGACTTAAAAATCGATTTTCACTAATCGACACGTTTTACGACAGTGAACGAAGTTTCTTGACACTAGAGTACCCACTCTTAAGAAACTTCGGAAAAACGCTAAAAATATTCAATTTAAACATAAAATACTTAACACTCAGTATTTTTATATACTATATGTTACATATATAATCGTTTAAGCTTATTTGTTTAACTTAAATATTATTATAAGTTAAAAGTGTTTGTTTAATATTTTTTTATATTTTTATTGAATTATAATATATTATACAACATTACATATTTTGTAACAAATTTTAATAATGTATAAATTTAGTATATTATATGTCTTAACTTCATATTTATTCATGGAGGGGTGACCATAGATAATTAGTTTTTGAATGTCAACTGAAGTGTCCCGCCTACTCCGTTCTTACTACTCCTTTTATATTTAAACCGTATTTTTATATCTAATATTTTATATATTTTATATATAAATTTTATAAGATATATATATATATATATATATATATATATATATATATATATATATATATATATATATATATATATATATATATATATATATCTTCTAAAATCTATTTACATAGTCGGTCACCGCTCCAGTAACGCTATATAGCAAACTAGTCAGAACTTCCCACTCTCTGCTAACTTGATTCGAGCACAATCTCAGCAAGACGCTGAAAAGTTTCCGAAACTTAAACATTTTAATCTACGTGACTCATTTTAATCTTCATTTCTTATACAAATCTGATTAAGAAATAAATATTTATAACATTTATATTGGCTTAAGTCTAACGCCATCGTGGTGAAAATGGAATTAGTGAACACGATAGTAGTCGATTCAACTTCCAACGAGATAAAAGTAAAAAAAAAAATCATCAATTACTTGGTTTCCGCTGTAACCCGCTTATAGGCGGCCCTTATAGCAGATAAACCACTCTGTTACCCGCGAACTGTCTATTATTTAAGATATTGCGCATTCAGTAGCGGAACTCAACGCCGCACTTTGTCTTGATTATGTTTAGAAACCAAAATATTGCTGAAATAACTTCACTAGTGACTTCCCCCCACGTGGTCAAATATAAATAAAATATGTAGCTGGTAACTAAAATACGTTTGAATATAGCCTACTAGGGCTATATTGATACGATCATTACGAGCTAGTATAGCTTATAGCCTCGATTAATAGACTATTGGACAAAAAAAGGATGAGCGCGTTCAATCGAAGGACAAGTCTTCAGTTTTGTAATATTCTACTCTCAATTTTTATTATAACATTGACATAATAAAGACTGACATGTTTTCAGCTGATCTCTATGAGGAAGCGTTTAAAAGGACAAATATCAATAAGAAGACCGCCAGAGGACACAGATAGCTCGCGGCAGGTTTTTTAAAGCTCTCGTGCAAAACTATTGTGTAAGGATTTAAGCGAAGTAGGTAAAACTGGTGTGCACAGTGGAATTATAGATCTTATAATTTCCATTATATTAAAAAAAAATTTAAAAGAAAAAAATGTCCCGCTGAGTTCTTCTCAGGTCTGAGGCATTAACTTTAGTGAACTAGTGGTAATGTATTTGACGTTCAAAAAATGAAATATATATTATTACTTCGAATAAAATTATTTGAATTGGAATTTCAATTATGGCTATTAAATTTGAGGTTATTGTTCATCTTACAAAAGTAACGAATGTGGATTTGTCATTATTTGTCGTTATACACCAAACCATTTTCTATGATTTATTTTCAGGTTCACGCTATATACGTTATACACCAAGATAAAGAGAGCGATTCTAGTGACAAGACACTCCGTTCTCCGCTTTTTATAAATTCAAGACCTTACATATACGGAGTAGTAGAACATAAATCATGGCTATATCTTTTTAAAAGTCCAGCATGAAAATTATTCTTGCTCGAATCCACATTTACAGTCAGATGGGGTCTCACTGCGCCACTGCCACTTAACATGTAACCACCGCAAAGTACAATCAAACATGATTACAGTACTACTACAGTCATAAATATTTACAGTTCAAGAGACCGTCGTGGCGCAGCGGCGTAGTGTCTGTCTGTAAAACCGGTTGTCGGTTCGATTCCCATTCGAGGAGAATAAACTATTTACATTTTCCACGCTATTGTAATGTGCGAGATACAGCGTGAAGCTGAAAAAACAAACATATGCAATTCAAATGTCCTTATTACATTCCCTCACAATACAGCCTTTGTAACACTTTGTTTCTAAAGACTTTTAAAAAGAACTTCTAACTTGACAAGTGTTCTTTTAAAGCTTCTTCCCAACGAATAAATTATGGAAGGACGACCTTTTAACAAGTTTTTCACAGTAATTGTTTATACGTATTGGACTTTTGAAGTTGAAAGATTGAGTTGAGTTCTCTACTTAGAGTTGAAGTGGGTATTTGACACTCTAAGGCTTCTTTGGAAATATTTTTTTGTTCAAATCTCATTATTTTTCATATACCTTGTTAAAGGTATTATGTTATACCTCGTGTCAAATTTCGACTCGTGTTTTTCGTATGTTTTGCAATATTTGTAAACAATATATATATATATATATATATATATATATATATATATATATATATATATATATATATATATATATATATATATATATATATATATATATATATATATATATGTATATATATATATATATATATATATATATATATATATATATATATATATACATATACCACACTCAACTCACTTTTCTTTCAAAACTGTTTCTGAAGATGATGTCAGGAAGTGTATCAAATCTATTTCCTCTAAAGCCATTGAAAGTAACTATCTCAGTCTCGACATGATTCTGCCCGTGTTGGAAAGCATTACACCTGTGGTCACCCACATAATAAATTTTTCACTGACAAGTAATGTTTTTCCGGCTCAGTGGAAGAATGCGTATGTCGTTCCCTTACCTAAAACTTCCAACCCCACTACCGTTGCTGAATATCGTCCTATATCTGTTCCTCCCCTCCTATCCAAAGTCCTTGAATCCTTCGTAAACAATCAACTTCATGGTTTTCTCTCCTCTAACAATCTCTTATGTCCTTATCAATCTGGCTTCCGTCCCTACCACAGTACAGTTACTGCGTTGCTGAATATCACTGAGGACATACGTTGTGCTATGGATAACACCAAGCTCACCGTGATGGTACTACTTGATTTCAGCAGCGCTTTTAATGCTGTTGATTTTGATATACTTCTGGGCACTCTTCGCGCAGCTAACATCTCTTCTTCAGTTATTAACTGGTTCTGTTCATATCTCTTCGGTCGTCGGCAGTGTGTAAAAGCTAACGGTGTCACATTATCATGGTTGGAACTCACTGCTGGCGTACCTCAAGGCGGCGTTCTGTCTCCACTTCTTTTTTCTACTTTTATTAATAACATATCAAAAGTCATTTCTTCTCCCTACCATTTGTATGCAGTTGACCTGCAGTTATATAAACATTGTAATTTGAATGAATTACCTAAGGCTATCGAAACTCTAAACAAGGATCTTATTGCTATTCAGTTTTGGGCTGAATCTTTTGGCTTATTAGTTAACCCTTAAAAGTCGCAAACTCTTATTATTGGTAGTAACAAGCTTAGAGGTAGAATCAGTTGGAACTCAACGCCGAAAATTTTGTATTCGGGAGTTGAAATTAAATACTGTAAAAACATAAAAAATTTAGGCCTTATTTTTGACAGTAATATGTCTTGGACTTCACACATTAATGATATTAGCAAACGCATGCATTTCTCTTTCCATTCTCTCAAGCGTCTCCAATATTTCCTCTCTCACAAAACCAAAATTATGCTTGCGCAATCTCTTCTCCTGCCAATTCTTGACTACGCCGACGCTTGCTGTTTGGATGTGACCGAGGAGCTTGTAAACATGCTAGAGCGTCTTTAAAATCTCGCCAAACGATTTATCTTTGGTCTACGTAAGTTATAATACGAAATACCTTCAGAAATCCTTCTCAGTGTATGCTGCAACCCTGTGGAACCAACTCCCTAAATCCATCCAAAAAAGTCCAACCATCATTTCCTTCAAATGTCAATTAAAAAAGCACTTACTCGCAAGTTTAAACGAGTAAATTGATTTTCAGACAGTCATCAATGTGATAACCTTATCTTCAGCTCACTTATATATGTATGTATTATGTATATATATATATATATATATATATATATATATATATATATATATATATATATATATATATATATATATATATATATATATATATATATATATATATATATATATATATATATATATATATATATATATATAAAGCCGAATAAAATTAAAACTAAATTTAAGTAAAGAATGCTGTTAAAAGTTAAATATTCATACAAAATAACGAATCGCACCCTAACCAAATAGCTCGCACGAATGCAATATACGCATAAATCTCTTTTACATACACGAACTGTTGTTTTCACAGCTATATCTGGAAAGTTGGTACACGCAATATGATATTTAAAATAAAAATTTCAAATTGTTTATATTATTTCTCTTTTATTTTCGTTACACCCTTGCTCTAAGGACGTATTTAGAACTCAAAGCACGGCGTTGAGCTCCGCTATTCAACACCCAATATCTGTTAAGGTTAAGGAAAGTCGGGTATAGAATATCTATATAATATATAAAAAATAATATATATAAAAAAATAGGAGAAAGAAGAATAAAAAAAGATAGATGAAAGAGGAAAGTGCAGAGGAACCTACTACGCTTTTTGCTCATGAGACATAATGTGTTAAATGTTAATTTATCTGAGCAAGAAGAAACTGAAATGAGCTTAAAGCTTAAAGTTAAACATAGCCCCACTCCTCGTGTACGATGGATTAATTAAAATTAAAAATAGGCAAAAGCACGGCGTCGACTTCCGCCACTCAACACGCAATGGCTCCTAAAGCAGAAAGCGGGGAAGGAAGTGTCTTAATACTAGGGTCCTTCTGCCGTCGGTTCCTTCCGCCTACCCTGCGGCATACAGCGTGAAGCCGAGAAAAAAAAACAGAAAAAAAGCTTCATAACAAGGTTTGTGGACTTACATACATTTTTAGCTACTTCGAATGTCAATCCGCAATCTGCACCATAACGACTTCAATACTTATATAGCTTTTATATATCGATGTGAATAAATTTTTATGATTAATTTCCACCGACTTTGGCTATTTGCCTGTAAAGCGTACGATAGTAATTTATGCCGCTATACAAAACAAAATTTATGTAATAACAATTTTAAATTCAACATACAATTACTTAAAATTATTTAAACAGTACATTCTTATGTGCAAAATAAGAATATTTTCCATTTTAAGGATTGAAATTCATAATTTTGAAAATTCTTCATATTTCAATCTATTTTTGTAAAAATAAAGTCGACGTTTACACGGTTTCTGTTGTAAAGAAGTAAAATAAAAAATACCAAAGTCTTGGGAAACCGTACCTTTGTACCAACTTAATATTATATGGCTTCATTTCCGTAACTGAAATCGGTACATGCAATGTAACCCATTGAAACGATTACTTGTATAGCCTATAGCCTCCCTATATAGAATAGACTATTTAATACAAAAGTCACGGCGGAGAGTGGAGAGTTTCTTAACACTAGGTTCCCTCTATATGAGAGAAAAAAATAACATTTCAATCTACCTTCTAGTCGCTTTACATCGCCCAATATATCACAAAGCCTTCTTATCTATATATAGTATATAAGATTAGATACCAGATTAACTGACTCATCAACGTTCCGCCCAAACTGCTAATGAAATTTGAGATTTTACGGTTTTTCGTTTCACAAAGACGACATTTTTTAAATGATTTTGATTTCGTAAAATCCAACTAATAATAAAATAAAATTGTATGACATGACGATCGCGGGATTGAATATCTACAGAATGTGCAGCAGAAAGTAAAGAAACAAAGAAAATGATTTAGGACGAGTACTGTCGTGGCGCAGAGGCATAGCGTCTGTCTTTAACGGTGACGGTTTGTGGGTTCGATTCCTACTCGGGGAGAATAAATGACTTTCATTGTCTTCGCATTGTCAGGTAAAGCGCGGCGTTGAGTTCCGCCACTTAACACGCAATGCCTCGAAAGATGGAAAGCGGAGAACAGAGTGTCTTAACATTAGGTTTCTTCTGCCTAGGGTTGCCTCTGCCTACTACTTCTATATGCAAAATGTAAAAAATAAGTTTTAATATATATATAATATTAATATTAAAAAATACGAATACCATTCCCGTTTACGATTGCTTGAGTCCGAATGCCTCGTGTAACAATATTCACTCTTATTTATAATAGTACCCCCACTATGAGTTTCTACAAAATCTGGCTTTAATCAATTGCTTGTCTATAAATCTTTTAACAAATATTAATCATAATAATTTTAATTATATCAACTTATTTAGTTATATTAATAATCATTTTAGCAAAATATTATAATTTAACATTCATTCAATTCACATACATTCGTTCAATAATTATTTATTTATTTAAAAACTGTCGTTACGCCGTTACGGCCGTTCTGATCGGCGGTGCGCGCTCTGCACCTGCCGTCTTTATGCTCTCTGCCAGAAGAAGTTTGCGTTTTGTCTGTAATAAAATAATATTTCCCTTTTTCAAAATTGGTATCTGTGTACCTTCATACAGTTAGTAATTAAGTGATTGTTTAAATTACATTTTATAATGTAATTAGTTATGTGTGAATTATGGCGTACTCTGTGGTACTTTTGTACACTGTGGTACTTTTGTACACTGTGGTACTTTTGTACACTGTGGTACTTTTGTACACTGTGGTACTTTTGTACACTGTGGTACTTTTGTACACTGTGGTACTTTTGTACACTGTGGTACTTTTGTACACTGTGGTACTTTTGTACACTGTGGTACTTTTGTACACTGTGGTACTTTTGTACACTGTGGTACTTTTGTACACTGTGGTACTTTTGTACACTGTGGTACTTTTGTACACTGGTACTTTAGTACACTGTGGTACTTTAGTGTTATTTGTGTGTTTGTTACGGCAGTAAATAATACAAATTCATAACTCACCGCTTAGTTTAAACATTTTGATCTTGGGTTTGTTGCTCATTAACGTTGGTTCTCGAAGTCGACGGTTCAGGGTCGTCGGTTGATTGTTCTTCTTCCGCCGTTACGGTTATCTGGTCTCCTGGTTGAGGTGCCCGACAAAGCTGATCATGAGCGACTTTCCTTGGTCGCCCTGAGCCCACGACTTTTTTTACTAGGTATCGATCATAATCCAATATTCTTAATATTTCGTATGGGTCACTGAACTTAACATCCAGTGATGTTTGATTGCGAGGATTATTTTTAACTAAAACATAATCACCCGCTGGAAGTGACGGATTTTCGCTTTTCTGGAGTTAAAACGTTGTCTGTCTTGTTCAGCATTTTGCGACATCTTTTGTCGAACGTAGTTACCGTGTGCTTCAATATTTACAGTCTGCTCGTCAATGTTTACAAGACTGAGGAACTCTGGAGGTACGCAATGCTTGCGCTGAGTAAGCAAGGTTAGTGGAGCTACGCCAGTCACACGATGGGGAGTGCAGTTTATTGCTAACTGTATTTCTTCAAGAGTTGTTTGCCATTCCTCTGTTTCATAATTTTTAATCATGATCAGAGTGTTTTTGAGCGTAGCCACATGATTCCTGGTGATATAGCATGGATCTCAATCCCCATACGGTCGCAGTAGATTTTGAATTCCCCTAGGAACTCTCGTCCACCGTCAACTATAATTTGTACTGGAGTACCGAATAGGTGAACAGTACGTTTCAAGGCGGCCAAAGTACTATGTGGATTCTTATTGGTTGCATAATAAAATAGCACGTACTTTATAAAGGCGTCTATAGAGACAATTACATACTGATGATCACCAGATGTTCCCATTTTGCCCGTTATATCCATGTGTATAACTTGAAAGGCAGTATTCGGTTTCTTGAATGGATGCATTTGAGCTTGAATGGCACCAGATGCTCCTTTGGATGTTTTACAAACTACACAATTATCAACAAACTTTCGAACGATTGTACTCATCTTATCAAACCAGTAGTCGTCCTTAATTTTGTGTAACGTTTTCTCCCAACCAGGATGTATCAGTGCAGTGTGAAACGAGTTAATTAAGCTCCACTGAAAAGATTTTGGCACAACTGTACAAAGCTTTTGACCAAAAGCTGGATCTTCTATGATGCGTTTTAGAACATTGTTTTCTAGTACATAACCATTCCTTCGATCATTACTATCCATACTATCCATTATAGCTCGTAATGTTTGGTCGCGTCTTTGTTCCACTTTCAGCCAATCGATATCTTTGGTCATCATATTTACTGTGAGATCTACAGGATTCCTGCTGAAGTAGTCAGCGTGTTGAAGTTGTTGACCTTTGCGGTATTCCACCTCAAAATTATAATTTTGTAAAAGTGCCCACCAGCGATGGATTCTAGGCAGTAGATCCTTTTTGTGCTTGGACGCCTTCAACGCATTACAGTCTGTGATGACTGTAAATTTGCGTCCATAAAGATATTGCCTGAAGTGTTTTATAGCTCTAACTACGGCCAAGGTTTCTAATTCATAAGAGTGGTATCTACTTTCGGTTTCGGTAGTCCTCATGCTCATGAACGCAACGACATGTTGTCGTCCCGCGATGACTTGTACCAGTACTGCCCCGAATCCCAGACTACTTGCATCGGTATATAATTGAATCGGCGCTTTCTCTTGAAATAGCGTAAGCACTGGAGAAGATATTAAGCACTGAATAACCTTTTCTCTTGCTTCCTCATGACGTTCATTCCACTTCCATTTAGCTCCTGGTTTGGTTAATTCATAAAGTGGAACCACGTGAGAAGTCCGGTATAAACTTTCTAAAGTAGCCAGCCAGACCACAAAATTGTCTCACTTGCCTGGGTGTTGTTGGTACAGGCGCTTTTACAAGAGCATCTATTTTTTTTTGGACTCGGACGGACTTGACCATTAGATACCGAGTTGCCTAGATATTCAATTAAGCGCTTGAAAAAGCTGCATTGTCAGCATTAATAGAGAAACCCGCATCTTGTAAGGCGATGAGAATCCGTTCAATGTTTGACAGCCCTTCTTCGATTTCTTCACATTTGCTTAACACATCGTCAACATAAACTTGAGCTCCATTGCCTAGTAATGGACTCAAAGCTCTGTTGATACATCTTTGATAGACCTAACATGTGTTGCTTAATCCAAAAGGCATAGTCACGTATTCAAATAAACCGTCTGGTGTCACAAAAGCTGTTTTTTCAATTGACGACTCTGCAATTGGTATTTGATGAAAACCTGCGGCCATATCAAATGTTGTAAAGAACTGTCCTTTGGCCAATTGATCGATCTGATCCGATATCAATGGCAATGGATAGTGGTCCCGTACGGTATTAGAGTTGAACTCTCTGAAATCCACACACATGCGATCATCCCCATTCTTCTTTTTTACTAGAATAATGGGACTAGAATAGGGAGATTTGCTTTCACGTACAATGCCATGTTCCATTAACTCTTGAATAATGGCTCGAATGTTGTGATTACATTGTTGCGCATCTCAGCCCATGAGACAGTAGTGACCATCCAATCATCAATTCACATTTTTGCTCTTCCCTTTAAAAGGCTACCGACCTTCATTCGCACATCAAAATCATTAAGTCTATAGGTTTCGATTGCTTTGTCGATGTTGTGACACCACTCACGTACTCCCACGTTAGTGTCAGGGTCAAATGCTGGAAGATAAATGTCATTAATGCGTACCTTGGCCTCTGCTGGTGTATTTAAACGTTCTGACATTTGTTGCATCATTTGCATAATGAACTGTGCATTAAATAAGGCTGATTGTTCTTGTTGAATAGAAGCTCCAGTATTTCCTGTGTTATTTAATTCATGCAACCGTTCTTCTTGACTTAAAGCATCAGGTTGTTGAGCGGAAGTGGCGGCACCCGATCCCACTTCTGATGACGAAGATCCATGTCCAGAGTTGTTTTTAAAAATAATGACGTCAGCATGGCTGACGTTATTAATATCACAATTTTCCATGACAAGTAAAACTCGCAAATATTTCGTATAGACCTTTATTTATTACAATAAAGACGTCTACTGTTTACGATTGCTTGAGTCCGAATGCCTTGTGTAACAATATTCACTCTTATTTATAATAGTACCCCCACTATGAGTTTCTACAAAATCTGGCTTTAATCAATTGCTTGTCTATAAATCTTTTAACAAATATTAATCATAATAATTTTAATTATATCAACTTATTTAGTTATATTAATAATCATTTTAGCAAAATATTATAATTTAACATTTCATTCAATTCACATACATTCGTTCAATAATAATTATTTATTTAAAAACTGTCGTTACGCCGTTATATATATATATATATATATATATATATATATATATATATATATATATATATATATATATATATATATATATATATATATATATATATATATATATATATATATATATATATATATATGTATATATTAACTTAACTTAGCGACCGTGACAAATTAATAACAAAAACATGGAAAAAAAACCACTTCAACAACTGACAAATATCAGCTATCGTCACGCAATAACGTACAAAAAAACGTACATCTTACACGAATATTTTCTTTTTCAGGTGCGCCCTGGCCCCATATAAATCTAACCCTCTTAAACTTGTTTCGCCATAAACTGCGAGGTCGGTTAGGTTGGTATTTTGATTGGTTTTATCGAATTGAACTCCGAAATGTATATATCATTTGTGATAGCTTCGTAAACCTTCTAAATATCCAAGGGTTTATATTTACTTGAATATGTTATATCTGCATTTTATGTTTGTTCTTTTCGGGAGCTTTTTTGGATCTTTATTTATTTTTTATTGTTTTTTATATATAAATTGACAATGTAATTTTAAAGTAAGTTTGAGAACCTTAGTTCTAATTGGAAATCATCTAATAAATAATTAATAAAATTCATCGTCATACAAATTTACACCCCTTTTCTCTCATTTTTTCATAAAAATGTAGACTATGTTACTTCTTGGGGCTTAAGGTCTCTCCATTTTAAATTTCGTTAAAATCTAGTAGTTTTCGAGTTTATTCAATACAAACAACTAACATACAAATTTTTCCTCTATAATATTAGTAAAGATATATAATATATCATTTTTTATTCTGGATTCCCTCTACCCACCCTGCTATGCAATATAATAATAGTTACCCGCATATATGCGGGATACAGCGTGAAACTTAAAAACAAAGAAAAAGTTCAGTTTAAATACAACAATAAGGCGTCCTCTTTAGTTAGAGAAGTAAGTTTTTATTGCGTCTGCAGTGCACATCTAAACTTGCGACTGGTGTTATTACTTTCGAAGATTTATTAAAAAGTAATATGTAGCTGCTATTCACAAGTTTATTTTGAACACTTTGTTACTTACATATATGAGATGAATTTAAAGTTTATTAAAAAAAGCTTTCAGGAATAGAGAGAGTTATATTATGTTTATTTTGGTGTAACGCTTTATAGCAGGGAAAGTACAGAGAATAATAGCTTCTCGCTATTTTCCATAAGCAGCAGAGTAGACAGACGGAGACTAGTGTTAAAACCCTCCGTTTCCTACTTTCCGCCCAATTCTAAGCCGCGCCTTATCTTGTTACCAGAGCAAGGAAATGAAATTATTAATTCTCCTTGAGTGGGAATTGAACCCGCAACCGTCGCGTTTACAGTCAGAAGCTGCGTCACGACGGCCAGGCAGAAATAAACAATAAACATAAAAATAGAAATACCTATAACATCAAAACACACCGATCTTTACTTTTTGTCTGAATTTGCAATAATGTTGTTGTGTTTAGTTTCAGACAAGAATAGTGCCTTTTGTTTTATAAAAATAAAAAAAAAAAATACTATTTAATATCCCCAATCGGGAATCGAAGCCCAACCATCGCTTACCAAGACACTATTTTTTACGACAACAATTAACTTCTATAATAGAAACTACTAAAAGTAATTAAAAATCTACAACAATAATATATACTAATAAACTTATTACACTCAGCTATTTAAATTTAATTTCTAGACAGAAACAAAAGAACAGTAATATTGTTTAAGTTAAAAAGCTACAGAATCATATTAATTAGAGAAAAGTTCTATTTGTATTTGTACATACATACTGTGCTTGGTTGATACAAACAAAAAGACTTCCATACGTTTTAATTGTGTTTCGTACTTTTTAATAGCTATATTTTTTTTTCAAACATATATAAAAGATATATTATTATATTATATGATCCTATTTTAAATATATATTTTGTATAACTAATAGATTACTTTGTAGGCGAAGTTGTCTCCGCTATCGCATATCGCATGACCCTAAATGACACCTCATCGTCGTTTCCGATTTAACGATTTTTATTTTTGTAATAAATCATGGAAATATAGAAAATATGGCTATTAGAATAACGACTAACACACGTTTTCAAGACATCTTGTAAATAATATCAAAATATCTCCAAATAATAAACACAAACATTGGATAGTCCAACGGCTTGTTAAAACCACGTACATTCTTGTATCCAAACATCCCTAAACGGGATCTGATGACGGAGAGAACCTATGACGGAGTCATAAACCCGTTCTATTACCAAACTTGATTGACATCCCAAATTATCAAATAAAACGTGAATTATCCAAGAAAACCAACGAATCTCGGCGTGAAACTTGGCCTATTCTTAACGTACAGCGCCTACGAGGAATACATTACATTGCCCACCAGGCATGACGCCTATGGAGGCATGAAGCATACAAATTAGAAAAAACAACCTGTCCATATTGGATAAAGGAGTTTGAACCCAACTCCTTCAGCTTTAAGGTCAAGGTTTCTTTGAATCTAAATCTCGTTTCAAGAGTGTCATCATCGTTAAAGCCTAATCGGGTACAGGACCTCATTATGCTATATACCCGTCTCTATTAGAAGGCTATATCAAAATCGCTTAAATCCCGGGATTTCTGAATGTCTTTTTATGTTCTAGTATTTGGCTGTAATGTATGTAATTTCTTATGGAAATTTCCAACGAATTTACACGTTCGAAAAAAAAATTTCGTAAAAGAAAAACAGAATGTGTTTGTTTATGTATTGACAATTTTTGGCGGAGAGAAAATTATTAAGTGTCCCTTTCCCCACTCTCCATCTTACTCTCCATCAATTTAGAGCCTTTGCGTGTTAAATGCGGTAGCATTAATTGCCACGTTAATCTAAACGATCGAGGTAAAACTTGGACGAGCTTAATGCCTCAATTCTGCTAAAATCACGTCAGCTCTTGTACTTAGTTTTCTTAGTGTTTTTGTCTACATCAAATTATTATGTTTTTAATTACTATGTTTGAAAGAAAATTTATATTGATATGGAATATAGCTATATCCACATAAATAATAAGATAATGATTTAATATGTCAGATGAGAGCACGGTTAAATATAAAATTTCTTCTTCTTGAGTGTGATGGAGTTTTGCCACTCTACACGAAAAGTCTAGAAAACCAAGGTCACAGTTTCCTTAGCCTACCCTGCTTCATGCAGTATACAGCGTGTGGCCAAAAATACCCCATAAAGCGAGAATTCTCTATAGAAAATAAAATGTATGTATATATATATTTGAATAGAAAAATATAATTTAAAATTTTGAGATTCAAATCAAAACGATATTTATACTGATTGAAAGTTGAAGGCAGATTAGATTATAGGCGGCGCTGGAAAATTGAAAGATAAATTGATTTGACGTCCATTTGACTATGATTGCGTTTTCAATAATAAAAAAAAAACAACAATATTTAAAATTCCTTATTTGTGTAATGTTTACAAGTTGTTTAAAACCAACGATTTAACAAATGGTATTTTTGAAATGCGGGATATAGCGTGAAGCTAATTTGTTCACCCATTTCAATTGTATGTTATATATTAATTATATAATAAATCCCTTTAGTGCCTTTCTCCTAACACAAATTAAGTGTCAAATGGCGGATGTTACCACACTTTGTCTAAACAGACAGAGATAGATTTGTATTTATAATAACACTTCCGTATTGTAATAAGGACTGTCTGGAGCTCGGAAGATCTTGGGCACAAAATGAAAGATCAGGCTATGTGGCAGCGTGGGAAGCCAAGTTCACGGAAGCATGTGTAAGGAAACTGGCAACGTAGCAACCAATACATGACTATAGTTTATGACTCTTCATAGCAACTACAAATATATATGTATAACATAAAAACATTAAAGTTGAATTTAGTGAGCTTCATTCACATACAGTGTTTAATGAATCCTAATATATAAAATATATTTGTATGTAAAAAAAAATCAAAATGATTTACTAAGAATAGTAGATATTTAACGACATATATGTCTTAGTTGTCAGAGCGCTGGATGGCTTCCAAGAGGCGTAGAATCGCATCCCGTACATATATTAAAAATAAATAACGATTTTTAAAAATATAATATATTTGCTAGGTCTGTCTGTCTGTATGTGATTGTGGGTGCGGTTCCCACTCTGTATAAAATAATTATTTTCCAGCCTTTAAAACACAGAGTTTAGTTCCGCTACTCAACACGCAACGTCTCAAAAGGCGAATGATGGGGAAAGGAGTGTCTTAACACTGGTCCTCTCTACCCTCCTCCTTCCTCTGTATACCCTGAATCTATTTTTTTTTTCTTCAAAAAACAAGAAAAAGTTCATGAAAAACTTTACCAAAAGACCTTCAACGTGCAATAGGTACCTTCATGCATACATATTACATAGATGTGAAAGTTTTACAAAACACAAATTTCAGCTCGCTCCAGTCCAGTCATTCGTGAAGGCGCGGCGTATAAGCCGATTTATTAGTTGACGAATGCTATACCGTGCTGGGAATTTAAGCTTGCTTCTATCTGTCGATTGGCAATGTATTGGAGCCTCCTCATAAGAGGTGTTCGTTTGTCTAACGAATAAAATATATATATTCACTTTACCAAAGACAAAATTAAAATAAATATTATTTTTGTCTTTGGTAAAGTGAATCGTGCCGTTCACTTGGCTACAAGGCATAGTGCAAAGTTTTTAAGTCTAGGTATTCCTTGATATTTATCAATATTTTATATTTAATATTAACTTGCCGGTCGCTGCTTATCCCGCTTGATAGATGTTCTAGGATTCACTTTAAAACAATATGCATGTATTATATTATATACAAGTTTTTTTATTATTTTCTTTGAAATCACTTTGTGTTTGGAAAATATGAAATATATATGTATATATATATAAAAATTATCATTGCATATCCAATTTTCTATCGGGGCGGATAGTAATCGTGGTAATTTCGGTTTTTAAGAAAATAAAAAAATTCCGATTCCTAATATATATGTTGCTCCATATTTACCACTGAAAGTTCCAAAAAAATAGGTATTCCGGATATCAGCCCGGAAAAATCAAACGACAGGCAGACAGACGTTACAATTTTTTTTTTAAATATTCGTTTGTCTTTAAGTAACATGTAAAGGCACTTGAAAATACACAGAATGTTTAAAATCACAAACAGACACTTAAATTTTATTTTTATGTACAGATATTTTACTTCACGTATATCAGTGTAGGCTGAGGGACATGGTTAAAATACTCCACTCCCGTCTTTCCTTCAATTATCTAGACCTTTTTTCATATGCTTTATTGTACAAAAAATTTAATATATAAATTCTATAAGAAATAAAACTAAAATCAGAAAACTACAACAAGGTGACCTTATCGCTAAAAGCGATCTCTTCCAACCTTTGGATGTTGGAATTGTATAAAGATTGGAGGCAATAAATATAATATATGTAAATAATACTATAATTACTATACTAATTAATATATATATATATATATATATATATATATATATATATATATATATATATATATATATATATATATATATATATATATATATATATATATATATATATATATATATATATATATATATATATATATATATATATATATATATATATATATTTTATATGGAGTAAATTAAATACTTTTTAGAGGGAATTTTCTCGTATACATATAAGTTCCGAAAGATAGAATGTTAGGCAACAGTGCTAAAGTGCTCGATTAAGTGCTTCAGTGTCAAAGTGCTAGCTTTTAAGTGTAAAGTGAAAATAAAGTGATTTAAAGTGAAAATGCTTATAATTGTTCTACCCTCAAGGTGAGTTCTAGTAAGTTCTCTAAAAGTAGATGTTCTTTCATCATCTAGGCAATTTAAATAACGGCGAAGTGGCATGGCGTTTGATAGTGAGTTCGAATCCCACTCGGGGTTGACATTCCGCTACTCAAGCGAAATGTATTGAAATAAAAAGAAAAGCACAGAACAGAATATGTTAACTCTAGGTACTTCGGTAGAAGTAGCTTGTGTAAAATCCTACTTATTAACTTTTAGTAAGCAATCGTTATTCTTTGCTACAGGCCTTTTTGGTAATTTAATCGTGACGAACAGGCACGCTCTAAACGGCATTACTTAAGAGATGAAGATGTCTCCAGAATTTCCTGGAAGGCAGGATATGGAGTGCTTGGAACTAGATTCCCTGTGTTTATCCTGCTGTATGCGGGAAAATGCGTGAACTGGAAAAAATAAGTATAATTTTTTTTCATCGTGAAAATATACCTGCTTGAAATTGAATGAAATTTTATTAACACAGTAAAAGATAAAGCTACATTAAATTTCATAGTGAGGTGGGTAGGCTTCAATGCCACGTACGATATTTCCATGTGTAATAAATGATCCTGGACTGTACTAGGCACGATTTGGGAATAATTTAGGTTTTCAGGTTAACACTATGTATTAAAATTAATTTTTTTGGTAAAAAAAATAGTATTTATATATATATATATATATATATATATATATATATATATATATATATATATATATATATATATATATATATTTATATATATATATATAATATCTTTGTTGTTTTTTTTTTTTTTTTTGGAAAAACGAGCAGTGATTTCTTGTTTTTTGCTTAATAAAAGAGGCAATGGCAAAACTTAACGCACTTTTTCTTACAAAAACACAAAAAAATCTTAAAAATCTTAAACATTAATACATTTTTCATCATATATTCTTTATTTGGTTTAATAAAAAACGTATTGCGTTGGTAGTTAAATATATGAAAATCATTTTCCAGGCGATATGCTAGAATCTAGAGCTTTTAAAGTGGACAAAAAAATTAAGTTTATTTTTTTATATATTGTAAAAAAATATTGTGGAACACAACACCGCTTTGATATAACTTTAAAAAAAGCTAAAATGTACCGTATACGGTTTGATACAAAAACATTTAATTGGAACATTTACGAAGCTCATCCAAAAGCTTCGTAATTACGCCACTACAGTAGATCATTTTAAAGCACAATAAAATAAATATTTTACTATTACGGTTGAGTTAAGAATGTATAAGGCTTTCGAGGTTAGGATTTGCGGTCAAAACGAGAGCCAAATAGTGAGTCAAGTCGTTTGAGTTTATTTATTTGGATGTTTCCAGAGTATTATTACTATATAACGTTTAATAGAGCTTAGTTAAGTTGAATGGTATGAATACAGAGTAATTTATTAATAATTAATTAACAAAATGGTTAAAATGGTATAAATGTTATGATTTCGAAAAAAAAATTTTCTATAATTTACACATTTTATATGTAGGAAAGGTTGCGTTGTTGCCATTGGACCAGCTCTTTGATTGGACCACCTAATTATTTCAAAAACTATATGTGGTACAATAAGTTCAATATGTTGCTAGGCAACAGTACCGAGCCTGTTGCCCACCCGCCAAACCTTAGAGCACTCGCGTCACGTGGTAACTAGTAATATGTGTACCTGTGTCAGTGGTGACCGTGATATAATAACCGAGCCATCAACAAACTGATGTAAGTAGCATTGTATTTGTCCATGTTTGATGATTGTATTAGATCAGAATAGCAAGTTTGTCTGTACTTACAGAGACTATGAAGATTTTTACCTATTTTTGCACGTTTTTTAATACCTTCTTTCTTTCTGTTGATATGCCTAGTTGCCATCCATTGATGGCAAGGTCACCGTTAAGGTCCATTGACCGTAGCGGTGACGCCATTATTAGACCGGTCCAATGAAAGAAACTTAGCGAATTACTTATTTTCACTGAGCATCATTCTAAGAAAAATTTATCTGGGTGAATTTTTTATTGCAATAGTTACAAATACAAAATTTCTAAGATACGTTTACTTATTTTTCCAAAAAATAAAAAAAAAACATCTTATTGGACACTCTAGCAATAGTGAAAATGTAAGATGTCGTCAGAGGGAAAGAAAAGGAAATATTATTCTGACACGCTACAGAATCTTTAAGAAAAAACGGAGGGAGTCGAATCTATAGCGTTCCAAAAGCTACATTAAAAAGAAGATTAGACGGGAAAACCCAAAAAGCTGTCGAAGAAGAAGAAAATCTCCCTGAAGCTTTAGAAACTGAATTAAGAGATCACATAGTTGAAATAGAGAATTCATTTTTGGTATTAAGATGTCAGAGAGCTTGCCTTCCATTTAGCTGAGAAGAATAAAATTATACATCTTTTTAATAAAACCAAAGAAGCTGCAGGGAAAAAAATGGTACTATGCATTCATTAAGCGCCATCCAGATATCCAGATCTCTGTCATCCAAGAGCCACATCTATTATTCTACTTTTGAATAAAAAATAATACTTATTTTGTGTTTCATTTAAGTCTCCTTCATTGGACCGTTAATACAAATGTTTCGAAGTCCAATGATAGCAACTTAGTGGTGCATTCAATGTAACGGTGTCCCAAAGAAAGCAACTCGTCATTGAAAAGTTGTTTTAGGATATTTCTAAATTCCAACAATTGGTTTTGATTTTTCGGTGATATTTTATGAGATATGATATCATAAAGTTAGGTGGTCCAATGATAGCAACCTTCCCCTAAGAGCGAGGCAGAGGAAAGCTATATAATGAATTGTAAATAATAAATTGTATTTTTGTCACATTTTCATACTGCGTGTTAAGTGGCGGAACTCAACGATGCATTAGTAGGATTAAATGAAGCCAGAGCGATAAAATTAAAAAAAAACGTATTTGAGGAAATTCCGAGTTAAAATCAAATATGAAGTCTTGGCGTCAGTATCTTATGTATCTGTGGTTTTTATCACCAGTGGTATTATTAAAGAGAATTTAGATTAGTTCAACCTGTTTCATCAAATAGACTATGAAATCGGCCAAGTGCGAGTCGGGCTTACGCACTAAGGTTAACGAAATCTACAATTTAAATGGTTAAGAAAATTAAATATGCTGGAGTTTCCAATAATGTTGTATGAAATTAATTGTAAGTCTACTAACCTATAAATTACAAATTTTTGGGAGTTTTATTTAATTTGTACTGAAATTTCTTAACTTTCTTATTTTTTTTTACCAAATTTGACAATAATTAGGCAGCGAATGTAGTAAAAAGTAAGTTATTTATTTAGATTATTTTAGATATTATCTTTTGATTGCGTTGACTTTGAACTTAAACTTTTCATGCGCTTCAATGTAAACGTAGACTTTTCGTAATAATTCTAGCTTGATGCCTTCCTCCACGCGATCTAGAGATTAAGGCCTTGATAGACTGACAGAAAAATAAACAAACTTATACTAGAATGGTTCCGTAGTTTAATAAAGTATATAAAACCAACCTAAATGTTATAAAACCTTTTTACCGTTTTCATATTTAACTTTTTTAGTGTCAGAATATGAGAACGTGACCATTTTTGTTATATTCCCTACTAAAGGTATCAAAATGCAAGCTGCTATCAAATGTAGCCTATTGTTCATACGAAAACAATGTAGAACAATGTTTTGTTAGAAAAGTTTGTTGAATTTTTTGAAAATTGACAAGCTATCAATTATGTAAACGTGATAGACAAAGTGACTCAAAACTCTCCGTTCTCCGCTTGAGTTCGAGATATTGATATATATATATATATATATATATATATATATCTATAATATTATATATTATATATATATATATATATATAATATATATATATATATATATATATATATATATATATATATATATATATATATATATACATCTTAAAATGGGATTTGAACCAGCCACAAAAATATACGCTCCAATTTCCATCAGCTCCATGTTAAATTTGCGTTTGTATAGCTATGAAATGTTTGTTCTTAAACTATGCAACAGAGCGTGAAAAGTAAGCACAATATTAACCAAAGTTAGAGCTTGAACATGAGAAATGTTGAAGTTAAAAAAGTTTATGGCTAAGCGTTCATATATATATTTAAAGTTATATTTTATGATGGCATATTTTTTAATTTTATTACTAAGCAAAATATTATAAAAGAAAAAGAAATTGCTTCATTGCTTCTATTTTGTTGAACGCTGAGATATTTTGTGTGATATGAATGTGTGTAATATGAATTTTGTGTACAGCATATATATATATATATATATATATATATATATATATTATATATATATATATATATATATATATATATATATATATATATATATATATATATATATATATATATATATTCTGTACACAAAATTCATATTAGAACGCTACTTTTACATTTTCAAGGCATTTTTGTTCTACTAGCACACGTAGTACGAATTCGTAATTAACATATTTACATTTGATTGAAATGTAGCGTTTCCGGTGTATTATAATTAACACGCATATTCTATGAAAATTAATAACGTGCAGATCAGAGAACGCAGAACGATAATATATTTATATTTATATTATATTTATATATTTCTCTCTTTTTAGAGAAAAAAATTACTATAGCTTAAAACATTCCATGGATACTCCTTGCGCTTGCGGTATCCATCGTGCTGTAGGGTGACGTGTTTAGAGCAGTTCCTGAAACTTGCGAGACAAGTGCTAGTCTTAAAGCGGTATTTTTAAATAAACATTGAAGCTCTGCTTCACTTCTTGTGGCGCTCCGCTCCTCCATTCCACTTCCAAAAAAATTATTTAGCTGTTTGTAAACACGACGGTTGTGGTAGTAGTTGATTGAGTAGTAGGCATTATTTAATTTCCTTGCTCTAGTACGATGACAAGGTGAGGCGTTAAGTTCCGCCACTCGGAACGTCTCGAATTAAACAGAAAGTGGGTACCAGAGTGTGTTAACACTAAGTTCCCTCTGTCTACCCTTTTCTGTATGGGATAATTAGTATATTTTTATATATTTTTTTATAATTTACATATTTTTATATTTATATATTTTTAAATATAAAAATATATAAATCCTTTTTTAATATTTATTTCATTTAAAATTTATGTATTTTTTTTAATATATTATTTATAAAAATAAAAATGTCGCAATATCAGTGCGTAGTAAAGGCAATATTCTAAAAAATCCAGTTGGAATGTACAGAATGACGCGCCCAATTCGAAGCTACCACTTAACCGGTTTTTATTTCTATTCTCGACAATATTCCCGCCTTTCCTCATATTCGTGTTGCGACAATCGTTTTTGGCACAATGTTGTTTTTTAATAAAGAAATTTTGACATGTATAATTTAATTGCGACGTAGATATATATAGATATATATAGATAACGTAATTTTATATTTATTGAATACGTTTTTTGTTCAGCTTCACGCTGTATCACGCATTTAGCTGGATATTTATCCCGCATAGAGCGCTGTTTTGGATCTTTTTTTGATCATTTTTGATGACATTATATTTTCGATAACGTAAATCTCAATTTTCTTTTTTTTCTTTTTTTTTATTGTATCTCTATTTTGTTCGCCACAGACTTTTGGCGTCTGTGCCATTGTTGAAGTGGTTTTCTTATTTGTAGGTGTTAGTTAGCTGTTGTCTTCGTCGTCTCAAAATCGAATCAAATCTCAATGTTTGTCTCCATAGACAAGATATACAAGACAACAAGACAAGATATGGACTATACCAAGGATAACTAGTGTATAGAAGAGGCGTAGTGTGTAATTTTTGCAAACGTAAGCCAGCGTCGAATAAACATATAAACAAAATAATTGAATTCAGTTTATGAAGTTTGTTTATTGAGAATTCTTTTACGGTTTGTATTGTATGAAATAAAATTCAATCCACAATTTGTAAGGTATATTTTTAAGATTTACCCGATGGGAATCGTGTTATATGGACACTTCGCCACTGGTATAGTCAGGTATTAACCTACACCACTTTGATGGCATCTGTTAATTAATACTCAAAGTCAAGCGACAGACTGTAACGTATTAAATGGCTGGTCGCTTAATAGCATTACTGGTTACATTTAGCTTCATTTCCTCTTTGAGTAATTTTGATACTGTCTTAATGCATTAGTTCAATGATGTAGTTAAGAATATTTATATCTATCGATTTATTTATACGCTGTATCGGGCACATGGCAGGGTAGGCAGAGGGAACCTCGGGGACTGTAGGAACCTGGTGTTAAGACACACCTTTCCCTACTTTCCGCCTTTTTTAAAGCATTGCGTGTTGAGTGGCGGAACTTAAAGCCGCACTTTGCCTTGTTACCAGAGCGAAAACAATGGAATTATTTATTCTCCACAAGTGAGAATCGAACCCACAAACCTTCGCGTTTACAGGCAGAAGCCACCTTTGTGCCACCACGGTCCTCAGGAATTAGGTATCTATAGTAAGTTATATTTTAAAGAGATGAACTTGTTTGCTTGTCTGAACTAATCTCAAGAACTAGTTTCGATTATTTTATATCAGAAAGCCCATTTATTACAAAAACTTATAAAATATAAAAGCTACTTATAAAATTTAAGCCTTAATAACCTTGTATATTTTTAAACAAGCTCTATAGTATAAGCTTTCGCTTCATATTATTTCATCATGTTTATGTTTATGAGACGTTTATGTCAAGAGTCAAATCATATTTTAAAGAGATCCTTCGTATGAAATTCCACAAGACCGACTTCTTTTCAAGTAAAAGGTTCCGTACAATTAAATACAATGAATGTATAATTAATTTGTATTAATAAAAAAAATAGTTTTTTTTATGAAAGTCATCAAATAATGTTATTTGGTGTAAGCAGTAATAACCTATTAATATTATTTCCAACGCAATGGGAAGGTTAAAAGCATTTTAAAGATACCCTGATTCTTCGCGGTAGAATTCTGATGTTGAGTTTGGTCGTTATCGAGCGGGCGGAGTGTCTTGGCACTAGGCTCTCTTTCCTTGCTATATGCAGGATGTAGCTTGAATAAAAACTCGAACAATATTCAAGTATATAGAATCTAAATGGACCAAGTCAAAACAAAACCAACGGAATATTACTATTTTCATATTAAAATTAAATTATATTTGACCCATTTACAAGATTATTCTTAACAGCGCTTAAAGCAGAGTACTGTGCGCTAATCAACCTACTTTACAACAGCCTCATTTATTATTTAAAACGATATTTAAGATTTTTAATTCATTACATTGCCATTATAGTAAGCTGCGGGTTTTTTTTTTTTTTTTTTTTTGATAATTTATGTTGAAGATATTGTTAGGGTTCCGCGCCCCAAAAAAAATAAACAAAACCCTTATAAGATCACTAGTTGTCCGTGTATCTATCTGTTCGTCCGATATGATATTTTTTTTTCTCATGCACAGAAAAAAAAATTAAATTGTAAGTCTATAGATATGTGCATTCAAAAGATACGTGCGTTTATGCTTCGTTTTTTGATATAATATATTCTGTGAAACTTAGAGGATAATCCTTTTATAAAGCATAATACTTTCGGCTGACCGGAAATCTATAAGCATATTATCTGTAGTTCATTTCATACAAAAATTTATTTTATATTACAGAAACTTTATGTTCTTCTTGATACTATAATATAATAGAGGCTTTTTAAATGATTTAACCAAACGTGATTTCACTAAAAAGCACTTTATCAGAATATTCTCGATAGTCGAAAGTTACTAGGAAAATATATTAAAACTAACAACTTTCATTTGACAATTTTCTTCTAAACGTACATAGAACCTACAATCATCATACACAGTCATACATAAACCAAACCATAGCAAAACAAGCAAAATGAAATTCAATTCCAACGCTCTCATCCATAAACTCCTTAAATCTTTTTTTGTAATATAGCAGTCTCGTTAGCACTTGGACGGTCACCATAACTCACGTGGCACGCGATGTTACCAGTTAAAATGTTTCGCTATCAGTGACACATACAAAATGAGATAAACACCACGTGCCAGGACTGACGTGTTGGTGTTATTTAAATGCTAATTAGGGTGAAATGCCAGATTTCACATGTGTAAGATAATATCTCCTTCTGATGTCACAAATTTTAATATTTATACGGGTTCTGTGCTTTTAAAAATAATAAATAAATGGTTTCTTTATATAGAATTGAATTATAATTATTTTACGTGATATTGTCTGCCATCTAGTATTACATGTATTCTCTATTATCGTTAAACTGTGTTTGTATTCCTCGTGACATATTTGTGCAAATTGTCTGTATGAATGTTGAATATCGTAGGCTAAGCAGAACTTAATGTCAAGACAATAAAGAATAATATAGAATAATATATATATATATATATATATATATATATATATATATATATATATATATATATATATATATATATATATATATATATATATATATATATATATATATATATATATATATATATATATATATATATATATATATATATATATATATATCTTTTCTTTTTCCTATTTCGTGTACGAAATTGACTTTGCTTTTCTTTACATATTCTCTACATATTTTCAACAACCACCTTTCCAGCTAAAATTAACTTTACTGTGGTATTTAAAGGAGCATCAAGACTCAAATGTCAGTATGAAGAAACCTTTTACTATTCTATTCTATTTCTTTTTCCACGCCAAGCTTTCAACGCTCCGCTAAACGATGTAATGCAATAATAAAGTTTCAACTAGAAAATTAACGTGACAGTGAAATTTAATATTGATGATGTTACGCTGCCGTTCAGTAGCTCTCGCTCGTTAGTCGATAGCGAATACGTTTATGTTTTGTATTTAAAATATAATTTTTGTATGTATATCTTTACTATATGTTTACAATGCACCTTTTCATATATTAAATTTATCAAGAGGCTTTAAATCTAGGTTTTTCATTCTAGGGAACACCAATTTTGTCACTATTAGCATTTTATTTCAAATAAAATGAAAATTATTTGTTTCTCTGAGTGGGACTCAAATCTACAACCATCTACAATCTACCATCACACGCTGTGCTATTGTGCCACAAAGGAAAAACGACCGTCAGAAAAATCTAAAAATCGAGCGATTATTGAGAAACAGAGTGTTTTATCACTTTGTTTTCACGGTCTAACCTGCTATATGCGTGTAAAAGCGTGAAGCAATTTATTATTTATTTCTCATTGTAGATTTCCAAATAACGGTTAGAACTATAGTAAACGAAACTACCTAACGTTAAAATATCGAAGTAGCTTTACAGTTTTAAATCAATTACTAAGTTGTGATTACTTGCCTTCAGCGGACATTCTATAATCACATTATCTTTCGTTTTGAAGTTAATAACTGAATTTAAGGCGAATTATATTCAATTAGCAGTGAACTGCTTAGATGAACCAAATATGCATAGCCTGTTAGGATTCTGTATATATAAAAAAACGAAACCCTTATAGAATCCGTCTATCTATCCGTCCGTCTGTCAAGACTATTTTTCCATAACGCGTGGAGCAATTAAGCTGTAATTAATATCAAATATCTAAGTCGGTGGTCTCTTAAAGCATAGATAAAATCAAACTTTTAAGTCAATACAAACAAAAGACATGAGTTTTGAACAAAAAGCCCTAGTTGTGTTTAAACACAAAATATGTGGTCACAAATAGCTGCTTATTGTTTTTTAAATGTTAATAAAAAAGCTCTAACTATTCGCAATTCGTAAAATTAAAAATAATGAATTTATTTATTTAAATTTTGATAAATTTGTGTATTTAAATAAATAAAAAAAAGCTTTTCTCGCATAGGGCAGGCAAGTGCGAGGAAACTAAGTTTTTTCTACAAAATTCATTCTAACTAGCTCTAACAAATGAAGGGAATCGAACCCACGACAACCTCAAACACTAGAATTGTAGCTTTAGAATGTAAAAGCTTAAAAATCTATATGAAATACAAAATATAAGTCCCTTATGAATTTTCATTGGAACAATTGCCTCCCAAGCTTATTCCGTGAATGATATCATTTAATTTGCTAATTGAGTATTATGTTTAAACAAAAGGTCTAAAAAGCTGTAACACTAATTATTACGGCTCATTATAATTTATTAATTTCTATAGACAGTTACTTTACTTGTTGTTGTATATTATATTTGTAATTTTATTTCATATCGTTTTAAACAGTTATAGCTAAAGCTTTAGAGGCTGTAGAACGTAACGGTTGTGGGTTTGTTTCCGTTTACAAGAATAAGTGCGGAGTTAAGTTCCGCTACTCAACACGCAAATTTTCCAAAATTAGCTCCAAATGGAGAATGGAGAAGGTAGGGAACCTTCTTCATTCTCCATTTGGAGATAATTTTGGAAAATTAACCTACCATCCTAAACAAAGATAAAACAGCTTGTGGATTCGTTTTGGAATTTATAATTTAATTTGATTAATGAAAAATTTAAGTGCTGTTCACGGACTATGAAAAAAAAGTTTTGTCTGATTTTTTTAACGTAGCCGGATTCGAACTCGTGCCTCTCGTGCCTCTTAACCTCTGCCTCGGCTTCTTTACTTATACTCATACTTTCCACAGGGAAGGCTAGTATATATAGAATTCAAAGCTATTGCTATCTTCCAGTAAAAGACCTATATAAATCAGTTGAACTGTTCCGGGGACTAACCAGGACGAAACGTAATACAGACAAATAAAGAAAATAAATTAAATAGTATATATATATATATATATAATATATATATATATATATATATATATATATATATATATATATATATATATATATATATATATATATATAATTATATATATATATATATATATGCACTTGAAGGAGCTGTTATTCTGAAATCACAAACAGACACTTCAAGTTTATTTATATATATAGATAAGGTAAGGTAGACGAATTTTCCAGGAAACACCCTCGTTATAACCATTACTCAAGTAAACAACTCCCCTAAAAGTTCAAAGTTTAAAGTTACAAAATCGTTATCATATGATTTATCGTGACTTAGATCTATTAATTATGAATTATAACGTAACTTTGTCTTCACTACTTTGGTATATTACTTTAAATATTTTATTTATGTTGCTCCTAATGCGTTTTCAATTGATTTTTTAGGAACATTATATATATATATATATTAAACACCCATTATTATTATATATATATATATATATATATATATATATATATATATATATATATATATATATATATATATATATATATATATATATATATATATATATATATATATATATATATCTACATATACCTTATTACCGTGCTATAAACTGTACAAAGAGTAAGCTATTATTACAGAAAAATTGCTTCCAACCGAACATCTCCAAGTCTGCAGTAAACGTATTTAATTTAAATGTTAAATTCGTTTCTTCAAAAGCTTCTTCGCTGAAGGTTCTTTGAGTCTAAAGGCTTAGGGTATGACTTGCAAATGCTGAAGTCACTTAAACTATCCATTGCAATAGGACTATTTTTAGTTTAATTTTGTAGTAAACTATAATTACAACTGAATTATAATTTTAGTATTTTATTTTGTTTTTTTTTTATTAAAAAAGCTAAAAGTATGGAGAATCTAGAAATATTTATAAATTCTAGCTGCAGGCTATGTCCCACACATAGCAGTGGCGGAACTCAACACGCAATATCTCAAAACGCGGAAGCGGGGAACGGAGTGTCTTAACACTAGGTTCCCTCTGCCTTGTTATGTGCGGGATTCAGCGTGAAGTTCAAAAAAAGTATAAATGAAAAAAAAAAAATTGCATAATGATTATAACTAGAGGACCCATTGACGCGTGAATTACGCGTTGCCATAGCTACGTGTATGTCACTTTATAGAAAAGTTATATTGTTAAACATATGGTGTGTGTGTGTGTGTGTTTTTACTTCACCTACACATAAACTATTAGTGTGTTAAATTCCACACTCATCGTATTAATATATAGATAGATATATTATTTATTACCTTAAAGATGTATACAACAGATAATAGAATGATAAGCAGACAGAACCTGGTGCTAAGACATTTCGTTCCAACAAGATTTCAAAGGCGGAACTAAACGCCGCATATAGCTCTTTGCTTTCTGTGGAGCTCACTACTTTTACACTTGCCTGAGCAAAGAAAATAATTTGCTCCCCTTCTAAGATTGAACCTATTACGATCACAGTCTGACACCGCTCCACAGTGACATGACGGCTTTAATAACACATAACTTCAGGAAATACTGACCCACTGACCCTCAATAGCCTAGAAACATTTAAATTAAACAAATATCTAAGCTCCATTTCACGTTATGACGTTTAAAAAGTGAACTGCCAATCGAAGGGAAAAAACCTTTTCAAACAAAAGTTAGTTTAGAAACGCTATCGAGGCTTTGCAGGCATTGGACATCAACCAGCCCGGACATATCGACATAGGATAGGAAAGTATCAAATTTAAACTTTCCACGAGTAAAACAATTTATACAACTGATCCGTGATTTATCGAGTTCGTGTGTTGAGATATATCAATATTATAATATTATCGGTATTTCAGTGTATGTTAATATATATGTACATCGCTTTTTTGGTTTAACAAGGATATGATTGCACATATTATTTATTTCTCATTAAAGCCATTTAGCAGGTCCAGGATTTTTTTTAAGTAAATTTTTTTTAGGTATTACTATTTTAATGTCAAGACACTACGTTCTCCACTCTCCACTATTTTGGAGACATTGAGAGTGTTGAGCAGCGACACTCTACGCGGAGGTTTATCTTGTTGTTAAACCATGACATAATACATCCTCCTTAGTGGAAATCGACACCAGAATGCCACAATAGCTTCGAAATTTAAACATACTAGCCTCTTCCGCGGAAAGTATTAGTATATGTTAAGTAAAAGCGAGAGAGCACTCGGGGAGACTGATAATTTTCATTTTCTTCGCTCTGGTAACAAGATTCCGATTCGATTATCCAAAAAAAAATCAAGTCAATATACGGGATTAATCTGTTTAAAATGTTTAACACCCCGCTTGATTCCAGCTAAGATTTTAAAGATATTATATATAATAACTAATTAATTTACCAGATATATTACACGTAGGGTGGTGGGTACCCGCCATCACTCTGTACTCTACTTTTAGCACATCCTATATATAATTATAATTTGAACACAAAACACTCATATGATTACTTCAAAATATTATCTATCACGTAATATAGAACCTATTTGAAAATATATTATAGTATAATTTTTTTCGAATATAGCCGATGGCGTGTAATCACGGATAGACCCCCACAAAGATGAAAGAGATCGGCATTACGATAACAGTTATTATGAAGCTTTTCTTGGACTCTTTGTCTTTGAGCTTTATATTTTCATGGATTTTTTTTTTATTTTGCACAAATATTTATATTTTTTAATAAAAGATTATTAATAATTAAAGCTGTTTCATTATCATTATTCTCTTTAATCTGTCATCTGTCCTCTGTCATACGTCATCCAAATGACTGTCATCTAACTGTTTTTTAAGATACTCCACTCCATTTTGCTCTGTATCGATAATATAAATTTACGTTTTGTCTTTCTAGAGCGGGAAAGTAAATGTAAAAAAAATATAATAATATCCTTGGCTAAAGAGCAAATCTCAAGTCCTTCGCGTGTTAAGACACTATTCAACTACGTCATGTTAGCTTTAAAATTTATATACATGTGATTCAAATATTTTAATTTAATAATATATATAAGTATAATATAGTCGTAAAAGCTATATCATCATTAATTACCTCTGTAAAGCTTAGAGCTTTACATAAAGTGAAGATTTTAAATAAAAAATTGATAAGTTTAAATTTTTTAAGTTTCACGCTTTATCTCATACATATCAAAGCAGGCAGAAAGACCGAAGTGTTAAAACCCTCTTATCCCTCCGTCCCCTCAGAATAGAAAATAAAAAACACATATAATATAACAACTAATCCAATGAATCCGAATGCAAAATATTTATATAGCCAATGAATATACATTCAAGATTGCAAATCAATCTTATAATAGAAAATTTCATCTCCCCAGGAAAAGTGTTCTGATGTCATCATTTACGTCACTAATGACCTAATTCGCTTTGTAAACCAGCCTTACTGTACGCTGTAAAAAGGTCATTTAAAAAAAATAATACTAAATCTTTCTCGCTTGTAGGTTATTGAAATATACCCAAATTGCTAAAAAGCAGGAAATAGTGACGCGTCACTAAATTTTGCAACTCGAGGGAACCTATTGTTAAGTTACCTGTTCTCTAGTCCCTGCTTACTTCCCTGCTGCTTGTAGGGAGACTTTCCCCATTTGCCATTTGAGGCCAATTTTCGAGATATTGTTCGAGACAAGCGTTTTCATGAATGTCATAACTCAACTGTCATTTTCCCCAAGTGGGAATCGAACCCACAACTGTCGCGTTTACACTGCGCCGGCCATAAATAAATGAATGCGTCAAATTACATGATCATGAAGTACATAGATCAATATGTGATTATCTCTAGTGGTACTCACGTCAGGATACAATAGCCACACACAGAGACTCCAATTAGCTTGTAACTGACCTAAGTGCTCTCTAGTAATACGGCACTCCATCCTTCACTTTAGTAAATACAATGTTTGTATAAAAAACTGATCGAGTGCGAGTTGTACTCGCCCGTTCAGAGTTCCGTATCAATTTACAAAATTTCCTAAATGTTCCCAACAGATGAATACACAAACAGACGGATAACAGATCTGATTAAGGTTCCGTTTATTTTATTTTTAGGTACAAAACCAGTCTAAGTTATATTTTCATCAAAACCAATGCCTCTTAAATGAGCTATATGTATTTAGAGCTTATCGACATTGTCATTGACGCCGATACACGCGGACGCTGTTCATTTGAAGTACTCTCGTGTACTCATTAAAACTACTGTAGCGTTTCTGGTCGATAGTTACATTTAATTGATAGGTGCTTTGAGTGGATGTAATCTAAATTATTTTGTGGTATAGCTGGTACAAATCTTTTTTTTTTAAACTAGGGTAGACAGAGAGAATCTAGTGTTAAGACACTCCGTCAACTGTTTTCCACCCCATTTGGGGACATAGAGTGGCGGCAAACGCTACACTATTGGACTCCAATCATGGACTTGACAGTCAGAAGCTAATGTATATTATTTATATATCAAATAAAAAAAATGGCTTCACGCTGTATCCCGCATATAGCAGGGTACATAGAGGAAGCTTAGTGTTAAGACACTCCGTTCCCCGCTCTCCGCTCTATTTTGAGATATTGCGTTCTGAGTGTCGAATCTCGACGCCGCGGACTGTCTAATGTTAGGAAGAGAGGAAATGATATAATTCGTTTACCCCGAGTGAGAATCGAACCCGCGACCGTAGCGTTTACTGTCAGACGCATAAAAAAGTAAAATTAAAGGTTCATCACTAGAATTTTATATAAAAGTAATAAAAAATCGTATACAATAATTTATTTAACACGAATTTCCAATTTTGTGTATAATCAAATAAATGACCTTTCTTGATAAGGTATTAGCGTCGGAACGTTCCGCGACTTCCTTACTTTGCAACTTTAGGTGTCATTAATCATAATTGGAAGTGTAATTTAACGATCGTTTTATATATATTATTATATATATGATAATAAAAGAAGATTTAGTATTTTTTTTAATATTATTTTTTATATATATATATATATATATATATATATATATATATATATATATATTATATATATATTATATATATATATATTATATAATATTATATATATATATATATATATATAATATATATCTATATATATATATATATATTATATATATATATATATATATATATATATATATATATATAAAATAATATTTTCAAAAAATAACTAAATCTTCTTTACTATCATATAGGGAGAAAGAATATTCTATAATACGTTCATCAAAATGTTACTTTATAGAACATTAGTATAGAGAATCATGATATTTACACGTAACTTAACACCGTATTTCGTTTAATAAATCTGCAGGAGAACATTAAACTCTATTAAAGCCACTCAAGAAGAAGAAGAATGGAGTGTCTAAACACTAGGTCCTTAAATATACTGTTTCCTCTGCCTATCCTGCTAGTTGCGGGGTAGAGCGTGATGCTAAATAAATAAATAAATATATTTAGTCATACGAATCTCCAATATATAGCTAGAACAACTTAATAGCAAGTATAACACCGTGATACGTCTCACCAGAACAAAATGAAAATAATATTGGCATCAGTCATTTCCCCCGAGCGGGAATCGAACCCCCTATATTGCGCCAGACAAGTGTCTGTTATTAAGCACTATTTATTTATGCGTGTGGATCGGCATTTTAAGGCCCTTTACACCTCAAGACCGCTAAGTTCTAAGTTCTTAAAACTACTTAACCAATTTTGATGGGTTACTTGTCTTCAGGGGCTCGTTGAAACTTTCCTGCCATACGTATTTTGGTTAACACGTGAAGCAGGCTTATAATAATAAAAAAAGGTTTCTTAGATTTTTGGCTGCAATTTTGGCTACGATTACAGCAATTTAAAAAAAAAACTATTATTATACAACTGTTTCATGATAAAAAAATTTTAAATTGATATAACTTTTTTTTATTTACGATCAAAACAAACTTTAAGTACTGAGAGAAGTATACCATACCTAATAAAATGATGAAAACTGCAATTGAATCGGTTGAGCTATTCCTGGGATTAGCGTGCACAAACGAACAGACCAATATATATTTTTTTATTAATATTTGGGTCATCAATCAATCTATTTCATTTGTAATTTTCATATATATATATATATATATATATATATATATATATATTATATATATATATATATATAATATATATATATATATAATATATATATATATATATATATATATATATATATATATATATATTTATATATATATATATATATATATATATATATATATATATATATATATATATATATATATTCTTCTTCTTGGCATTAGTCCCGGCTTTTGCCAGGGTCTGCCTTCCGACTAAGCCTACTCCACTTTGCGCGGTCTTTAACATCCTCAGTGGACAATCTATTGGCTCTCATGTCTTGTGTCACGACATCCAGCCATCGCTTCCTTGGGCGTCCGTGTGGTCTAACTCCAGGGACAGACATGTCCTTTCGACATAGTTCTCAGATCGGCGCATAACATGGCCATACCATCTCAGGCGACGCTCTTGGAGCTTATGCGCTACGTCACGGACCCCAAGACTACCTCGAATGAATGTGTTGCGTATGCGGTCGGACCGCGTCACGCCACACATCCATCTCAGCATCTTCATCTCCGTGACATGAAGCTCCCGAATGTGCCGAGATAATGTTGGCCAACATTCGCTGCCGTATAAAAGAAACCGGTCGGATAATGCTCTTGTATATCAGTCCCTTGAGCTTGGGCGGTATTCTGCTATCGCAGACTACACCAGTGACCTCCCGCCATTTGGCACAGGCAGCGTTTATACGGGCATGGATGTCGTGGTCGATGCTTTCAGACTCATGCATAACGGCTCCAAGGTACCTGAACTTCTCCAACTTAACGGCTGGCTCAGGCCCGATATGGATGGTGCTCGAGGCCGGGTTCCCGCAAGCGATGTACTCGGTCTTCGACACATTCAGTTTGAGACCACCGTTCTCAAGCGCACCCTTCCAGGCGTTCACTTTACGCTCCAGCATCAGTCGGTTCTCGTCGATGAGTTCTACGTCATCGGCATACATCATCAGCCACGGGCCTACATTGAATAAGAAGGGACTAAGAGCTGAGCCCTGGTGAACCCCTACTGTAATCGGGAAGGGCTTGGTGTCGCCAACAGCGGTCCTAACCACTGAAGCGGAGTCGTTGTACATATCTCTGATAACCCCAATATAGGCTTCAGGGATCCCCTTGGATCGCAATGCCCACCAGATACACTGACGTGGCACACAGTCTTTGACTGTGTCTTTGCCTTCTGCAAGTCCAAAAAGGCCTCATGCAGAGCTCTCCTTTTTTCCCTGTAAGCCTCCATCAAAGTTCTGGGGGCAAAAATGGCGTCCATAGTGCCTGATCCTGGTTGAAACCCATACTGGGACTCAGAGACAGTACATTCTTGGCGGAGCCTGAGGCCGATCATGCGCTCGAAGAGCTTCATGGTGTGGCTTATAATCTTAATGCCCCTATAACTACCGCAATCTTGAACACTGCCCCTTCCTTTGTAAATAGGGATAATAAAGGTCTGCCGCCACTGATGTGGCATCTTTCCAGTATTCAAGATACGGTTAAACAGGTCAGTAAGTATAAGCACACCAAGAGAGCCCAACGATTTCCACGCCACGATTGGGATGTCGTCAGGTCATACGAGTTTCTTCACGGGTTATTGGAGCAACAAGTCCGAGGTTAGGGGATAATTCAGGAGGAAGACTACAAGACTGCTGAGTGTTCAGCAGCTCCTTAAAGTAGCTTCTCCATCTCTCCTTCACAGAGGCATGACTACAAAGCAACGTGCCCCGAGAATCTCTGACGCAAAGACATTTTGTAATATCCTGCGTCGCTTTATCTCGAGCACGAGCCAGTTTGTATATGAGCTTCTGCCCCTCCACAGTTTCAAGTTTATCGTACAATGGCGACAAACTTTCTCTGCGGGCTCTGGCCGTCTGTCTTCAGGAGAGTTGGAATGCTGCCACTCTTTAAACGCCGCCTTCTTTTCCTGAATCACCCCCTGCACCTGGTCATTCCACCACCATGTCTCCCTGTCGATGACACGCCCACCCTTAGTAACGCCAAGAACTCGCTTGCCCGCCGCAATGATTGTTGAATGAGCTCGATCCCATGCAGTCTGAGCGGTCTCGGTGTTAGTCAGTAGATTTTGACTCTCCACCTCCGCCATAAAGTCTGTCTGCATCGGCCCATTCAACAACCACCACTTAATCCTAGGCTTGCGTTTCTCAGCTACTTTATTTTTCGGGGTAACATTATAGTCCATGACAAGGAGGCGATGTTGGGCCATCAGGCTTTCGCCGGGAATGACCTTACAGTTGGTCACCCTGCCTATATGACACCGTCTAGTCAGCAAATAATCAATTTGAGTTGATTGGGACCCGTTCTTATACGTTATAAGGTGCTGAGGTTTCTTCTGGAAGAAAGTGTTCACGATGGCCAGATCAGACGCAATGCAGGTTCTTAGAACATTTTCTCCCTCTGCATTGCGAAGACCATATCCAAAACCCACGTGACCGTTCAAGTCCCCCCCAACTAATATTGCTTCGGTAGGCGGTATAGCGAGTAGGACCTCTTCACACTGCTCCCAGAAAGTCTCCTTTTCAGCCGCACTACAACCCGCCTGGGGAGCATAAGCACTGATTAAGTTTGTGATTACGCCCTCGATCAGTACCTTTATCCGCATCAAGCGGTCGCAGCGACGGTCAACTTCAAGAAGCCCATTCTGAAGCTCTTCAGAAAGCGCTACCGCTACACCGTTTTTGCCCGTAGGTGACCCAGTGTATATAAGGCGGTAACCCTGCCCGATGTTACGAGACTTATTGCCCTTCCAGCGAGTTTCCTGAAGGAAAGCACACTGGACCCGACGTCTCATGAGTACATCTGCGAGTTCTCTGCATCGTCCGGTTAGAGAGCCAATATTCCATGTTGCAAAGCGGAGTTTCCGTCTGGGTACTGACGTCGTAAGCCGTGCCCGTACTTGACACGGTAGCCCTTGCCCACTTATCGCAGGTGTAGGGCGATGTGCCTGCGCGTCGTTTAACGGCGACGCCCTAGCCATACCCAGCTTTTTGTCAAATCGTCCATATGAGTGGCGAAGTGGTTTTTATTGGAGCGATTGCCATCTGACCTCCAAACCCATTACTGGGAGAAACCAAGAAAGGAAAGGGAATAAGAGGCAGAAAGACTTGGAATATAGGGGAGGGACACCACTTACATGGATTGGATCGGGTTATGAAAGTGGTTGGAAAATATATATATATATATATATATATATATATATATATATATATATATATATATATATATATATATATATATATATATATATATATATATATATATATATCAATTCACTTCACGTTGTATGGAGAATACACAAGGGAATTCAAAGCATGTAAAAAAGAGAACATGTCTCAAAAGTATTAGTTAGTTAGTAAAAGGAAAAAATATTTTAAGTTAGTATTGTGCTAGAGTAAAAAACAAAGAACACTCCGTTCTCCACTCAGCGCATTAATTCGAGACTATGTATAACAAGAACCAACTTCTACCTTGGAAAACTAAAATATATCTAATGGCCACATTTCTAATAAAATTGCTACAAACTTAGGTTAAAATATTAAAATAAACTAAATTGTATTTTTTTCCTAAAGTGATAAATAAGCACATTACTATAAAAAAAACTTTGTCTGGCTGAGTGTTTAAACACTCCATTGTGTACCTTACCTTATAAATATTAAATTTACTACTTATTTCACATAAATTTATCTTAATAGCAGAAATAAGAGAGAGTGTCAGTCATGTTGAAAATGGCTTTAAATCATCAGATTTGCGCGTTTAAATTTGACACACCGCGTACAAGTCGAGTCGCTAATGACTTATTAATTATCCTTCTGATATAAATTTGAAAATGTATATGTTTGAATATTTATTACTTAGTTACGTGTTGCTTGAACAAATTTTAATGAAATTTTCATTTTAAATGAATACATTAAATTAAATGCATTATTATTTAAATGATTTTTAAAGTGTTTATACACACTAGGGATAAAAAAAAATTAGAAAGAAATTCCAACGCGAAGACATATTTTTTTAACATTTAATATTTATTTAGCTTCACGCTGTATCCCGCATATAGCAGGATAAGCAAAGGGAACCGTATCTTAAAGGAACCTAGTGTTAAGACCCTCCGTTCTCCAATTTACTATACAATATAGCCCATACAAACTAAATTATAGCCTATAATAGCTCGTTATATAGTAATATCGTCAAGAGAATATCGTCCGTAAGTAAATAGCGTACAAATAGTTTATTTACTATGAAGCACCAATTAACAAGGTGGCGGTGTTTGTCATTTGAATTTGATTGAGAGGTGTTATTCTGAACTCGGATTTACTAACAACATCTACCGTAGTTACAAATAGCTGAATTATTGTTATATAATAATAGGCTAGTGACCCGTTCGTGGCTTCGCTCGCGTATTGTTACGTATATTTTTTATGTTTTTTTCCTTTCAAATCACTTTGTCTATAATGTATGCTATATTCCATAATTTATCTGTGCTAATTGTAGCAGAGTAATAATAGTACACGTGCGCGTTTTCGGTCGCTAAAAACGTTTTATCCCGCATAAATCTCGAACCCGCGTAAATTTCGGGATAAAAGTTCCTGGTAGAAAAGCCTTAGTATTGCTTCACAGTTTTTCTACCTTCTAGTGAAAGTTTCATAAAAATTGGTACAGCTGTTCCAGAGATTGGCCCCGACCAACGGAAAGACAAACAGACAGATCAAAAATGTTTTAGTCACGTGTAAATAAGTATATGAATTCAAAAAACTCTGTTACTTTGAAATCACAAACAGACACTCCAATTTGATTTATATGTATAGAATATAGATGTGTACATAATAATATATTTTGATTTATTTGACAAGTTATTGCTACGTATTGGAGCAATGACTTGGCGTCATAGATTCAATTTTCACTCAGGGCTGCTTCTTTTTTTTTAGTTTCACACTGTAATCCATGTAATAGCAGGGTAGGCAAGGTGAATGTAAATAAATCATTCTATCCGAGTGGGAATCGAACCCATAACTACTACATGACATACCTACTAGCTTACGTCAGACGCTGTGTCGCTCTAGAACGGCTCTTAGTACTAGTATGATTATTAAGATGACAGTTTTAAGACACTACGTTTCCCGCTTTCCACAGTATTTTCGAGCTTTTTGCATGTTGGATGGCGGAACTCAACGCCGCGCTTTATCTTGTTGTAAGAGCGATCAAATCACTAACTATAAAATGTTATATTAAAATAGTTTTATGTTGAGAATACAAAGCGCGGCGCTAGGTTCCGCCACTCAACATACGATTTTCTCTATCTACCGTGCTATATGTATGTAAATGTAAGAACAATACTATTATTTACATATAAATACTATAGGCACAATGGAACCTAGTGTTAAGATACTCCGTTCTCCATTTTCCACCATTAGAGCATTGCGTATTGAGTGGCAGAACTCAACGCCGCGGCTTGTTACCTTGTTACCAAAGCGAACAATATGAAAATAATTCATTCACCCCGAGTGGGAATCGAACCCACAAACTCTCACGTTTGCAGGCAGACGCTGTGCTTCTGCGCCACAACGGCCCCTTCTACATACTCATATATACATATATTATATAATTACTATACTATATTTAATAAATAAAGATAGATTTACTATCAAATTATAAATTCATACGTTAAAAAACAAAAGCTATTATCCATAATGGGGTTAAGTTTTAATTAGTTTTACCGTTTATTTGGACTAAATATATATATACTGTGACTGACCTTGTTCGAACGAGAATTATAGTTAAAATAATTTTATGCTTGTTTTTTCTTTTATAAAAGAAAGAAAATTATTCCAAAATATAGGGAAAAAATTATGGAGTAGTGGGCGGGAGTATCAATTTTATAGGTTCATATCAGATTTTGGGGAAAATTTATATTTAAAATACTACAATTATATCACTTAACACGCACTGTTTTTGTAGAGACGCTAATTTAATTTTTCCATCCAGCTATATCCCGTTTGAGTTCGTCTTGTAATCAGTGGTGAATCTTAACGTATTTTGTCTTATCAGAGCGAGGAAATGAAGAAGAAAGTATTTCGTCTTTCCTCTAGCGAGAAAGTAAAGAAGAATAAGGGAATGGGACTTAAACTCTATTTCCCATATAAATAAAGCAGACCCCTCAAACACAATCAACTTCGCAACAAGCTAATTCATATTCTCAAGACCAATATTATAGTGAATTGCCGGACCATTTCCTTAACCCCAAGAGAGTGGGCTATTAGTTAGTGTTTTGATTCATATTTATGTAGATCCCGCAAACCTCCGCCACGATCACTGCAAGACGTTGACTAATGTCTGCCCATAATTCCTATCTCACAAGTACCTACCAATTCTCCAAGATCTCGCTTACCCCTCTCGTTTACGACGAATCACTATATTCCAGCACAGCGTCAAAGGAAATCAGGGGTCCACTTAGAATTGCTTTACGGAAGCATCGGTTAAGGATATTATCGTGCAACTAAATGTGCTAAGTCAGGAGATACATGTTTGAACAATTACTCTTTGACAAGTGAAAGGAGTTTGTATTGTGGATTAAGAATTGGCGTTAATTCAAGTCATCGATAATAATGTGATTTAAATGCCATTTTTTTATATCAAAAGGTGAAAAAGGGTTATATTATTATTATTTACTACATAAATAATATATGTATAACAAATACAATTTGGAAAGAGTCCATCATGGCGTAGTGGGGTAGAGCCTCAAACACATGGCGACTGCAGCTTCGATTCTTACGGGGGAATTAATTATTTTCATTTACTCGCTCTGGTGGGTCTAATCAAAGAGAAAGTAAGTAAAACTAATGGCAAAAACTGTAAAATATATCCTAACCTAATCCTAACGCTAACTCGTCTCTGCCTAAATTGCTTTAAAACTAAAAAAAAATTCTTACATATATCTTTTTACATTTATTTACATATATTTATATAATATGTTATAATAAACTCGGCAAACAAAATCTATTTAATTTGAGTAAGATAATTGTACAAGTACAAGTACGAGGAAGTGCTCAAAGACCGGATCTTACTTAGAGCAATAACACTCTTAACGTAAGTGTATTGTGACGGAATTTACTATAATAAAATGTTTGTGCAATTGTATATATTATAGCCAGGGATAAAATTTATAAATATTTAAGAAAATTTTCTTTTTTATATAGGAATAGATCCCAAATAGCCTCCAATAGATCCGAATAGCTGAAACACGACATCAATGACATTGAAATATAGGCACGTACAAAGTGTAGGGCCTCGTATAAAAAGCTTTCTTCCATACCGTCAAAAGCTTACCGTTACTAGTTTTCTGTATAGCATATTAGTCTCTACTTTTCACCACAATTAATAGTAAGCATAAGTAAATCTATTTAATCCCAAAGTTTCTTGTAAATTTCTCTATCAAAAGATCTCTCTAATGGTTGAGTTGCACAATTATGTTTAACAAATAACTTTTAATTTACTAAAACAACACTTCACAGATTAGGGCAGCTTTAATTGCTTTGAAGTAAGTTTCCAGAACAAAGCCCGATTTCTACTTGTTATCTAAATAGTGGAACTTTCAATAATCAACAAATATTTAAGGCAATGCGAGTTTCAGTTCTTAGTTTTGAACTACTAGTGTAGAAGTAATGTGAAGTAGCTTTCGATAAGTTGTGTTTGGAACAAATGTACTATATAGATAACACATATATACAATATTATAGTTTGGTTTGGTTTGGGCGCGTCGTGAAGATTGGTAAAAAAGAGATATGAGACAAAAGCTAGTGGCAAGAGAGGTACGGGGAGACTATGACGTACTCACGTAAAAATCACGAGGAGTTTGGTGTGCATATACGAGTATGAAGAGGTTTATGATAGTGGACGAGGCGAAAGAGGCACCCACTACAGATAAAGCTTAAAGCTAAAAAATAATATTGAAAGTTATACTTGTCTTATTAAATAAAAATGAACGTGCTTACTTGTATAAATTGAAATATAAAATATTCTTAATTTGAACATATGATCATTGAAAGCTTTTTCTTAAATATACAAGCTGTAGACCACAATTTTCACAGACCACAGACCACAATCCCCTTTTTCCGGATTACTTTAAAACGAAAAATTGGAACTAATAATTTATTTATATGTAAATTAAACATATAAACTTTTAACGTGGCGGGATTTGAACCCAGTCCTCTTGAAAAAGGAAATTCACTCTACTTATTTATTTAAAATATATCTGTTTCCATTAACATCTTGGCTTTTATTGTGTATACTAAACTTCAGCTTGCCAATAACCTAAAAATTAATTCTGGATAACTTTGACCGCAAGTACACAGGGTCATATTCAAACGATATTATTCTACTCTACATATAAACTATCCAAAACATTTTAACAATTTTTTAAATTTCAACCATTAGTTCCCGAGATACAAAAAAAATTACTAAGATCAATTTGGCTTATAAATGAGAATCATTCATTACAAAATCCCAATAACTTATCCTATAAAAAAAGAGCTTGAACAAAAAATGCGGAAATTTCAGCGATTTTCAACTTTACTGTGTGTATATCAAAAATATCGGATAACTCCCTTAAGGCTACTTCGACTACAAATGGGCCCTAATTTATTACAGGGGACTTACAGTCGACCTTCGACAGTTTCGAGTTCGTGATAAATACCCCACTTCCTTGTAATGAGTAATGAAAATGCCAATATAATTTAGAATCAATATATTAATACATTTTCTTAATATTTGTTTCTGCGTTTGGGTTATTTGCTTGTGGATTTTCCTAAAGAAAGGATATCATGGTACGTGATTCTTTAACAGTCAAACTTTTAACAGCCACGCTTTACGTGTAATCATTAATCAATTTTTTTAATAATAATAATAAGTTAGTAGATTAGTAAAAAGTTAGTAAGTAAGTTAGTAATACGAATTTGATACATAATGTATTTATTACTAACGAACTGACCAGAAATAGGTTTAGACTTATTTTGTACTCGGTAGAAATAGGAGCGGGAAGTATGCCAGCAATGTCTCTCTATAGTCTGCTAAGAGATCTCGGCCTATCTAAATTCTTTTAACTAACTTATTCTAGGACGTGCTTAGAAGGCAGCACTTGTAGCATAATTTTGAATTACCTTAGATAAAGGTGCTCATATAGGAGGTGAGCTTTAATGCACACTTAAAGAGACCCCTTTAATCCTACACTTGGGTTGCAAGTCTCAGAAACTGGTTTGAGCTTTTCTACAATGCTTTGGACACAGTGAATCTTTGGAATGCTAAGTAGATTAATCTTTATATAACACTTATGCTACCGAATAACTAGCAGACAGCGCACAGCCAAGTCCACTGGTCACAGAAAGAAGAACTTTGGTTACATCCATCTAAGGAAAAAAACTCTCATTCAAATTTCAACAAAAATTTTTAGTGTCAGATTATTAGATATATCGCTCCTAGAATTATACCTTTCGTGTAAAACTAACATTGACAATATTATTAATTTATTACTTTCATTTTCCATTTTTAAAAATAGTAGAGTATATAAAATATAAAATAGTAGCAGAAGGCGTTTAAAATTGGAGCAACAACCGTAGAACGGAAAGTCTCGACACTAAGTTGCCGCAGGAAAGTAGGAACCCAATCATCGCTTCCACTCTACCACAATTGCCTTACATTAATTTAATAATTATTTTATTTTAGCTTTAAAACAACTTTAATATCGACGAATTTTTTCAATGAACCTTTCTAATATATTAATTTCGATATCAATAATTGTACTGTTTCAATGAAAACTATTTTCAAAAAACAATAGACTAATATTGATATTTGCTGAAATATTAATATTTTCTAATTAAAACTTCGAATAATAATTTTCAATTTTAATAACAGAACTAACTGTAAAATGTATTATAAAAATATATTCTTATTTAAAAACATTTGAATCGTAAAAATTTGAACATGTACATACATATGCGTGTTTTTTGGATGATTGGATGTTGCGTGCAGCATTCTACATTGGTCATGAAGCTACACCATTACGGCATAAGAGGACATGCACTAGATCTGACCTTTGATTTAGCCAATAGGGTTCAGAGGGTTAATGTGAATGGCAAGAAATCTCCAGGGTCATTAGTCAGTACGGGAGTCCCACAGGGGTCCATTCTTGGTCCTTTTCTCTTTTTAATGTATATAAATGACTTACCATATTTAGTTGGAAGGAACCATGAGATAGTATTGTTTGCTGATAACTCGTTAATTTTTAAAATGAAAAGACAACAAAATATAATTGACGATGTAAACAATGTGCTCTCGAAAGTAGTATTTCGGTTTAGTGTTAACAACCTACTAATAAATAGTACAAAAACCAAATGTATTCTATTAAATGGTGAGACCGCGGATCCTGTTGATTCTATGGTATTTCTCGGTGTCACCATAGACTCTAAATTACAGTAGGGGCCTCAAATTGATGGATTGGCGAATAGACTGATTCAGCAGCTTTTGAGGTTAAGAAAATTAGATCGTTAACTGATGTAGAAACGGCTCGCCTTGTTTTTAGCTACTTTCAAAGTATTATGTCTTATGGCATTAGACTTTAGGGTACTGCAGCCGCTATCGATACAGGTTTTGTCCTGTAGAAGCGAGCTGTTCGCTCAATCTATAACTTAAGCCCTAAAGAATATTTAAGAGACATATTTAAGGAAATTAATATATTGACAGTTGAGTCTCAATATATCTTCGAAAATGTTTTATATGTAAAAAAATATTAATGATTTTACTAAAATTGGCGATGTACACAATATTAATACTAGAAAAAGGTTGAAACTTACCGCGCATGTAACTCGATTGCGAGTCCGCAATTCCTTCATTGGACAGTGTGTGCGCTTTTACAATAGGATCCCAGAAAACGTCCGAGAATGTTCTATATCACAATTTTAGAAAATTGTGAAATGACGTTTGTTTGTTATAGGTTAGTACCTAATTAATGATTTTGTAAATGATACCACACCTTGGAAATGAAATCCTCGCTTCAGTATATCTCAAGCGTATCATTGTCAACAATGAATAATTGTAAATGACTATATAAAAATAAGTACCGCTGAGTTTCTTGCGCCGGTACTTCTCAGGTGTGAGGCATTAACTTTAGTGAACCGGTGGTAATGTCTTTGACGTTCAAAAAATGAATCATGTATTCTTACTTAGAATAAAATTATTTGAATTTGAATATGAAGACCGTTTTTTAATTTAATTTTTTACCATATATAAATATACTTGAGAGTGTTTTGTTATTTTTTATGTGTGTTTGTCTTTTTAAATTTGCTTACAACGTAAATAATACGTAAAAATTTCGTTACTAATGGCACGACTGACAGACAAAGTAAACCACAACTAACTAGTACACGTAGGAAGCTAGAATTTTGCATATAGCTTTCTTGGGAAGTATAGCGGAGCACCAGAGGTAAGTTACATACATACATACATATATATTTACATGTACATATACACTTACAACATTTATATTTGTAATAAGCTCTGCGACTCAAGCCACAATATCTAAAATGTGGATATATATTCTTACAATTTTTAGCAATAAAATGGGCGGAAACTAAAGAGAAGAGAGAGAAGTATTTTAAACATATCTTAATGTTTCTAATTACTCTAAATTAATCCTTCAGTATAAATACTATTACGAAAATAATTGGTTAAAAACAAAAACACGGATTTGAACCGGCACCTCTTGGAAGCTGTGCTTGGAAGAAGTGCTCTGAACTAAGCCACACGTTCTCAACAAGCTACGTAAAAATTTGTATACACTTCTTAAAATTTATTTACGTTGTAAGCAAATTTAAAAAATACTTTAAGCACACTTTAAAAAATAATAAAATAATCTCAAGTATATTTATTAAAGTGAAAATTTAAATTTAAAAAAAACAGTCTTCATAAATTATTTCTCTCGCCCATACATTAAAACTTACAGTTCTTTTTATTAATGGTATTGCTTTATTAACGCCTTTAGACACGCTTCCCTTGTCGCTACTTAAATATTATATGCAAAAGTAATTAAGCTTTCAACAATGGCGTTTAAATACTGTATACTTTAGTTTCTATCCAAGTAGTTGTTATATATAGATTAAAAGAATTATATTATATACTGATAGGAAATTAACACTTGGACGGTTTTTTATTCGAACCCGCACCTTGTGGTAATTAGTGTGTTTATCATCCAGTCCTCCCACAATCAACATTTTGCATTGGAAATAGTACACGCTGGAGGCGAGATTTTGTTTTTTTTTCTACAATGTGCACTACTTTGTAGGGAAAAAAAACAAACAAAATCCTAGTAAAAAGCAGAACCGGAAACATACTAAAAAAATAAGTGGCGTAATATATTCCGGAAAAAAAAAAACTAAATTTTGTATATATATATACTTTATTGCACAAAAACATAATAAGCAGATAGTACAGAGTAAGAAGTGTGCAAAGGTGGACTTATCTCTAACAGAGATTTCTTCCAGCCAACCTGTGCAAGTGGGTGAAGGTGATAAATATAGCGGGGCGACAAAAATGTGCAAAAGAAATGTACATTTAAATTTAATTTATAAATACATACATACATACATATACCCATATACACATAAAAATACATAAATACATATATATATATATATATATACATACACATATATACACATACACATACATCGTTAAAATTATATATTAATTGTATTAATCTTATTTGATTACACTTTGCCAAAAGGGGGTTTAAGCAAGACATGTATATACTATATGTATTTCTTAAATTTGGTATTGATCTTACTACTATCATCACGACTTTCGTTCGACGTTCTTGCACTAGACCCCCTCTGCCTACTATATTACATGCGGGATTCAGCGTGAAGCTCATAAAAAATACAAAATAGGAGAATCGAGTGTCTTAGCTCTATTATCTCTGTAACTAAAATATAAAAAAAACTCTCCTGTGTTACACAATACATCAGTATACCTTTAAACTCCTATAAAATGCAACGCGTAAGTGAAATTTTATCGAGCGACAAAAGCTTTGAGATTCTCTTTCTATTCAAGGCCCGTGCAATGCGACCCGTGACTGCATATTTATGTCCTTTATACATTTGCCTTATCGAACCCCCGTCCACTTCAGTTGTATACAATTCTAGACATTTGTATACTTTAAAACTACTATTTTTGTAGCAACAACACTGTTGAAACTGTTAAATTAAAACATTCATATATCACATATAGGAATTACATATAGTATGTATAGTATATATATATATATATATATATATATATATATATATATATATATATATATATATATCTATATATATATATATATATATATAAGTTATACTTCTCTATTTATTTCGAAAAGCCTCCAAATTTATGTTAGCAAAATAAAAAAAGTCTTACACGTGCACCAAGGGCTCCGGTTCGTTATTAAATTCCCGTTTTGAAATTTCCCCTCTATTCGCACTGTAAATTTTCACTTTCTACCAAAATTCATAATTCTAGGTCAACGGGAAGTAGATTTTGATAGCGTGCAGAATTTCATACAAAATACGGTAAGAACGAAGCATAAAACACTCGTATCTTTTAAATGCGTTGTTTAAGAAGTTTATGAACTTATTTTATATTAATTTCGACATAATGTCTTTGACAGACGGACAAACAGACTGACAGACTACACAGTGATCTTATAGAGGTACCGATATTTCCTTTTGAGTAACGTACGTTGAAATAGTACGGAACTCTAAAAAACAATAAAATAATAATTTCCACCACCCACATTCCTATTTACAAGAATCCACATCTTATAATATAAAAGACTGAATTTTTATATAAAATGATCATAAAGTTCATGTTTTCTAACTTAAATATATATATACATATACATATGTTATATACTAGTGACGTGTTAGTGACTTCGCTCACATGATCGATATTATCGGATTTACTCTAATATATATCATATAATAATGTATAGTAATACATATATTGCACTTATATTAATTTTATATATGTTATTTAGGCGGCAAGTATTCGTATTAGTACCGGAAAAAAAAAGTTTCCCCCATAAATCTAGATCCCACAGGAATTCCGGGGCAATATTGAGTATTGCTCCACAGCCTTTTCTGTCTTCTAGCGAAAGTTTAATCAAAATCAGATCAGCTGTTGCAAAAATAAGTGCGAACAAACGGAAAGCCAGACAGAGAGACAGACATTTTTTTTATATATATTCTTTTATGTTTTAACAACGTGTAAATATCAATTTGCACTTGAATAAGCTCAGTTATTTTGAAATCACAAGCAGACATTTCAATTTTATTTATATGTACAGATACATATACCTGTATAAGCTTTCCATATCATATATAGGTGTAGGTGTAGGTGTAGGTGTAGGTGTAGGTGTAGGTGTAGGTGTAGGTGTAGGTGTCACCCGGCCACGGGGATCGTGCGCTCCATTAAACGCGACTCGCATGAAATATGGCAAATCACACATGAATAATCTTTGCATCGTTTTAAATATTAGACGGGTATTATAAGGTGTTTTTCCTCTTCCTTATTTGAATTTCTTTTTTTTTTTTTTTCATTTCTAGCTTCACATATGTTTAAGAAATAATCATATCAAGACGGAGTGTTCTATTCTTTAGGTTTGAGTTAATGTGTAGGTTGCGGAACTAAACGCCGCAATTTGCTGTCCTTATAAACCAAATTTGCAATACTTTTATATACATAGATAATAAAAGTAAGTAGAAGAGTATTGTTTTTTGTAGTTAGTATTTCTTAAATACATACATATAAATAATAAATATAATTTCTATTAAAATAAAGCGTGTCGGTTTCTTTTTTCTCATCGGAAAAATAGGGAAATATATATATATATATATATATATATATATATATATATATATATATATATATATATATATATATATATATATATATATATATATATATATATATATATATATATATATATATATATATATATATATATATATATATATATATATATATATATATATATATAATTTTAATTAGTAATATATTATTATTATAAAAAACCTTTGGAACGCTGGATATTCATAATTCAAATATAAAATTACAAAAGAAAATTAAACCTTCTTTTAAGAAGTCTAATTGCGGCGTTAAGTTCCGCAGCTCAAGAGGCTGTATCACGATGATTGGTTGAAAATTGGGTATTGGAATGTCTTAACACTAAGTTACCTCTACCTACCCTACTATTTGGGTAGGATGGGTAGGGCGCTGTGGATCTTCGTCTAACAGTACCTACATAGTGAGAACGAATCTATATATTTATTACCTCAGTCTCATAAGCTCTCACAAAGCAAGCGTGATAGAGACTATCTATCATTTAATACAAAATATATTATATGCGCGGATAGAAGATACTACAGTGTTTGAGACACTGTACTAAGACTATTCTTGCCTAATACTTGCCTATTTGCCTATAAGCCGAAAAAATATTTTAGTTTTAGGCATGGCGGTATATGCAGAAAGAATCTAATGTCAAGAGAATCCCTTCTCCGCTCTCCGCTTGAATCCAAAACTTTACATATAACGTTGAGAGGCGGAATTTATTGAGAGCAAATGCGATCCATTCCATCGAATGGGGATCAAACTCATTACCATCACGTTTCCATACAGATGGCCTCTAAAATCGTATGTTTAAGTCCTTAAACCTAGACAGCATTAAATTTTATTCGATTGTCTAAGTCTAATTGTCTAAGATGACTGAACTTTAGTTTAAGTAACTTTAGTTTAGTAAGTTTTTAATTTTAGTCATCAAGAAAAGTTTTAATACAAAATTAACGTTATGTCTAAATTGCTTATTTAAATACTATAATATGCTTTTAGCTAGACTAAAGAAAGAACTTGAGTGAAATGAGCCTTGAAATAAACTTTGCTCCAGCTCATTTGATTTTGTTATGCATCTTTAAGTAAATTTGCTGTAAGTCAGTAAATGAAAAGTAAATTAAAAATATATTCTGCTGAGAAATATTCTTTGATTAATATATACATATATGAGGACCGTCGCCACGCAGAGGCACAGCGTCTGCCTGTAAGCGCGACGGTTTGTATGTTCGATTCCCACTCGTGGAGAATGATTTCTTTGTATTTCCTTCGCTGTGGTAATAAGTACAAGTGCGGCGTTGAGTTCCGCCACACAATATGCAATGACTCGAAAGGTGGAAAGTGAAAGACGGAGTGTCTTAACACTAGATTCCATATGCCTACCCTGCTATGTGCCGGATACAGCGTGAAGTTATAAAAAATAAATACATAGTATAAATCATTTGACTGTAACGCAATGCTTCGATTCCTTGGGGAATAATGTAAGTGTTTATTATGTCTGTCAGCTAATTTATATAACTCAAAAACAATAAATAAATATTAATGTTAAGTAAATTTACATATTCAATATTTCAACATATAAGAATACTACTAATAATCATATAAATAATATATTTTCGTATTGGTTCAGTTCTAGTAACGCAATTTGAAGATTTTTCACGTTGAGAACATCTACTCAATAAGTGTCCAATTTGAGTGGAAAACGGAGAACTAATGATCTTGACACTAGATTCTCTCTGCATACTCTTCTATATGCGTGAAGCTTAAAAAAAAAAAAAAAGATAGTATATCGTTCCCACTGGAACAATATGGCATACAGACATACATACAAACCTTTTTAAGAAACGTGAAGCTATGTATATATGTATGTGCGTATGCCACTAATCCCTAGTGATCTCTCATGTCTCACCTCTTTTACTTCATCCTCTTCATATATGCACTCCGGAATCTCCATTATTTTTACTTAATTTTCCTCCAGTATCTTCTCCAATCAAAGGTCAATCAAGGCCTTACCCCCTTACCTCTTTTACCACTGACTCTTCCTTCATATTCCATCCAGTATTATTTGAACCCAAAACTACCATAAATGCCAACTCTACCATTACAGTTTCTAAAAGCGTTTCAATGCCGTAAAAACTTCCTTAATTCCCCATATTAAATACTTGGCACAGTTCCCTCGTCGGCGAGAAAACCTAAAGCAGTATGTTACAAATAAAGTGTAGACTTCAATGTTACTCCACTCTACCTAATTAAGCCATTTTTAAAACTTTCAAGAAATTGTAAGTAAGAATGCTCTAAAAGCTCTTTCTTTTTTATAATATACGTTCAATTGCCTTTTCAGTATCTTTTGTTTTAAAGATCGATGTTAATTTTGATATGTGATATATATATATATATATATATATATATATATATATATATATATATATATATATATATATATATATATATATATATATATATATATATATATATATATATATATATATATATATATATATATATATATATATATATATATATATATATATATATATATACTAGTTTATTTATTAGTATGTAAGTAGAAAATTGGGCCAGTCTTGAAATGCTATTCGGCATTTTTTCCACGCTTTAAATCTATGTTCGGTGGCAGAAGCAGATAACTTCACCCGGGAGCTTTGATCTAACTGGACTGTTTTACTGTCTGGTATACCTCAAGCTGTCATCTCTCTCCACTGCTTTTCGCTATTTTCATGAATTTAAATTTGTTGATGAATGTAGCCAAAAGAAGAAGAAATATGTGTAATATGAAGTTATCAAAATCTAATTTTGTCATGTATAGAGCTACTCTTGATGATTTGAGTTGAGAAATCCAGAATATGAATTTTGAACCTTGCTCATATCACTGGGTCGATGACTTTTTATAGCCTTTATACTAGCAAGTAGTAGTAGATTAAATAGCTTGCCATAAAACTAAATGAAATAATAAAAACATTGTGCGACTCAACAAGAAATTTGGGCCTTATATATAACAATTATACTTGACTTGCAAGACATGTTTGACTGACTTCAGAATGTATACTTGTATATTAGATTTATCCTCGGTTTACATAAATTCGGCCATGCGTTCTATTTCCGTTGACAATTGAATTGGTTTCCTATTCCTTTATATATAGATTACGGCAAAAGCTCTGCACCCTCTACTTTTTTTATAGTTTTTAAATCATCTTGTCCTACATATTAGAGAGAGCTTTTTCAATTGGCACCTCCACGTGACAAATCTGTAAGCTTTTATGCTACTCTTATAAACTTTGACTTACCTACATTTATCACCTTATATGAAAAAAAAAATTACGGCTCGGGCAGTGTTCTTATAGAACTCACTTCTAATTTTATGCGTTTTGACATTCTGTATATGAACACAGTTAAACTCATAGTTAAGCAACATTTTGTCCGTATCTATGTTTTCTAAATAAATATTCATTTATTTTGTGTCATATCTTTTTTGTATGTAAATATATATTATATGTTTTTATATGTATTGTTATATTTTATCTTTTAGGTATACTCGTTTGAAACTGTATTCCTTTAAGAACATTGCTCATGTTCAAGGGTTTCTGAAAGATATCTCATTTACAGATAAGTTATCCCTATGTATACATTTTTCTATTATGATATATTTTCTGTATCTTTTGTTTCTGGTACATAGATAATAATAATTAATTTTATATTCTATGAATATTACTTAAACAATGTTCTTTTAGAAAAGTGGAAAGTGAAGAATATTACGATTATGCATTCTTTATTCAAATAGAATTTAACATGCATTTTTGAACTCCACTACACACTTTTACACCGATATTCAATGTGATGATATCTAAGTGAAAAAAAAAACACAATATCACAAGTCTTGGTTCTGGAAAATTGAAAAAATGTGAAAAGTTAAAATAAAGTTACACCTTCACTCTCACTCAAGACACTCAGACTGAGTGACTGACTCTCATTCTCACGAACTATAAAATTTATAAAATATATAAAAAAAAATTACCGTAGCAGGTTTTGAACCAACTAAGGGTTCAAATCCTGCTACGTTAATTTTTTGCCATACGTTGTTATCAAGCTACGTCGATTTGTTTATATTCTTATTGTGATTTATTTATGTACTAAGTATCGCTTGTAGGAGATTTTAACAAATATCCGCAAACCAAAGATTTTGGCTAGAGCTTGGCCTATTTGGTAAATATTTTATTATTTAATTATAATTCTAGCAAAGGTAAGAAACATTTTTTTTTTTTAGAAATCATATATTATCTTCATCGACATTATGAAATAGCCAAAAAACTTATCAATATTTATAATTTGTCACTCAGTCTTCGTTTCCAAATCGATTTAAAGTAACGCTTAAGTAGATTTTATTATTTCAAAGGACAATTATGCAGATTGATTATTTACAGTTCACAATCAAAGAAGTGCTCGGGCCACGAGTTTTATAGCGAATGCGGGCACCAAAATAAATTGATACGAAACACGCTTACTTTGCATTTTTCTCGATTTTTTCCTATTTCACTAGTGTTTTGCTCTGCTTTCTCTCGATTTTACTATACAATTTTTCACTAAAGCTTCTTGTATTTCAGCTTATAGTAGCAGTGTGGGAGTGTATATATATATATATATATATATATATATATATATATATATATATATATATATATATATATATATATATATATATATATATATATATATATATATATATATATATATATGTATATATATATATAACTATTAGACTTTATTTTTCCTTTTGTTAACTAAATTATGAATTATTTGCTATACAATTGGCTTTGCCAAAAACAAAATGGAATTATTATACGATAAATTTGTTATCTATCTCACAAATCAAATTTCTAAGTCAACGCAATAAAAGGATTTGCGCTGAATTTTTTATTTTGCATTTTGTATAAAATTCGAAATTTAATCGAAATTTATATTGTACTTCGCCCTGACCTAAACTTATGAAATTTGGCAATAACTTAGCTTTAGCTTCAACCTACGACACGAACAGACGAAAATATACGAAATACGTTAATTTCATAGTTATTATCTATTCATATAGTATATTTGTGAATCATACAAAAAATATTGCAAATTTATATTTGTAGTTCAGAATTTCAGAATTGCAAATTTTATACACTAAAAATATTCTACTTGTATAACTTGTACTGCCCGTTGACCTAATGTCATGAAATTGGTACGGAACCGTCGGTGTGCTAGTACGACCTCACATGATCAATATAAGTTAAATCTCTTTAACCTACAAATACTTTAAAAAATATTCTCAAGGCTTTAATATAGAAGCGTATTGAATGAAATAAAAAAAAAGACGCTTAAAGCAGCGTTCACAAAGAAAACGTGAGACGAAGACTTCTATGGAAAATCTCAACGAGTCCTAGGTATATTAAATATTTTATTATTCTGATATGAATATTGTACAGACCATTGTGCCTTAGTGGGTCTACATGTGACTGTGATGAAATTATTTCCTTTTCTCCGTTTTCATGAGACAAATCGCGGCGTTAAGTTCCGCCATTTTATACGCAAAGTCTTGTAAAGAGGCATAATAATATTTTATTTTTAATAATAATAATAATATGTTATATATATATATATATATATATATATATATATATATATATATATATATATATATATATATATATATATATATATATATATATATATATATATATATATATATATATATATAAGTATGTTTATAACATACTATTGTAGGGGCCCATCTAGTGGGAGGCGAGTCACCGTCCGCCAACCTTTCAATTTGAGACTATTTAAAAGGACGTCCGTTAGTCTCATCCAATAGCCCAGTACTCAGTCCCCACGCAAGCCTTCCAAAGGACCGGGTTCGTTTGAACCCGGTTACCAAGAGGAACATAATAATAATAATATTTGTTGTATATTTGTACCATTAACAAAACAATAAAGACATAAAAAAAATATAATTCTCTGATATATAAGTACTCTGTACGTACATCTGGTTGTACGTGGGAGAGGTATCACTAAAATATTATGTTATAGCACAGCATCTGACTGTAAGCACGACGGGTTCGATTCCCACTTGGGGAAAAACGAATTATTTCCATTTTCCTCGCTCTTGTCACTAGACAAGGCGCGGCGATGAGTTCCGTCACTCAACACAAAAGCATTGAAAGGCGGAAGGAGAGTCTTAACACTAGTGGTCCTCTGTTTACCCTGCTATATGCGGAAGATATGTATATAACATGCGTCACTAGAAAATTATATTAAAAAGAAAGCTCCACACAAAAAGCTTTGTTGAAATATTTAATTTAAACTTTCATTTAAGTGCTTGGACAAAAACGTAATTTATCGTGACGTCGTATCGCGAACAAAGGGGACAGAACGAGACCCCTAATTCTCACAATAGGCTCTATCACACTCAAATACTAACAATCGTAAATTATAAATGGTATATTTTCATATATAATGGTGTTACTATCCATTTTATTTAAAATAGAATTTTATTTTATTTCAATTTGTAAGTGTAGAAAATTTTGTGAAAATTTTCAATCATGTCTGTCTGTACGTCGGTGTTTGTGTAAAAAAAAATATGTGATTTTAATATGCTAAGTTTTGTCTAATTTTGATATAATAAAATTATATTATTCTAGTATGTAAATATTTCATCTACCATTTTTGTCGAATGTAATCCATTGCGGTATCCATTTGAAATTCTCATCGTATATCCAAGCCTATAGTTTCTTAGGAAACGGAAAAAATTAAGCTTTTACGTCAACGCTTTTACGTTTTTAGCTTTTACGTCAACCGAAGATAGGAGTGTTCGTGCTTTGTTTGTGACTCATTTTATTTGAAATTCACCGCGTTATCAAAACCTATAGGGTATTTCTAGATGACCTAGAATTATGAAATATGGCAAGGAGTTACAGTACAAATAATAAAAAAATAAATATAACATAAAAGTTATTTTATATTTTATATTTCTTTTCATACAAAATTAGTTTAAGTGCTCGAAAGGCGCAAAAGCGGAGAGTGCAGTATCTTAACACTAAATTCTCTGCCTATGAAGCTTTTAAACTAGAACTTTGATTGGAAACTCCATATCATAGGTAATAGAAGTGAATTTTTTTTTTTCATTATTTTACCGGTTGGTCAAAACTTTATAGCCGAGAAATACTGACGTGGAATATTTGAAAATATTTCTAAAGAGCTTCGCCGAAAATATTTAAATAAGAAAAGTTTTTGCGCAACCAAGTTTAAATATTGTTGCGAAATTTTGTACGTTTCAAACAACTTAGTCCGCAAATAGCTCGCGATATTTATAGACAGAATGTTTTGCGGAGTTTTTTTTTGTGACAAGTGCATTTGTTACCGATAAGGTGTTTTTGTCTGTTATTATGTCTAGATAGAGTCTAGGATTTAATTTCGCGATTTAGTTTTAATATTTATTTTTTTGTTAATTCAATTTATTATTTTCAAATTTATTTAGAGGGTGTCTAGCCAATTATCTGTCCGATATTTGGTTTTCGGCATACGATACCCCGGATCCTCGAGCCACCGTGTTCATAACGCCGCCCAATCCATGAAAGTGGTGTCCCTCCCTCATTTTCCAAGTCATTTTTCTTCTAATTCCTTCTCCTTTCTTGGTTTTTCCCAATTCAGGTTCAGTGTGCTTTCCTTCAGGGATTTCGCTGGAAGGGCAATAAGTCGCGTAACATTGGGCAGGGTTACCGCCTTATATACACTGGGTCACCTACAGGCAAAAACGGTGTAGCGGTAGTGCTTTCTGAAGAGCTTTAGAATGGGCTTCTTGAAGTTGACCGTCGCTGCGACCGCTTGATACGGATAAGGGTACTAATTGAGGGCGTTACCACAAACTTAATCAGTGCCTATGCTCCCCAGGCGAGTTGTAGTGCGGCTGAAAAGAAGACATTTTGGGGATGAAGAGGTCCTACTCGCTATACCGTCTACTGAAGTAGTCTTAGTTGGGGGGGACCTGAACAGTTACGTAGGTAGGGTCGCTGAGGTGTATGAACGTGTTCACGGGATATGGTCTTCGCAATGCAGAGGGAGAAAATATTCTGAGAACCTGCATTGCTTCTGATCTGGCCATCGTGAACACTTTCTTCCAAAAGAAACCTCAGCACCATAAAACGTATAAGAGTTGGTCTCATTCAACTCAAATCGATTATTTGTTGACTAGACGGTGTCATATAGGCAGGGTGACCAACTGTAAGATCATTTCTGGTGAAAGCCTGACGGCCCAACATCGTCTCCTTGTCATGGACTATAATGTTACCCCGAAAACGAAAGTAACTGAGAATCGCAAGTCAAAGATCAAATGGTGGTTGTTGAATGGACCGATGCAGACCGACTATCTGGAAGAGGTAGAAAGTCAAAATCTACTGACTAACACCGAGACCGTTCAGGCTGCTTGGTATCGAGCTCATTCAGCAATCGTTGCAGCGGGCAAAAGAGTTCTTGGCATTACTAAGGGTGGACATGTCATCGACAGGGAGACGTGGTGGTGGAATGGACCAAGTGCAAGGGTCGATTCGGGAAAAGAAGGCTGCATTTGAAGAGTGGTAGCACTCCAACTCTCCTAAAGACAGACTGGAGTACATAACAGCGAAACATGCTAGCAAAAGATCTGTAGCCAGGGCCCACAGTAAAAGTTTGTCGCCATATATTATCAACTTGAAAGTGTGGAGGGGCAGAAGCTCATATACAAACTGGCTCGTGCTCGAAATAAAGCTACGCAGGATATTATAAAATATCTCTGCGTCAGAAATTCTCGGGGCACGTTACTCTGTGAAGGAAAGATAGAGAAGCTACTTTAAGGAGCTGCTGAACACTCAGCACTACTGTAGTCTTCCTCCTGAATTACCTTCTTGCTCCAATAAACCTTGACGAAACTAGTAATTGTCTTCGACGCATCAAGAACGGAAAAGCGATAGGACCTGACGAAATCCCGATCGAGGCGTGGAAAACGTTGGGCTCTCTTGGTGTGCTTATACTTACTGAACTGTTTAACCGTATCTTGAATACTGGAATGATGCCACAACATTGGCGGCATAGCTTTATTGTCCCTATTTACAAAGAAAGGGGCAGTATTCAAGATTGCGATAATTATAGGGGCATTAAGATTATGAGCCACACCATGAAGCTCTTCGAACGTATCGTTGTGATCCAAGGGGATCCCTGAAGCCTATATTGAGGTTATCAGAAATATATACAACGCCTCCACTTCAGTGGTTAGGACCGCTGTTGGCGACACCAAGCCCTTCCCGATTATAATGGGAGTTCACCAGGGCTCAGCTTTTAGTCCAATCTTATTCAATGTAGTGCTGGATACTGTCTCGGTCCATATCCAAGGCCAGCCTCCGTGGCTGATGATGTATGCCGATGACATAGTACTCATTGACAGCCGATTACACAGCCGATTGATGCTGGAGCGTAAAGTGAACGCCTGGAAGGATGCGCTTGAGAACGGTGGTCTTAAACTGAATGTGTCGAAGACCGAGTACATGGCTTGCGGGAACCCGGACTCGAGCACCATCCACATCAAGCCTGAGCCAGCCTTTAAGACGGACAAGTCCAGGTACCTTGGATCCGTTATACATAAGTTTGGAGGTCGATGACATCCATGCCCGTATAAGCGCTGCCTGGGCCGAATGGCGGGAGGTTACTGGTGCGGTCTGTGATAGCAGACTGACATACAAGAGCATTATCCGACCGGTTCTTTTATACGGCAGAGATATTGGCCAGCATTATCTCGACACACTCAGGAGCTCCACGTCACGCAGTCCGACCGCATACGCAACATATTCATTCGAGGTAGTCTTTTGGGATCCATGACGTAGCGGATAAGCTCCAAGAGCGTCGCCTGAGATGGTATGGCCATGTTATGCGCCGATCTGAGAACTATGTCGGAAGGAAGTGCCTTGACATGTCTGTCCCTGTAGTTAGACCACCCGGACGCCCAAGGATGCGATGGCTGGATGTCGTGACGCAGGATATGAGAGCCAATTAATTGTCCTCTAAGGATGTTAAAGACCGAGCAAAGTGGAGAAAGCTTAATCAGAAGGCAGACCCTGGCAAACGATATATATATATATATATATATATATATATATATATATATATATATATATATATATATATATATATATATATATATATATATATATATATATATATATATATATATATATATATATATATCTTCTTCTTCCTGGCATTAGTCCCGGCTTTTTGCCAGGGTCTGCCTTCCGACTAAGACCAATCGGTCCATATGAGTGGCGAAGTGGTTTTTTGTGGAGCGATTGCCATCTGACCTCCAAACCCATTACTGGGAGAAACCAGGAAAGGAAAGGAATAAGAGGCAGAAAGACTTGGAATATAGGGGAGGGACACCACTTACATGGATTGGATCGGGTTATGAAAGTGGTGGCTCGAGGTCCCGGGGTCGCGTACCCGTATGCCGGAAACCAAATATCGGACAGATAATTGGCTAGACACCCTCTGAGATGATATATATATATATATATAATATATATATATATATATATATATATATATATATATATAATATATATATATATATATATATATATATTATAATATATATATATATATATATATATATATATATATATAATATATATATATATATATATATATATATATATATATATATATATATATATATATAGATATATATAATATTATTATTAACCGCTTTTTACTACATGCATATGAAGTATGTATATACGGTACATATACCAAAATTTTTGTCTGTCTGTCTGTTTGTTTCTGCTAATATCTGAAACGGATGGACCGATTTTGACGGGACTTTCACTGATAGGTAGCAGATATAATAAGGAGTAAATAAAGGCACTTTTATTTAAATAAATGTATACATAGATATATTTATTATATTACATTAAATACGACCATGTACAATGTGATTTCGTATAATATATAGAAACGATCGTAATTCACTTTACTTAAGCGGCGAAGCCGCGAGCGGTTCGCTAGTCATGAATATTATTAATATAACTTATATAGAATTAATATTGATCATTTCAAACTATTATCTCTATTTTTATATTCGTATTATTAATTGTTTTCTAAAAATAAAGTCTATGAGTAAGCTAGTTGTTTATTATTACATTTTACTTACTTGATTAATCTTATATAAGAGGAAAATGTTTTATTTGGGAAAATATAATAATAATACAACATCTCAATCCAAGTATGAATTGTGAAAAGGCGTTTGTGTGTTAAAGGTTGTTACTTAATTAATGATTTATAAATGAAAACACGCCTTGGGAATGAATTGCTCGCTCCAGTGTATTTTAAAGGTATTATTGTAACATAGTAGTTGTAAAGAAAATCACCAAGTTGAAAAATTATTAGGGAACAAAAGTCCCTCTTGCGCCGATTGTTCTCAGATCTAAGGCATTAACTTTAGTACACCAGTGGTAATGTTTTGACGTTCAAAAAATGAATCATGTATTCTTATTTTAAATAAAATTATAACATAACGGAGCGCCGAACGCTGCGGTCCCTGCATGCCTCTTTCGCCTCGTCCACTGTCATTAACAACATCATACATGCTCTTTACGGAATCCTTATGCTTTTTACGTGACCTTCGTGCAGTATCTTAGACACTGTGTTTTCGAAGGTAAACCGAGGTCTCCCCCTTACCTCTCTTACCATTCACTTTTGCTTCATAAAATATATGAAGCATATTTACCATTCTTTCATCACTCATTCTCTTGCTCTCGTGCCCCACACAACCCAAGCACGTTTTTCTTGCATTCCGTCCTTTCTTCGTCTCTTTAAAATACCAGAACGTTTGTCTTACTTGCATTTAGGCTTAGACCATTATTTTCACACTAATTTTTCAAAATAGTGACCAATGCCTGCAACTCGCATTCTGTTGATGCAATAAGCACTGCATCATCTGCGTATAGCAAGCAATTTCATTCCCATATCACTCTGTTTCACTCCTTGGAGACCGCTATCCAAATACAAATTGAACAGCCAAGGTGACATAGCGCATTCCAGTTTGATACCCGATTGGATGCCAAACCAAGGCGACATGCCAGTTTCTACTCGCACACAGGCTAAGTGATCTCTATGAAGAGACTTTACAGTCTGGAGCAAGAGTCCACCCACATTGAACTGGGGCAGTATCTCCCATAAATTCTTCCTTACAACTCTGTGAAACGCCTTCTCCAAGTCCAAAAAAGCACAGAAAACTTTTTGGTTTACAGCCAAAAACTTCTCCGTTACCATGCAGAGGGAAAAGATCTGATTCATATAGCCTCCTCCAGGTCTAAGTCTTCCTTGGGCCTCCCACAACAACCTTTCGAAAGTATGTGTCCTGCATTCTTCTCGCTATAATTTTTGTATACACTTTACCACCTAAGCTAATCAATCTGATAGCCCTATAGCTTGCACAATCTATCTGTGAACCTTTGTTTTTATATAAAGGCACGATGACTGTACTTTGCCAATCATCTGGGACCTCCACCGCTTTTCAGCACAAATTGCATAAAAACTAGAACAAGTCCAACATGCGACGCCCACCATATTTGATCATCTCTGTAGTAACTCCATTTGCTCCCGTTGATTTACCATATTTCAGACTTCGTATAGCACAGTCAACTTCTTTAATACCGATTTAGCTCTCTGCAACATCAATACTGAGCGTATCGCTGCTACTTGAGACAGAAGCGTCATCACATACATACATCTTCTTGTAGAATACCACCAATCGCTGCAATAGATGTGATTAATCTGTTATTACCGTCCTTCGAAAGTACCCTTTTCGTTTTGTAGAAAAACGAACAACCCCGGGAATCACTAACTTCTCGCCAGAAAAGCTTCGTGTTTTCCCGGAAGTTGTTCGTTAATCTTCCGTCTCTCTCTCTCGTTCGGTCTTTTCTCGATTCATCTTTATCAGTACGTTCGTTTGGTGTTTTTGCAGCTTATACTCATTCTTTTTAATCTTTCTCATACTTTTATCCTTACTGGGGGCTTCATAATCCTGCCACGCTTTCAGAAGAAGAAAGAATCTTTCTACAGCATCTTTTACTTCTACGTCCCACCTTTCATCGCGCTTCTTGCTTATGCTTCTTTTCCCTATACCACATCCCTGTGTCGCAGCTTTAACATTACAATTCCCAAATTTCTGCCAACATATTTCAACATACCATGTCCGAAACGGTGGTAAGTGGAGGATGAATAAAATTATTTTAATTCGAATTCAAATTGTGGCATTACATCATATAATTTAACGTATGACTTAATTGGCGAAAAGCACTTAAATATTTTCTAAGAAGCGTTGGTTAGTTGCAAAGTAAATGCCGTAACTTAACTACGTATCTTACATTGCCTCGAATGGGAACCGAAGCCACAATCATTACCATACAGTCAGATACTTAAAAATAACACGAAAACAAGAAATTATATGAAACAAATTTTGGTTGACAGCTTCAGTATTTTCAATTGGAACTGACTGTCTTTGCTCTAAATCATATTCGAGTTAAATATAATAGGTTTAATTTGTGTAGTTTTTGGTAAACGATATGTACTAACGAAACGATAATACATATGTACATATATATATTTCTATATATATATATATATATATATATATATATATATATATATATATATATATATATATATATATATATATATATATATATATATATATATATATATATATATATATATATATATATATATATATATATATATATATATATATATATATATATATATATATATATACATATATATATATATATAACGAAAACCGCTAAACCGCGCAGGCACATCGCCCTACACCTGCATTAAACGAGCAAGGGCTACCGTGTCAAGTACGGACACGGCTAAAGAAGATAGTACCCAGAAGGAAACTCCGCCTTGCAACGTGGAATATTGGCTCTCTAACCGGACAATGCAGGGAACTAACAGATGTACTCATGAGGCGTCGGGTAGCATTCCGTCTGAACCACCTCCTAACCTGGGACTTATTGCTCCAATAACCCTTGATGAAACTCGGAATTGTCTTCGACGCATGAAGAACGGCAAGGCGGTGGGACCTGACGATATTCCGATCGAAGCGTGGAAATCGTTATGCTCTCGTGGTGTGCTCATGCTTACTGATCTTTTTAACCGCATTTTGAACACTGGGACGATGCCACATCAATGGCGGCACAGTTTTATTACCCCTATTTACAAAGGAAGGGCAGTGTTCTAGATTGCGGTAGTTATAGGGGCATTAAGATTATGAGTCACACCATGAAGCTCTTCGAGCGCGTGATCGCCCTCAGGCTCCGCCGAGAGTGTACTGTCTCTGAGTGTCAATATGGATTTCAGCCAGGATCAGGCACTACGGACGCCATTTTTGCCCTCAGAATTTTGATGGAGGCACACAGGGAAAAGAGAAGAGCTCTGCATGTGGCATTCTTAGACCTGCAGAAGGCCTTTGACTGTGTGCCACGTCAGTGTATCTGGTGGGCACTGCGATCCAAAGGGATCCCTGAATCCTGTTGCTATTATCAGAGACATGTACGACTCTGTTTCTACAGTTAGGACCGCTGTTGGCGATACCAAACCCTTCCCAATTACAGTAGGGGTTCACCAAGGCTCAGCTCTTAGTCCACTTTTGTTTAATGTAGTGCTAGATACTGTCACGGCTCACATCCAGGACCAGCCTCCATGGCTGATGAGCCAGCCGTTAAGTCGGAGAAGTTCAGGTGCCTTGGATCCATTATGCACGAGTCCGGAGGCATCGACTACGATGTCCACGCCCGGGTTAGCGCTTGAGCCAAATGGCGGGAGGTCACTGGTGTGATCTGCGATCGCAGAATACCGCCCAAACTCAAGGGGCTGATATATAAGAGCACGGTCCAACCAGTTCTTTATACGGCAGCGAATGTTGGCTAGCATTATCTCGGCACACTCAGGAGCTTCACGTAACGGAGATGAAAAAGCTGAGGTGGATGTGTGGCGTTACTCGGGCCGATCGCATACGCCCCCGGACGCCCAAGGAAGCGATGGCTGGACGTCGTGACGCAGGACATGAGAGCCAATGGACTAACCACTGAGGATAGTCAAGACCGTGCAAAGTGGAGTAGATTAAGTAGGAAAGCAGACCCTGGCAATAGGCCGGGATAATGCTTAGAAGATATATATATAGTTTTGTATGTTGTATGTCGTTATTTTATAATTATGCTCCTGAAAAATACCAAACCAAACCAAAAATCCTTAGTTTCTTCTTAATCTTAAGGCAAATTTACATGGACTATCAAACAAAAAAATATTTTTTTTAATTCAAACAAATGCTCCTGAAATTAGCGAGTTCAATCAAAAACCTCTTCATTCTTACAATTTTTGTATAGAAATGTATATAAGCGGCAAGAAATGTTCTTAGAAGTCCTTTGATTTTTGCGATTTAGTAAGATAGGATTTTAATTACGGCTTAAATCATATAAAAAATGTACAAAGAAAATATCGGTCAAGTCCAAGTTGGAGTCACACACGGAGGGTCCCGTACCAATTTCATGATTATAGGACGGTGGAAAGCGGAAAGTACAGTTATGAAAATTGACAAACTTAACTTTGCGGATGTAAGCACTAATTTTATATGAATAGAACTGCAAATATAAGTTTGTATTGGGTTTTGTTTATGATATATTTTACATATTACAATTTTCCTTTGTTTCTACTATAAATTATAAATTCATGCCAAATTTCCTCAATCTAGGTCAACGGGCAGTACTCTATAGGTTCGCTCATATATTTTGATTGTATAGACATAGAAGTTTGATTTTTACTGTCCCAAGGAACCATTGACCTGGATATTTAATAATAAGTTTAGCTTAATACCTCCGCACGATTTTGAGAAAATAGTCTTGACAACCGGACTTGACAGACGGACAGACGGACAATATTAATACTAGAAATAGGTTGAAATTTAGCGCGCATGTAACTCGGTTACATCGAAACCGCAATTCCTTCATGGGACAGTGTGTACGTTTTTACAATAGGATCCCAGAAAACGTCCGAGAACGTTCTACATCACAATTAAAAAAAAATGTGAAATGACGTTTGTGTTTTAGAGGATATTACCTAATTAATGATTTTGTAAATAATAACACACCTTGGGAATGAAATGCTCGCTCCAGTCTATTTCAAGCGTATCATTGTCAACAATGCATAATATGTCCCGCTGAGTTTCTTGAGCCGGTTCTTCTCAGGCAGGCATTAACTTTAGCTATATTATACTTTAGCTAGTATTTCAAAAAATGAATCATGTATTCTTACTTGGAATAAAATTATTTGAATTTGAATTTGGACAAAATTGATCCTATATCCAATATAGACTTAAATATTTGATATAATTTCAGCTTGACATCTCTATGAGATCTTAACGGATAATAAAGTGACCCGTTGAGACTTCTTGGGTACGGAACGGGAACCTTTTTCAGAGTTTCATATAATTATCACAACAGCTTTATCTTTATATTGATACTGTGATTGCGCACCTCGAATTTACGATCGCATAAATTTTTTACGTTCCCTAAAGAAGATTCATTTTCTTACAATTTTACAGGTATGACGTCATTGCTGGATGTTCATACGTATTAAATATATAGTCCTATAATCATTCATATTATTTGTTTTAGCATCGAAGTGAGAAGAATTTCGCAATGTGTCTTAACAATTAGTTTTTCATTTCCTTAAGAGGGTATAGAATTTTGAGAAATCCCCTCTTAGTGTCCCCTTACATTCCCCAAGGAATAAGTTTAATTGTACTTTGTCTGTCAGTCACTCAGTATAGGGACAGTTTTATATATATAAATACTAAGTCAACACTCCCATACAAAAGGGACACACAGAGTCTTTATATTCAAAATTGCCTATTGAAAATTGACTAGACGCGGAAATTACTTTATTACAATGACTATAAATCACACAACAAAGGTCTCGCCCTTATCACAGTCCCTTCAAATATATTGTCCTCTTAACAGCTATATTTTAATAGCTACTGAAAAATGTATAACATTTGTAAAAGTACTTTGACGATATAAATTAAATTTATTTAGAAACTTTTCGGGTGAGTTAATTTGTTTGCACGTTTCGATTAAAATTGCGCTTGAAACGCTTCACGTAGCTTCACGCTTTATCCCGCATGTGGCAAGGAACCGAGTGTTACAGCACTTCCTTCCCTCGATACCCTCATACTTTTCGCTCGATTTTCTAAAGAATGCGTGTCGGGCGGAACAGAACGCCGTGATATGTCTTAATGGGGGCCGGGTATTGAAAATTTGTATAACAAAAAAAATATGCCACAAAAGTATAATACTGTAAAAATTGCGATTTTTGTTCTCATTTCCTCTCTTTCACAACTCTTCAAGTATAATAGCTTAAACTTTTAATTAGATAAAGTCAGTTTGTTCGTCGTATCATCAAAAATGTATATTACAACTGGCTTGTTAACAACTCATAAGCAATTAGTAGGTCTAATTTACTTGTTCCCTACGCTCTGTGACAGGTCGTGCCCTAGATTCAACTGGAGCTTTTTAAATAACACATATAGAGTTATGTAGACCGTATAATGGTAAAGCTGTATCGAAATATATAATTTCAGAGCTTTATTCCCATTTCACATGCGATAAAAGTTTGCAATTTTATGATGAAAACGATAGTTTCGGATTTGATTCCCATTTGGAGAAATGATTTTTTTTTAATTTTTAATAGTCAAAACCTGTACGACACTTTCTGATGGCTTAGATTTATGAAATTTGGCGTAAAATAAGAATTTGCAGTATAAATAAAAATTGAGGCTGGTGTGGTGCCAGTGTCACAGCAGCTACCTATAAGTGATACGGTTTTGGCTTCGATTCCCATTAGGAGATAATGAATTAATATTAATATTCTTTGCTCTAGAAATAAGACCACACAACACGCATCATCTCAAAGGGACGAAAGCGGGGAAAGGAGTGTCTTTGTGGATAGTATTAATGAGAAGAATTTTATGGATAGTATTAATAATAAAAACTTGGAGACTATAATATAATATAATTATAATAAATACTCTATATAGTTATAATAAGTGTTGCTATTTAAAAAAATTCAAGCCTTACTTTATTTAAGTCAAAAAAAAATTAAATGAATTTACGACACGAATTTATATTTGTCTTACTGGTTTCCATAATTTTTTTTATTTTTACAAGTAATATATAATCATAAAGAAGTTATTAAAAGTTCAAATTTTATTTATGGCAAAACTAATAAAAAACTAATAAGAATATAATGTTCCTATTGAGAACTTTTTAATATTTTATTGAACCAAATTTAAGCTTAATAATTTATTGGAGATAGATTATTGTAGCTGTAAAATCTATTAGTAAAGTCTGGGTTGAGAAATTTCTAAATATACATCACGTTTTAAATTTTGTCAAATATTTTTACAAAGTTAATGTATGCCAGTACATACACTGCCAATTTAAGGGTTAACACTAAGTTTCCTCTGTCTATCCTGCTAAGTCCAGAATACAGAGAGAAGCTAAAAACATATCGGTCAGTAGCGAATAGTACTCGTGCACCAAGAATTCCGTACCAATTTCATATTGTAAGTCGATGGAAAGTACAACTTATAGAAATTGACAAAATTTAATTTGCAGTCATATACATATAGTTGTACTTCATAAAACTAATAAAATTTGATAAGAAGTGAGATATTAGAGTAGAAATAAATGTTTAAATCAGAAAATTATTAATTTATCAGTTTGAGACAGTAAGAAACCATTACAATCTTATATCTATAATAAATTTCATACAAAATGTGTGTGTACGGGCGCAAATTTAAGTTTGTCAACTTTTATTCCAATATACTTCCGTTTGGCCTACACTACGTTTGGTTCATAGAATTGATGCAAACTTTCGGTCAAATTTTGACTGGATTTCTAAGAAATAAATAATAAAAATGAATCACTATGAATCTTGATCAGCTTTTACAGAAGTAATTTTGCAATAGAAATACCTATGTTACATATTATGTACCTGTCTTCATATATCGAGTGGTCCTCAATGTTTCAAGTTGGAAATATGAGGGTTCAATTTATTCATTTTTTGTTTTATCTTCATATAAATCACGCTCTTTGCTCTTGTTGAAGGGAAAAAATAGTGATAAAACACTCCGTCAGTTTGATTTCAGATTCAACGCCAAAAGCTATATCAAAAATGAAATTACTTTTTAATACTTGGTTTACCTTAAATCGTAATTACTATTTAAAGACAAAATATGGAAGGCAAAATGCTGTTTTCACTAGAGCCCACCATTAAAAATATACAATTCTTTTTTTTTACATTGACATCAGTGACAAATCTCTCCATTCTCCATTCACTCCATTCTCCAGACTCCATTCTCCACATGAAATATAAAATTCTACAATATATCATAAAGGCACATTAAAGCTTCGATAACTCAGTTTGCAATTAAATCCTGATATTTCGATAGCTAAAACAAGGCCAATGCGGGCCTGATAATCGAATTTATGCCTCGTAATAACAATATATTACTTTTTATGACTATTTCATAGTGTTCTGCGGAGACCTCGGGCATATTTTACAAAGGAAATGGGATAAGATGGATACCATACCATAGTGTTGATCCTGGTGATAAATGGACGGCATTGATAGGTGTTTCAGGTAGAGATACTCCAAATGGCTGCCGTAATGTTGGTTTTTCGGGAGATTAATGGAGTGGGTTAAGGCATACTGCTAGTGACAAATCACTATATATCTTTTTGTTTATAAACTGTATATTTTTGTTTTGTTACAAATTAAAGATATAAATAAAAATTAAAAGCTTCTTTTGAATTCAGTAAAAAAATAAACAAATGAATGTATATATTCTTAATTGCATATAAAAATTACATACAAGAAATATAAAATATCTACTTTAGTTGGCAAAGTTGGGAGGGATCATTTCTAAAATAAATCTCTTCCAGCCAACCATTAGTGAATAAATGTCAAACAAACAGAGGGGAGGGAAGGAGAAATTTAAATTTAAATATATAGTGAATACTTTAAAATATACACACATATATATTCATATGGAAATACATACATATATATATATATATATATATATATATATATATATATATATATATATATATATATATATATATATATATATATATATATATATATATATATATATATATATATATATATATATATATATATATATATATATATATATATATATATATATATATATATATATATATATATATATATATATATATGCTATATAAATAAATTAAAATAAATAAACACTGTCAAAAGCTAAGTACGTAATTGTTCTCACAAATAAATAAATGTTTTTTTTTTTTCAATTGAGATTAATAGGGTAATTAAAGTGATTCAAAATAAATATTAATATAAAATTATCCAACATATAGCAAGGAAGGCAAATGGAACCCAATACAAAACCCAATTTTCCGCCCAATTTTGTGATATTGCATATTGAATGTCGGAACCCCACAAACACCGTACGTTGTCTTGTTACCAAGGCATTCATGAAATAATTCATCTTCCCCTCATTAGAATGGAACTCACAACTGTTGCGTCTACAGTCGATCGACATACTATACAAATATATATTAAACATACAAATTTATATTAAACTAGCTTTTACTTGCGGTTTTGCTCCCAGCTTCAAATCGAAATAACTAAGAGTCATGTATGGCACCATGACACATTCAAAGTGCCCAAGATAATTCTAACCGCACATAAAGAGTGTTAGATTGAAACCATTTACGTTATTTAAAATATGTAATATACCGTAGTATAGTATTTCTCTATAAATTTAACGTTCAAAATGAGATTTTTTTTAATTTTGAACGAGAAGCTTTTGAGTTTAAAGTGTATTGGCACAGAACATCTATTTTGAGGACTTTTAAAGCTTCATCTCTCGTATTCTAGTAATAGCAACAATATTAATAACACAAGTGGTAAAAGCTGCAAATATTAAAAAAGTAACGAGTAAAATATGAAAAATGAATAAATTTTTATATTGTTCCCACAATTTTAAATCCATGAGTCCAATATGTGATAAATGGAAATCAATTTAATAACATTTGTTTGAAAATTCTGCTTAATGCGGCGTGAATTAATTTGTAATTGTGTTAATATTAATGTACTAACTGTTTATGTGAATGACAGACAGTCAGTAATAAAAGCTCTTTTCGGTTTAACATTTTTTTTTATTATAACATTACGTATCTATAGCACTTTTGTGAATTATGAAAAGTGAACTTAGTGTCGAAAGACTCTGTTCTCTACTTTTTTTCTAATTTTGAAACATTGGATGTAGAGTGACTTGCGGTTGTGATTTCGATGTCAAATGTATTTCTTCGCCTTTCTTCGTCAACAAGGCGCAATAACAATACAATTCTATGAGTGTGTGTGTGTGTGTGTCTGTATCTGTGTGTGACTCTCCGACCAATTTTGGCCAAGGCAACCACTTCGACTCCTAGTCGAAATGGCGCTGATGCGCCTGGATATGGCTTATATAGACAATTTTAGCAGCAAGCTCCCGTACGCAATGTGGACACGTGAGCTTGCCGTGCACATAGTTGTAGTTAATGGCGGCAAGTGTTCGGGCCTTTAACTTATCACGCTTGCCGTCAAGGTCTGCTTTGCGCTGCTTCTCGAAATCGCGGATTCACCTCTGTATACTTCGGCGCCACTCGGACGGCTGTTTTGCCAAACGCTCCCATTGAGAGGGCTTAATGTTGTATTGTATATGTTGTTGTTTCATGTGATACTTCTGAACATCTTTGTATCTGACTAGTTGTCCGCCATACTTTCGCTTGCCCTCCATTAGTTCAGAATGGTGCCGGCGGTGGTGGCGCCATACGTGATACATGACCACACCACCGAAGCTGTCGATGCATTGCAAAAGCCTCAATGCCACCAACACTAGCACGTCTCAGAACTTCGGTGTTGCTTACTTGGTCGGACCATCTGATCCTCATGATGGTACTTAAGCATTTTAGGTGAAAACTATCCAGAGTACGCACGTGATGGCGATACACATACCAGGTCTCGGAAGAATAAAGAAAATTTGGCAGCACAATCGCCTTAGTAGCCAGCGTTTTATTTATTATATAATATTATATACTTCCCAATTGATTTATTATTATATTATATAATAATAAATCAATTGGGAAGTATATATAGGTAGGCCAACTTGACGCAGTGGCACAGCATCTTACAGTAAATGTGATGGTTATGGGTTCAATTTCCACTCGGAGAGAAGGAATTATTAGATATTATTCAACGAGTAGTAGAAGTGTCTTGATCAATCGTGTTTCATAGTTTTCATAGAAAATAAATATACAGCTGTCTCCATTTTGTGGCAGGCAAAAGTACTTTATATTTAATTTATTTATTTTTGGTTAATAATAGACAGCTTAAACAGATAAACAGATCAAATTTAACATATAAGATTGGATTATTAACAGACAGACAGACATACAGACAGATAGACAGACATACAACGGTAAAATTCCAAAGAGTTTTTTTAAATATTATATACAAATTATTTTCCCTTATAACCCACTGATTCTAATACTACTAAATTTCAAAATATCTCTATATAAATAAAGAACTATCTCAAAGGATTTTATCTCAACTTTTCCAATACTTATAATTTGGTACATAGATTTTCAATATGCAACGTTATGGTCGGTGTCGCCTTATCTTACTTCCAAAGGCGTTTACTGCAAAATAAATCTAAACTTTAAAATGTTTGTTAGAAACTTTTTAGTTCGGTAGCATAGTAAATATTCACGAAATAGAAACGTCTATATACTGGTGAAGTCGGTTTGAATATAAACGTGACGGGTGTAGGTTCACTTTATACTCGTAGGGATATATTATTTCATTTCTGAGCTTTAGTAGCAAAAGCGTAATCTTGAGTTCCGCCTCTTGACATGTACCAAAAATCTTCAGTCTATCCTGTTATATGCGTGACAAATGTGTAAAGCGAAAAATAAATAAAAAAATTAACTGTAAGGTGGATGTCATATATTTTATGTATATGTTGAGCTTCACGCTGTATCTGTTGTTGCCAGAGAGAATAAAATGGAAATAATTCATTCTCCCCGAGCGGGAATCGAACCCACTAGCCACTAGCCCGTTTCAGCAGACGCTTTGCGCCACGACGGTCCTCTTTTATCTATATGCATGATTCAATAGTTACCGCTTCCGTTTTCCGTGAGTACCTATTTTAATAATATAGTCTCTTCGTCTTCGTCATCATCTTCATCATACTGTCTTCACTTATTGCTGAGAGGTCTCTAAGCTCGTCTTCAGCGCTTCTCTGCCAACCACTTCAAGCCACTTTGCGTATATCGCCATACCAGAACATTGTAGGGTACACTCTCCAATCTAGAATGGTATATAAATTATTGTCAAATCCTCTCTTTGGTCAAAAACAGTTTTTCTTGTCCTTTTTTTAGTTTTTTAACCGTTTGGTTACATACATAATGTCTCAAAGTTGGGCATAAAATGCAAAACGGAGTGTTCTTATTCTATTTTCTCTCTGCCTATCCAGTTATATGCGTATATGTAATCTTATGATAACAAATCAAAGAACATAATTTTTAGACATAACTCTTAAAACTCACCAACGTCCTAAAGTCTAAATTAGATAAATTACTCGTAGACTCGAAGTTGAAAAGAATATTTTACTCAAACTACTTTGAAAGTTGAGCGCTTGAATTAATTCGCTATATTAATTTAAGCTTCATCTATTAGTATGAATAATATGTGCATTCAATTAAAGGCAGGCAGTAAATGATGTGATTTATTTTTTTACATATACATAAGTAATATTTTTTTTAGTCTGTTGTGTGTGTGTGTGTGTGCTCGTGAAAATTATATATTTTTTTTTATTTCTTCTCTCGTGTAATAAAGACAAGGCGCGGCGTTGAGTTCCGCCTCTAAGTATATGATGTCTCGAAAATTGTGGGAAAACTTAAGAACAGAGTGTCTTGAGCTTGACTCTAGGTTTTTTCTGTCTACGCTGCTATTTGCAGGGTAAGCCTTGACAATGGCATAAAAAGTTTTACAAGGATGATTTTTTGTAGTACAGAACTGTGCTTTTATTATGGGTTCCGTACGTATCACATATATTGACATTTTTGCATACTAAATGTGGGAAAGTTAAAGTATTTAAAGTATCACACGTTTTTAAGCCATAGCCAAATAAATTTATTCAAAATAAGAAGGGGAACTTTTTTTTGGGACAATGAACTATAGCGTATACAACTTGATAATTATCAAATTAGAAACGATAATTTAATTTACAAAACTGGCTTAATACTAATATTTCTTCAAGAAATTTGGGAAAATAAAGAAAAAAATATATTACATTCATTGCTGAGTCAAAGAAGCCATTATACAGACAGGTATACAAATTCACGCGAGATAAGTCCTTGAATAAATCAATTTGTTTGTTTAAATCATCTATTGCGTGTTTGTTTGTGAAATTCTAAACATGAGAGGATTCTGAATAGTCAATTATAATATACTTAATAATTTTATATATATTCTTATCGTTAAGTATACTTAACGATAAGAATATATATAAAATTAGTTGTCGGTACGTATGTATGTAACTGTGTCTTGTTTTCGCCAAGTCTTTGAATATTTTGTATATACAATAAAATGTCTTATGAAATATTTTTTCGTTGTTCTAATTTCTGGTTTGGTCCAAGTTTTAACAGATTAGGGAAACGATTTCAATTTTTTTTTTCTATTTAACGAATTTTATAAAGACGTCAAGTACGGCTAAATTGTGCTTAAATTTCATTAAGATAAAAATAAAATTCTAATGTGCTTTAAAATAGCAAAATGCCAATTTGGAAAGAAATTCTATAAAATTTCAGTTCCACCTATGCCTGGGACCTGAGGGCATTAACGTTCGCCTCTTCTGACTAAGCATTTAACCAAATTCGCAATGATCTAGCACTAGCGCCACATTTCAAACAATTTCTAGAAAAAAACTGAACTTAATTCTAGACAGACCCATATCTGACAGGTGAGCTTTCTATAACTGTTATCCCAAAGTCCCTAATAAGTCAAAATTAGATACTTGAAAAACCCAAATGTTGTACTATAAATAAAAACCATCAAATTAAGCGTACTTTTAATATTCTTAAAATATGTTGAAAAGCTGAAAAACCAAGCCACGGCTGTAACAAAGACTTTACTCAACCCATTTCTGTTTGAGGAAGCCTGAAATCCGATCTTTGCCACGTAACAAGGGCTTTCAGGCGAAAATAATCTCTAAGACAAATTTCGTGCATAAAAAATCTTTTGAAGGATATCTTACAAAGGCAGCAAAATGACGTCTCGGTATAGTTGGGGCTTAAAAAGTCTATGTGATTATTATAAATTCAAATCCCTGAATGAAACGCTTTAAGCATAAGCTATAAGTGGAAGCGATAAATGTTTTTTTTTTATGTTCATATAAATTAAATGTATTATTTATATTAAATATATATGTATATTAGGTATGTTTAAATATATGTAGATCGCTTTAAGCGATAAGTTTATTGTTCTTTTAAATTTTTCGTTTTACTTTGAATTTATTTATAATAGATTTTTTTATATAATTATGCAATACTATATTAATACAATTTAAACTTTCAGTAATTTTACTTTTTTTTAGGAAATTTATTTTTTATCGAAACCAATATTTATTGAAGCTATTATTAACTTTGTAATTAGAAATTATTTCTTTTAAACAAATAATTTATCTATTTTTAAACTACATATATTTTAATGTAACAATTGCTTAATAAGTGGCTAATGAATTAATTATTTAATTAATAAAAGAAGAAATGAATGAATGAATGACTGGTTGTCTGAAGGAAACAACCGAACGAATGAATAAATTAATAAATAAATAAACGTTAAAGAAGATAGTTTAAGAGAAAATAAAATTATTTTATAGAAACTTGTCTTCGACTTTTATATTATAATCATTAACATATATATATTTATATATATATATATATATATATATATATATATATATATATATATATATATATATATATATATATATATATATATATATATATATATATATATATATATATATATATATATAAAATTGTCATTGCACTATAGTAAAGTTTCAGAATCAATATCCGTATAGAGCTGCATACTAGTTTACTGAAGTGTGAAGACAGTTCAAGCGTAGGCCAGGTGAATGTCACGTGTATAGCTGCATTGGTGTAAAGGTTATTGCACTACATACGAGTATGCCTCATAGTGACGATTGTTCGTACTAATCTCAGTCAATTGAATGCATATATTGGCATAATATTCTGAATTTTCCCTTAATTTTAAGACAGTCGAGATATTTAAACAACGTCTCAAGCAGAACTAACGTCATATATATATATATATATATATATATATATATATATATATATATATATATATATATATAATATATATATATATATATATATATATATATATATATATATATATATATATATATATATATATATATATATATATATATATATATATATATATATATATATATATATATATATATATATATATTGTGTGTATGTGTATATGTAATTTACTTATTTTTAAAAACTTTATGTTGATGTAAAAATATTTTGCTTTATTTTTTTTTATCCATTATATATAGTACCGGCCGGCCGGCTTACGGCGTACGGCTTTTACTCATTTGTGCAATAAAATATTATTATTATTATTAAGAATGGTAAAAAAGAACAATGTTTGAGTTAAGCTAAATTGAATAAGGCTTCTTAGTCTTACGTTATTTTAGTCTTATGTAATATGTATGTAAGTATGTATGTATGTATGTAGATAAAATTTATTTTGGTTGTTGGACAGCGTCTGACTGACTCGGGGGAATAATTTTTTCTTCGTCCTGCAATATCTAGATACTATGTTCTCAATATATACAGTATACAGTATGAAGTTTAAATATAGTTTCGAATCATTTTCAACTCTACAACCGTTAAAATATAGTAAGCTAAGAAAAAAAAAAACATTTATTAATACAAATAATTTTATAACCAGTATAATATGACCAGTAACATAATATTTCAATATTGAATCCATAAAATCAATACAATTCTTTAGATTGGCGAAAAAATATCGTCTTTGACATTTTCAACAAAAAAAAAATATACAATATACCCACAATTTACGCAGAAATGTGAAAGCGACAAGCAAAAATTATAAAAAAACATTCGAGTTTCTCTCACGGTTGAGATCGTTTGACAGGTGGATGGGTACACCTTGTGTTGAAACGGAAATAGCCCATTTATTACTTATGGCTCCTCTTCAAATATAATTTTTTTCACAAACAAAAAGTTATTTCTCTCCAAGTTTATAAGCTTATTAAGCTTTTACTTCAGTGTTTAGGTTTAATTTATACAATATTTTGACGTTTAAACGACGTCCCAGAAAAGGTATTATAGTTAAATGATAAATGATAAACGCATCCTTGTGGCACAGCAGTTCAGCTTCTGACTGAAAACGTTTCGGTTTTGGGTTCAATTTCTACTGGGGGAATGAAATATTTAAATTTTCTCGTAAAAATATTTAAACTTTCTCCTGGTAAGACAAAGTCGCCACCCAAGACGAAATATGTCGAGATTTGGGCGAAAAACAGAGTGTCTCAACACTAGGTTCCCTCTGCCTCTGCTATATTTATTTTTACCTATTTCGACTGGTTAGTTTACTAGTTTATGGAAAAAAATCCCCAAAGTGGAATTGGACCTACAAACAAAGTGTCAGTCAGATTTAATAAATATAATAAATCAAATCAATATTCTATGAAATTTATTTTTATATACATTTCCAGTACAACTCAAAGAGTTTTTAATTTTTTTTTTGTTTATTTAAAGATAGTACAATGTGACTAATTAGTTCCTTATTTCAGTTACAAAAGGGTGTAAAATGTATATTTTAATTACAGATTTCCATTTCCATTGCTGATTTGTTTCATGTCTCTACTTTGGAAAGTCTTAGAGACCGCTCTGTGACACCGCAATGGTCTTTAATTAAAATCTGTGAAATAGTTTTATGCTTGTTGTACACTGAAAATCCTGCGATATTATTATTAGTAATATTTTAAAGATATTTTATACTAGTGACGAACTAATCATGTACTTGATTAACTGTATATATACTGTAACTTATACTTATTAATCTTCTTCCACTTAGCATTATCCCGGCCTATTGCCAGGGTCTGCTTTCCTATTTAGTCTACTCCACTTTGCACGGTCTTGAGCATCCTCAGTGGTTAGTCTATTGGCTCTCATGTCGTAACATATACTTAACTTATACTTATTAATATAGTATAGTACTTATGTACTTTATGTACTTATGTAACTTATACTTATTAATATAGTATAGTATATATACTTAAAAGAATAAAATAAATGAATATGTATATTCATTTATTATTGTATAGTATGGTATACATGCTAAACCTAGTGTTAGACCCCGTTGCTCATTTTCTTCCAAATTTGTGAACTTAAGTGGTGAAGTGACGAAGTCAACGCTGAGCAAACTTAGTGTAATATTTATATGTAACAATTAGTTTGATTACGGTATTATGACATTAGTCTATCAAATAAATTAATTAATTAGTGAATGTTAAATGCTTTAAACCGTTGAGTATATGATTATATGAAATAAAGTTATTTATTTTATTTTAACTTTAATAGTCGGGAAAAATTCGGTGTTGTGTTGGTGGAAGACTAAGACACACGTAATGTAAATTATGCAAAAATTGAAAAATTTGAACAATAGTACCTTCTAGTATATAGTACTGGAAAACACTCTTAGTACCTTCTAGAGAACTCTAACTTACTTACAAAATATATAAAAATGAAAAATATTAAAAAAACATTTAAAAGATGTCAAATTAGCATAGCATTCACAGTTCACTGTATCACACGCCTGTGTGTATAATTAGAGCGTTTTCTGAGCGGACGTGAGCCCGCGATTCTGCTCGCGACGTCTATATTGTTCACAGTGGAGGAGGAGCATTGAAAAACTATTTATTCCTAAATGAAACCTTCTATTAGGATTAAGCTTTGTCTAAAAAAGATTTGCTTAGCATAATGGTAGCTTAGATTTATATGAACGATTTAAAAGACGTTTTGTTGTTTATTTTTAAGCTTTTTTTAATTAATTTAACTTCTGAAAGTTCATTTTTAATTCCTCGCTATAAAAATAAAGTCAAGCTCTGGCAAGAAAGCTTGCAATGGCTCGAAGATTGATTGATTGAGATGGAGAGTAGGGAACGGAGTGTCTTAACACTAGGTTTCCTCTACCCACCCTGCTCTATGTGAGATAGATAGATAGATGCTCACTACCTAGGCATTCTTCTCTACTTTTATATAAAAAGCTCTATATAGAATAATTTATCTCTATGAAGACTTATATATTACCTTGACGTCTTTATTATACAAGCACACCGCCTATTGTTGAATGATTGATTGTAATTCTCGCATCAATTTTGATTAATGGAATCAATTTTGAGGTTTCATAATTTAATATTTGTATTCATATTTTAATGTTGAGACATGTGTCAAAATGACTGTTACTATGGAGAATCCAGTACTGAATTTTTCGTAAAGCTGTCGTTGTAAAAAATGTTAAAACAATGAAATTTATTTACTTACCATATATTTCATAAATATAGTGACATTAATAAAGCTTAATATAATTTATTGGTATATAGAACATAATAGATCCGATCTTTATTGACCTAAATAATTCTCCCTTTAACCTTGGACAAATGGTGGGGTCACTGGCGTGGTCTGTGCCAGCAGATTAAGAGTATTGAATAGAAATGATTAGCAGCCTAAGGTAACTTTGATCACAGGTACATTAAGTGACATCGACAGATTAACGTGATGTAGGATAGTCTTTTAGCTTTCTATAGCCTTTTATAGCCTAAATGGACTATCCAAATTATACAATTGCCCATACCTTAGGAACTAAAACTTTATTTGCTAGCTTTTAGTATGAGGTTTCTTGTATAATAAAATAAATAAATTACTACATTGATACCCCATGCTATATTATGAATGTAAGAAATTAATAATAATTATTCAGCATTTCAAATAGCCTTAATTATACACATTCACAATCACTCTATAATATACACATCCTACACATGATTTGTTTTGTTAAGAACAGTAAATAAAATAAGTTTGAATAAATAAATAAAAAGTATTTTATAAGTTAAAAAATTAAAGTTTTAAATGACTTTACATATATATATATATATATATATATATATATATATATATATATATATATATATATATATATATATATATATATATATATATATATATATATATATATATATATATATATATATATATATATATATATATATATATATATATATATATATATATATATATATATATATATATATATATATATATATATATATATATATATATATATATATATATATATATATATATATATATATATATATATATATATATATATATATATATATATATATATCTAAGCTTTAGGTTCTGAAAGAGCAGAGTCTCCTGATACAGGCAACATCATGTTATAGGCTCCAATCACTTTCGGATTGTAATAATCTTGTTTAAATATATGATTTATTTATTATTATGTATTTATTTATCCAACACATTTTTTTATAATTTACACCAATCGAATCTGAGATTAGCGCGTTAAACCAAGCAACATCTTCTACTTCATTTTATAAGTATATATAAGCCCAGTTACTCTTATGGCATGTTTTAGTAATTTCTTTATCTCACTTATTATCCATAAAGTCCCACTACGATGAAATTACGATATGGTTGTTATATATCTTTTGGAGTCCACTTTAGTAAGCTTTTTCTTTTTTATTTATTCTGTATAAATAAATAAATACAAATAATATTTGGAACAAGCGGTACGTATTTCAATTATATTTTACATACAAAGATGTCATACACAGATATTCTTTTTTTTTATATTAAGTGAACTCTAAAATTGTCAGAACAAAAGGATGAGATCGAATTACGTTCGGTTATTGTTTCATTTTATTCAGTTTGTTATTTCATATTTCAAAGAGTCCTTTTCTTATACAATAAATAATTATTTCTAGAAGCCAATATGGTGCGGTGAGATTGTTTTTGATTGTGAACACGTTGGTCGAGGGTTCGAATCCTTAATTCAGCGGAATCAATTATTTCGGAATTGGGATTGAAAGATCTTCACTTCAGAGTGCCTTGGCAGTAAGTTCTCTCTGTTTACTTTTCTATACAGGATAAAAATGAAATATGAGCTCCATGGTAAATCAGGGAAATAATTATATTTAAAACTTGACCCGTTTCCACAGGCCCATCAAAGAAAATTTACTGTTAGTACACATGAGCTGGCTAGCTGGCATGGCAAAGTGAGGTTTACCTAACTTTTGTCGGGTTCGAAAAACGTCGCACCATGTTGGCAGAAGCGGCAAACATCGGAGTGACGTGGACCGAGGTAAAGCGTGAAGCTCAAGACAGATCGCGATGGAGGACATCTGTGGACGCCCTCTGCCCCATCTAGGGGACATAGGACATTAAGAAGAAAAAAAGAAAGACACATGAGCTATTATACAATAACCTTAAAATACCTGGAAAGCAACAAAAAACGAGATTATAGAATAAATAATAAAGGGTCAAATTCTAGCTCTAAATATCCTCCCAATTACTAGTCAGTCAGTCAGTCAGTAATATTTTATACAAACTTGTAATTCTCCACTGTACCACAACAGCTTTTATAATATAGACGATATTATAAAAGCCAAATCCCCAAATGATTTGTAGTACTGATTACCTAAACACAACACGGTATTAATTATTAGCGAGACATAATTACAGCACTTGAAGGTCCTCCGTTTAGGGATCTGAGAGAACATAATAATACGTTTACGCTTTAATTTAATTAAAACCTATTACTATAAATGTCAGAAGATTCAGATATATTGATAAACATGGTCGTCAGTCGAGAACTTTTAATATGGGTTTTCAGCTTTCAGCCCCTACCAATAGGGGCTCAGTAGGGGCAGTAGGGCACCTGGTGCCCCACCCGGGTGGGAAGGGAAGAGAGTACTCTGTTCCTGAGAAATTGCAAGTAGCTACCTGACTCGGACCTGGGTTTGTGGAGTTACTCCCACTACTGACACACGCTATTTATACTGTCTTATTTATTATGTCTCATAGTTAAGTCTTATTACTGGTAGTAATTATGGTCTCGTAGACTTTACGACCCTTCCAGAAATAAGATTGCTTATCTGTTTTAATTAATATCAGATCTAACATGTATAGCTTATGTTATTATAGTATAAATATATTATGAGGTAAAATAATGAATATGTTGAACTGTTGAAACATTTCTAAGCCGCTGTTTCGATATTAGCGGTAGTGTTGCTCTCGACGTTCCATATATATATCTACAAAAAAAGCTAGACAAGCTAAAAATTTCCACATCCGGTGTTCTGGACGATTTATTACGTTTTTTTTTTTTTATTTGTTTTTAATCATTTTCCGATTTGGTATGGAATCAATAATTTCCAATCAGACAAAGTCCACAAAACTCAAAAGCTTATACTCAAAAGCTTTTGATATATGGTTTCCTTATTTATTTTAGTTTGGCTTATCTATTTTGGTCCCATTCTTCGAATACAATTTTATTATATTTACTGCTCTACTATTACTGTTTAAATACTATACAAAAAAAAACATTCAAATAAATCCAGTAGTTCCGTCTTCATTTCCCCAATCTAGGATGATGAAATACTGCATTGAGTTTCCACTGTCAGTCACCATGCTCTAAAAACAGGGAAAAAACATGAATAGAATTGGAATATATGTCCTCATCTATTTATATATACGATTTTTTTTATTTTAATTATATATTTTCTAATTTCAAAATATCGTCTATTTCATAGATTTTTTCAAAAATTGACATACAAAGTGATCATTTACCAGATTCTCTTCACACGAATTAGTTATTTTTAGCCAATTCTCGCCATAACAATGCTCTAACTGTTGTTTGTAACTAACAAACAAGTTTAACGCCAACAATAACAACAAGACAAAGCTTAGGAAGTATGGCTTGTTGTTCAAGCAATGCACTTTGAATAATACCAGAGTGAACATATCCTATAGAAGTAACAAGTTACATTTAATTTTCATTTAACGGTGTATATTTTTGTTTATATGTAAATTTGTTATTTATTTATATATTTATTCATTCATTTATTCATTCATTTTTAATACAAAATAAGTACTTTTCTTTGTGGCCGTTGTGGTGCAGTGGTATAGCGTAAACGCGGTTCTCACTTCGATTCCCACTCGAGGGATTGAATTATTTAATTGCTTCGCTATACGAAGGACAAAACATGGCGTTGAGCTCTGGTACTTGCTTGCTATCAGCGTCCATTGCTCTCTCAAATAACTTTAATTAAATCACAATAACAACAGGTATCGGTAACTAGAAGCGCAGTGGTTGCGGAGTCGGTCTCTACTTGGAGGTACGTACATATTGTTTTAAATTCCCCCGTCTGACGATGAAGATATACAAGCGGGATAAGCGGGATAAGGCGTGAAGGTGATGATGTTTCTATGCGTGTTACGTGATACGCAGAGGGAACCATACGTTTTGACAGTCCGTTCTCAAATTTCCATTTATCTATTTGTTTGTTCATATTAAGTACTGTGTACATATTGTCCAACCTAACGTACCACTTTCTTATATCAAACCAAATCAAAATTAAAATGAAATAACTTATTTCTATATATTATGAACACTGTACCACTGAAAATCGAAACCACAAGCAAGTTTGAATTTACTACAAAATACGAAGAATATACAATTTTATTGTTTTAGCAGGAACTGTTTACTGTCGCAGCTGACGGTGGCATCAAAGATCTGTTTTCGGGCTCCACCTCGGAAAAAATTGAAACTTTAAGCAAATATGAAGACATTTCAATATATTTTATTTAACCTTGGATATAATACTATTTCAACTTTATTAGCATAATCTATATTTATACATATAATAAAAATGTAAGTGACTGACTGACTGAGCTGTCTATATATGGAAGATTTATGAAAAAAATCCTATTGGGGGTCAAAAATCAATATAATATAAAATATAATAATTTGTCTATACGTTTGTGAATGTTATTCTCAGTAACGCCTTAACCGATCCGAATACAGTTTTCGCTATGGCATTATGGTATGCTTCACAAAATATTTCCACGTAGACAAAGTTGAGGACACAATCTGTGTGAAATAAATTTCGTCAGTCTCATCCAATATTTCTACTTTTTTTTTCACAGATCTTGCCATAATCTGGGCATGAGCTTTCACCTATAGAGCTTAGCGATAGATCCCGTCTGATATGTCACAGAACAATACAAATGACTTTATAGACTCAAAAGTATACTAATAGTCTCAAAAGAGACTCTGGAGTAAGATAAATATATAATAAATATAATATAATAAAGTTTTTACTACTTAAGAAGTCGTTATTAATTTGCTTAACATATATGAAAACTAATATCCTTTGTTATTAGAATAAAAGTAACAACCTGAGCTTCCATCAAATTTCCCTAAAACTTGCTGATAAGTCCAAGTTAATTAATTTAATGGATATTTACAATACCATCCCTTTCTAATTAGAGCGAACAGAAGGAGACATAATATAACCATTAGATATCTTTAATCTTAACTGCCAGTTATACCGCAAAGCTTGTAACACGGCCGCAGGTTGTAGCTTAAACTATAAATTAACAAGATGTTGACCGTTACCACAACGTAAGAGCGAGTGCCAAGTCTCTACTGGGATATATTGTATTATTTTAACACTTTAGGTTCTTTTAAAAAAGGCAACTTTACACATTTTCTTGGATAAATAGAGGAACTCTAGTGTCAAGACTCTCTGTTCCACATTTTCCAGATGTTACTAATTAATAATTGTTAACGCGGAGGAGTTGGGTTCAATACCCAATCGGGGAGATTGAATCATTTTCATTTTCCTCGCTCTGGTAACAAAAGAAAGAGCGGCGTAGAGTTCCGCCACTCAACACGCAATGCATCGAAAGGCAGAAAGTGAAGGAGAGTCTTGACACTAGATTTCCTCTGTCTACTCTTTCATATGCTGGAAATAGCATGAGGCAATTTTTTAACATACTCTACGGTACGTTTAATAAACTACCTCTTCTAATACTGAATATGATTATTTCCAGCACCACCATGTCATTGTGACACCATACAGCGTCTGACTGTAAATACGGTGCTTATAGGTTCGATTCCCACTAAGGAGAATGATTTTCATTTCCCCACTAAGGTTAACCAAACAAAGCATTGAGTTTGAGCACTCTACACATATTGTCTAAAATTCAAGTAGAGATAAGTGAACGTAGAGTTTTGACACTAGTTTCTCAAGAAAACTTCCTTTAAAGCAACAACAAACATACAAATGTATTAATACTATGATACTATGTTATATATAAATTAGCAAGTTACACGCTAGCCCAACCGACCGAGCATACCAACTGTTGACTTCTAAAACTAAAACTACTTTAATATAGGAAATGAAATGCTTTTGTTTCTAGCTGTACTAATGTCTCGTTTGCGGCGTTGTTCGAATAATTGTGACTATATTGTTCTTTAATAAACGCATAAAAAAGGTTTTACAACATTATTAATATTTAATATTATTTGTTTTATTCTAATAAATTATCTATTAGGTATGTAATCCTCCTGTACAGTTCTTTCTATTAGTGAAAACCGCATTCAAATTATGTTCGTACTTTTTATTTTTTACTTTGTATGACGATGACACGTCTGATTTTGTTGAGAGAACAAAGAGAAAAAACTACTTAGCATTCCACAGAGTTGTCCATCGCTTTATAGGGGGAGGAGCTCAGAGAAATTTCTGGTACTTGCGACTCAAGTGTAGGCTTGGGAAGCTACACCGAGCTCCTCTCTTTTACTAGCAATATTTAACAATATATATAAAAGCTTAAAATAATTTTTATTCTTGAAACATGTCATTTTTTAATCTTAGTATATTAAAAATAATCTGGCCAAGCGCTCCATCAAAATAGTTATCTTATTATGTTTTTAGTATTTGACAATTTTATTTGACCTATGAAATTTTTTATTGCCTAACTTTGACAGTTCATGAGATACAGGCTGGCGACAGACGGACAGACAGACAGCACAGTTGTAGTAATATGGTCCCGTTTTACCCGTTGAATCGGAACCTTGAAAGGAAATTCTCAAACAATTCTCCAAAATTACAATTGTTCTCATTATATCTTAAGCATTCTAGTTGAAATTTATGTTAGAAAATAGAAATTCATTATTTAAAATGTTTGTGGCAGATTCCGAAACGCCTCTTTGATGTAACACAAATTGTTATTTAAGCAGATAAAACGTGAATCAGTTTTAGATTTATCGTCCAAAATGATTTGATCGTTTTAGATTTTGTTTTAAATACGAAATACGATATAATTAGCTGATAATATTTAAGGTTGATCCACGTGGAATATATATTTTTTGAGGCTCAGTGCCTCTAAAGATCATTTTGTTGTTTATTGTCTGTCTGTCTTTCAAGATCCTTTTGGTAACAGGTCGATATTAAAATCTGATATCTCTATATCGAAGTGAAATTCATATTTCCAAATAAACAATTTCAATATTTTTTTATTGTATTAGACATAGTCTATTATACCATATAGCCCAGCTTAACTACAGTAAATAATAAAATGCTGCCTAAGCGAAAACCGGTCGGCGTGATCGGCATGTTAGACACGAGGCGCGACGTTGGGTTCCGCTACTCTAAACTAACTCGCGAAAATTGTGAAGTTAAAAAAAATATTAACCAGAAAATTAGTGAGCAACAAAATTGCTTAGGCGCTTTTTATTGGAGTCTAAGATCAAATATTTAGAATATTTGATGTAGTATTTGGTAGTTTAACTACTGCGTGCTGAACATTATCTTGCATATAAATGTATACTAATAATATAGGCTGTGACGTTCACATGGGCTGTATAAATTTGGGAGGTAAGCTTCAATGACAACGGTAAGGGTCATAAAGTCCGCGAAAAGAAAATTGCGGGCAATAACTTCATTTAATATCCTGGGTTTTCTAAATGGGGCAGAGGGCGTCCACAGTGACTATCCATTGCGATAGGTCTTGAGCTGCACACTTGATTTTGTTTCATGTCTTGCCGTTGTTAGTACGTCGCCAGGTTTGTCTCCGATGTATTCTCTCTCTCGACCCCCGAGGGGGGAGAGGAAAACGGCTTCAGGGCAGTGCCCTCTTGCCCCAGGTTTGTCTAGGATCGCCACGCTTGCTTTTTCCTTGTGAATTCCAGTCCAGCGCCTGTCTAGGGATGTGTTTGGTGTTCCTCCTGAGCGTGTATTCAACCCAGTTCCATTTGCACCTCTTGATCTGTTGATCGATCGGTGTTTCGTCGCATCGGTCTAAAAGTCTCAGGCTCATTAGAGGTTTTCTCGGGCCATTATATGCCAAGAATTTGGCGAAGGCAACCTTCCTTTCCAAAATTCCTAAATGAAGTTGTACAAAGGTAGCTCGGGCTTTGAAAACACGCAAAATGCCATCTCGTACAGTACCCCCAAGTTCAGCTACGATGCTCCTGAGCTACGTGAATTATATACATAATTCACGTACCCTCAGGTCTTCAGGAGCACCGTACCACGGCCTCTGCACTTACTTGTAACGATATGTGTTTCTCCATCCAAGATTGCATCTCTTTGATCTTCCTGTTGTTGATCTTGAAACCAATAGTACTCACCTGTTGGTTCAGGTCGTCTCATTGGCTTCACGCTTAAATTGCATGTCATGGTGCGTGTGACTCAGTGGACACAGATCATCGGCATAATCTTCTAGCAAAGTCTTCTAAGACAGCGGTGATACCACATTCTATCTCACGTTGCTTGCTGTTAAATACGCGACAATAATTTGCAATATACCATCTAAGACAACCAGGAAAAGGAGAGAAATAACTAGCTACGAACATTAAAAAATGATTTCAATCTCTATATACTATAAAAAAAAATTATGATATTTACTTTTCTCTCCAGTAAGGTTTTTGCTAAATTTGTGTATGAATTTTATAATTCAGTTTGCCTGGCTAAACATAATTACGTATTTAAGAGCTGCCACCAACATTAACTAAAGCCTAATAAAATAACAGTTAATGGTCTTTCATAATTGCATTTTTAATTATCTTCCAGATATCGGGCAGTTTGGACCAAAATGGCCTAACTCCATTTTAAAAATATTTAGCTTTTAGTCTTCGATGGTTATAGTTTTGAATTCTGCTTAGGAAAATATCAAGAAATATGTTTTTTTTCTCAATTTTATTTAAACAAAATATTCCGTAATTTTCTAAATATGTTTGAACTTTAAAAATTACAAATTGATATTTAATTTTCTCCCTGTACTTTACAGGAAAGACGTATAATATATAAAATATAATAAACATACATATGAAAGTGCTAGTCCATTCATTTACTCGTATATTACAAATATATATATTTTCATAATTCATGATTTATCACATACAAAGTTACTGTACTTTGTATGTGATAAATCAATCAGCAGAACGTCAGCAGGCAGAACGACAATCTTATCTCTAATTTGCTCGTAACAATTTTCTAAGAAAAGATATAAAATAAACTATTCTCTCTAATCTGCATTGAACCGCAAACAATTGCGCTTACATTGAATATAATAAAAATTACAGATATACCATTTTACTTTAAATTATTTTAATTATAATCCATTTGTTTGAATTTCAGGATCTTCTTTTATTTTTTTTTGGCTATATCCAGTGAACTGTGCAAGCTTCAAAGAAATCTCTTTGCATAAATAAAAAAAGGATTGATGAACATTTATAAGGCTCATTAAATTATTGTACGAGATCTTGTTTTGTATTGTAAAATGTATTTTAGTATGTAATCTCTTATTTTTTTTTAAGAATTTATTTGATAGTTTTTTTTTGATTTTTTTTTGATTTTTTGATTTTTTTGATTTTGATTTTTTTTTTTTTATTTTTTAATAATATAATTATGTCATTGTGTAAGCGAGATTGTAGTGTTAATACTTAAAGGTTACATATGAAAATTTTAACTCAGTAGGATTTGAACCCGCGCCTCATGGAAACCGTCCAAGCGCTCTGACCACTTAGCCATGCGTTCTTCCTCACGCTGCGTCGAAATTCTTATATGCTTTTTATGCTATGCTTATGCTCTATGTTCCAATTTTAATTTTTTTTTTTATATTTTCTCCTGTCCTTAGCGTGGATTAACACTTTAAAAACTTTTGTAATGTTAATTACATTTCTCGCATCTCGTCCCATTTTCGCAAAATGTTGACTGACGGAGCTCAACGCCGCACTTTGACCTAGTAGAATTTGAACTTTGAATCGTTATTCAAAGTTCAAATTTTTTTTCTTGGCGTTCCAAGATAGCATTAATTCAGCTAAAAGCTCATGTATTTAAACATGCACATGTCTGTACATACATACATATATATGTGTGGGTCACACATAAATCCTGTAAACTGAGCAACTGGAGCAGGTGTTCAGCGCTGTAACTCGTCGCTCCTTGAATTAGTATTGTGTTAAACTGTTTTGTGACATTAGCAACTTTTGTATGAGATTTGTATGAATATATGTACGTTAATTTGTGTTAAAACTTGTATTATTTGTATAATTAACACTTTTAGATTTAAATATTGTATTAAAATATGGACTGGTAGTGGAAATAATTTTCCTAGGCTTAGGCCTTACGGGATTACCAGCTATGGGTGTCGTAGGCCTGAAGTGACAATGAAAGTGATAAGATAAGGGCTTTTATGCACATTATGCACTCAAAGACTTTTTTTTAATTTTATATTTCACAAAATATTTGTGTATATTGCCTGTGTTGATTCTCAACTTAACGCCTATACAATCACTACTTTAATGGTCCATGTAAGACACTACAACAAATTCCTTATATATGATATAAATGATTTTTTTCACATATAGCAGGGCAGGCAGAGAGAACTTAGTGTTAAAACTCTCCTTTCTTCGCTTCCCATCTGAATTCAAGATACTGTGTTGAGATACGAATCTTAACGCAGCACTTTGTCGCAGTATATATATATATATATATATATATATATATATATATATATATATATATATATATATATATATATATATGTATATATATATATATATATATATATATATATATATATATATATATATATATATATATATATATATATATATATATAAAACAGCAATTCTAAGAATTTTAAGCGCATTTTATTCTACAAATAACTATTCTATGCAAAAGAGAAAGGAAGGAGTAAAATTTTATGACGTACCAGTATAAAGGCGGCGGTGTGCATCCCAAACGCATTAAGGATACCGAATGCAGCTAGCTAGAACCGCCCTAAGCTATACCGCAAACTTTTCTAATATCCACAAATAAAATTATAGAAATTTTCAAATGAATTTATTATATTATTTAATATAATTGTCTTAGTTTTTTGAAAAATATATAATCTGTTTTACTTTAGGCTGTCCCTGTGGTGGAATTTGAGTGTTAGCGCGATGGATGCGAGTTCGATTCCCACTCGAGGACACCCTATTATATAAAGAGATAAAGCGTGTAACTAAAAACCAATTTATAAGCTACAATAATTGTATAAAAAATTTTAGTATAGTATATTTTTAATGTGAAAGTATGGAAAGTATATTAAAAAGTATTCAAGAGACACATCTCTTAGCACAGATACAACTCAAATTTTTCTTTGTTAATAAATTTTAAAGTATCAATTAATTATAATATATTATATATTTGTATATGTGACATGGATGTGATGTTGTATAGGCGGTCATGGGACAGCGGTACACCGTATGACTTGTCAATGCGACGGTTGCAGGTTCTATTCCCACTTGGGGGTAAGAAGACAATACGTGGCTTTGAGTTACGCCGATGAAGATGATGGAGAAGATTCTCTATATAGAGTAGGACTTTGCTATACGGAAAAGAATGTGAAGCTAGAAAATATATATGTAAATATATTTCTAATATTAAATGTATTTATAAATATTATTATGTAAAACGAACATAAATTGAAAGAAAAAGTAATTTATTCTAAACTACAATTTTTTCGCCTTCTCAAGACATCGTGATTAAATTGCGATTAATCTACAGAAGGCAACGGAACATAGAAAAAAATAAACTAAAAAGCGAAATAAAAAGCTAAAATCTAATTGAAGCACAATATTCTTTATAAAAATGGTTTTAAACATAGAAACTCTTAATAAGCCCTGTTCTCGAGTAACTAACACAGTTCGCCTTTTGTAGAACTATTTTGTTTTTGCCACGTCGCAGAGGTTCTTAAGCATGGCCGTGTCAAACAGTCGCTGTATCGCTTGGCTTGTAAGCGCGTTAATTAAAAACGTTGAAATACAGCATACTTTCTTAGTGAAGTGCCCTTTTGTTTTTATATTGAAGTAATTAAAAATAATATTATATTATAAAGACAAACTAGTGATGTAAGCGAGCTCAGTTGTAATATAAGATTTTGTATTGTATAATATTTTAAATTACACAATTTTAACATTTTTTTTTTGGAAATCCGACGTTTTTAACATTTTTTATTTCCCATGCCTCGCGTTTTTTTTCTGGATTCCTGCAGAATGAGCCGATTGTATCTTGCTCTCTGGTGTGGCGAGACTCTAAAACTTTCCACAAATACAAATAAAAGCTTAATACTTTCAACCATCTTCTCTGTTCTCTATTTTATTCTAGGTAGTATTATTATTTTATATACACACACACACACACACACACACACACACACACACACACACACACACACACACACACACACACACACACAGCTGACGTCGATACACGCCCATTCTTGATATCTGCCGATGTGTTGCTTTTCACTAACACCGATGCTTCCTTTTTGTTTTACCAATATAAGATAAACCACAGTTATACACACCTGGATACTGTTAAGGAATATTACTCTTCAGTGGTCAAAGAGTGGCTTAATATTTTATTAGGTTTAAATAAAGTTTTTATAGAAGCTCTTCTGAAGGTGTTCCAAACTCGTATGGGACTCCCTGTCCTGTCTGTAACAGTTTTTTTTTTATTTATGTTGGCACAATGCTTACTGCGTAACATACAAAAAACATCTCACACGTTCAGTAAACTCAAGAAGAGAGGTATGATTTTAAATATTTTAGATTTTCAGAAATTTTCTTGAGTGCAAATCGATCTCAAAACCATCACAAAGTCATTAGAGTTCTTTGTAAAATAACTACATATATGTATATATCCATATATATCTATATATACTAATAAAAAATATTTTTTACTATTATAATTTTATAACACGGATAACTGTTGCCAAGTAATAAATGGCGATAACATTAATGTTGATATGGTCATATACAATGATTACAAGCGTAAAACACAATGCATACAAAGTGCTATACCACGAAAGCCAAAACAGTTTTCTACTGGCAAAAAACGTTGTCAAAAGCTCCGCCTGAAAATTTACCAAAAGGACAAAGCCAGTTCATAAAACCCACAATTTTATTCGTAAAACATCGTAAACAATTTTCATAGTTTCATAGGAATGCCGGAGCTTTTGGTAGCCGTCGAAGCTTTTGGAATCTGCGGAAAGTTCTTCGTTGACGTCTGCATATTCAATTCTGAGGACAATATTCGCTTAATAAAATATGATATTTATTTACTGTAAATAATAAATATGTCGACGTAAATTCGCCGCTCGAAATAATTATTAAAATTAGTTTTCTTTTTTCAGCTTCCCGCATTTATTAAGGCAGGCAGAGAGAGCCTTGTATTATATGATCACATAGATATTCTCCGCTTTCCGTATAAATTCTAGACATTATGAGTAGAATTGCGGACACAACGCCACGCTTTGTTTTGCTAGAAGTAATAAAATAAATCATTTCCGTCGCATTTACAGTCAGACACTATCCCATTGCGCCACAAGGGCATTTTTAGTTTAATTTGATATGTTAGGTTTATTAGATGAATATTGATATTAGATTTCATCAGCCTTAAGCAATATAAATGGGACAGAAAAAACAATTCAGAGTGTTGTAACACTACGTTAATTTCTCTACGTAAAAAAAGGAAATTAGCAATAGATTTTTAAATGACATCCACTGCTGGTTTTGTATGATATTAAGTTACGATCTTTCCCTTTAAGCATGCAATGTATAAACATATTTTTGTATTACTTAGAGAAGCTTCGATATGGAAAAACGCAGACGAATCGCTCGAATAAATTTTGAATCCGTAATTTCCTTAAGAATTGCAAAAGAAGATAGCACTTAAACTTCTGAAGTGGCTTTATATTGGTCTTGTCTTTTAGATTTTCAGTTTTATTTTACTGATTCAAGTCTAAGATCGATTATGGTATATTGAATATTAATTGGAATAGCACTTATGAGTCGATTCACTGTTATGAGACTGTTCATATATATATATATATATATATATATATATATATATATATATATATATATATATATATATATATATATATATATATATATATATATATATATATATATATATATATATATTATTAAAGACGTAGAAAAGATGAAATGGATTGTTTTGAATGGAATTTTATAAGAATGTGAATAAAGTAGTATACCTGGGAAATATGTTAACTAGAATTGCAGATTTGAAATGATTGGCGTATTGCTATCTGTACCTTAGCTAACGGTGCCTTAGCTGCATTATTGAGAGGGTGAAACGTCAGTGTACCTGTTGGCCGTACACAATGCAGTTATGGTGCCGACTCTGTTATATGGCAATGAGACGTGGATATTGAAGAAGAAGAATGAGAAAAAGATGAATGCTGTGGAGATGCAATCTCTTCGGAGGATATGCAGAGTCATTTTAACTGATCGAATTCACAAAGAAAGTTACACAGAATGGTGTGTTGGTACATACGAGCGAGGATGTCAAAATGAGAATGAAGAAGAACGTGTATTGGTGGTAAAAAAGATATATAAAGGAAAAGTGAGTGGTAAGAGAGGTAACGGGAGTCCGCGGTTGACCTTCGAAAACACTCCGTTCTCTATGACTATGATAAAGCGAAAATATATGTATGTATGTATTTTCCATAGTGGAGCCTCTCAAGTCCCAGTGAAACTCAAATTCGCGTCCATTGCGTCTTCGACGTTCTCGTTTACTTTAATAAATTATAGAGCTGGATTTCGCCCCCTATTTATAAGGATTTATAGAATAAAACTATTCATAATAATTGGCCTCTAGTTTTTCCTAGCCATGCTATATAAAGCCGAAAATAAAATTTGATAAAAATTTATAATAATATTGTAAATAATAAATATTATTATATATAAAATATTACTGAAAATAATAAATAATGCCACTTTTCATATAGAAACGTATAAATTTGCAAATTTGAACGCAAAGTAGGTACAGAAAAAAAGAACAGCGATAGTGACACATTAAAACATTAACTCGAGCGACAAGCTCGAACCCAACTAGGTATGAATATTTCTTACTAAAGCTCTTTTTGTCTATAGTCCGAGAGCTTATTATAAAATTGTAAGGCATTTGTTACGTTACTATAGAGTGATTTTAATTTGATCTTACATGAGAAGTATTTTTTTTTAGTTTAATATTTTGAATTTCCATGTCCAGCCGAATGATAGACATTGCTTGTTGAGTAGCGTAACTCAACGCCGCATTAATTTAAAAAAAATGGGATTAATCATAGGCTATTTTAAGTAAAAATAATTTTAATATTAATATTATTCTGGAAGTATGTTAAAAGAATACTGATTTTATATGCCACAATATTTGTATTATTGAATTCTTACTAAATTAAGAACGCGTTCTCCTGCACTATATACAAGGTCGCATCTGCTAAAGCTTCTTAGTAGCGGGGTATTAGGGAATTACTCGGCATAATCCTAATATAGCGAAGGAATTATGCTCCCATTTTATACTAATACTGGGTTTCTATGATATTTTGATGCACTTGCTTTGTTATGTCCGGCTCGTTTGGATTTACACACGGGAAGTAAAGAATCTAGTTAAAAGTTACTTACCTTGAATACGTGTAACTTACCTATAAATAAATAAATTTTACCTTACCTCTCGTCTTACCTTACCTGTGTTTCATTGCCTTTCAGAATTTAAACTCACTACCATGCTATTGTGAGTAATGGCCCTAACAGAAAATTACTATTAAAATATTTTTTTAGCTTCAGTATTCCGTATATATAGAAAGTAAACAGAAGGAAACTAATGTAAACATTCATTATACAATTTTAGTTAGCGATATCATATCGGTAGACTTCTTTTTGGTTTTGAAAGCTTTAGATTTGATTTTTAATTAGGAGAAAGTTATAACAGGATATGCTAAGATAATTAAGTTTCAATACATCCTATTCAACGCTTTCTACCTGAATTCGATGCACTTCAGTTGAGTGGTGGAACTCAAGGTACAAGAATTTGCGAAAAAAATAAAAATAACTCATTCCCCCAACTGGGAATCGAATTCCCAACCTTTACGTTTATAGGCGCTACCTTAACTTTACCTCGATGGGCAGAGTGTTTCTTTTAACATACATTTATATATATTATAAAACTTGATTTGTAAGTAGTAGTAGTAAATTTACGAAAGTAATATAAAGAAGATAAGATAAATATTTTAGAAAACGTCTAAAATTTAAACGTAGCAGGACTCGAATACGCGCCTCTTGCAAATAATTTAAGAGGCCCGGGTTTTATTTATTGTAGAGTAACACTAATAAAAAATATCCTCTAAGGATTCAGTAAACTCTCTAGGTTCGCTATTTAATTATCTCCTTGTACATATTAAACAAAATAATAAAAGAAAAAAATCTAAATGAAACTTAGTCTGTAATATATATTTTTTTTCAAATTTTCTAGCCGTCGTTATAGAAAGGCGCTTCTTCCCCCTCGTTTCCGTCGTTATCCATCTACGCACAGAACATTAATAATAAAATCGTTGAAAACTCATTGTTTTCTTTTTATATCTAAGCAATATTAAGGAAAACCAGGGATAGGATAAGTCCTTTACAACTAACTTATTAAATACGCAACTATAATAGTTTTCTATGGAGACTATAGTACTAGCTATATGGGACGGCAGACATGACGGTTTGGCTAAAAACGCTAGCTAGCAACAGTAATATTGAGATATTAGAACGTTTCCAAACAAAACCACGGAGGATAATCTTTTACATACTAATCTAGACTTACACTTGCCAACTGTCAAACAGGAGAGAGAGTAAAGTACAGACATCACATTGACATCACATTAATGAGCTCACCTTTAGACTGAGTGGACCAAGTCCTTTAATGTAGAGGACTAAAGTAAACTAAACTTTAACACTTGTGTTTTTGGAATGAGAGAGAGATATGAGATGCGATGTATTAAATAGAACAGTGGCTTATTATTATTTACATATATTGCCACGGTTTTAAGGTGTTAACACACTCCGGTCCTCACTTTCTACCAAATATAGATGACATTGCGTGGGTACTAGAGCGAGAAAATGGAATAATCATACTTAGAGAACACATATATAAATTTGAAGGCAGCGAGGCGAAGGCAGTGAGATAATGTGGATTAACACTTTAAAAATCAATAAAATATGGCATATTTCATTCTCACAAATGGGAATCGAACCCACAATATAATACGTACTGACTTACGAGCGGAGAACGGAAAGATTCACAACGAAACTCTCTAAATATTACTATTTTGATTAACAATGTGTATCTGCATAAAGTTAAAGCCTCTTAATAACCACAGCTGGCCAGTCTTGTTACAGTCCAGTGTTATATACTGCTGTACTATGGTATATATACAAGGAACTTTGTTGACTTTGTCTGTTAAGTTGCAGAAGTTGCCGAGCTCCACCACAATTGTGCTCGCCCTTAGGAAAGTTTCTATAAGAATTCAAATCATATTATATTTATACAATAGATTTTAGACACGACGACCGCTAAGCTTGCTACATAATTTACAAAGAATTTGAATTAGACAATTTCTTTGATATTTTGGTAAATGTTATCAAAAATGTCATTTTTTTTTTGGCTATTAGGGTTCTGTATATCAAAAGAACTGTCAATATGTCTGTTTGTCGTAAAAAATATATATTATATATTATCACAGAAAAAAGTAAACTTCTAGCTCAATGCAAAATATTAAAGGTTTTATCAAAACCGTAATCAAAACCTATAGGCCTATACTTCTCGGCCGACTCGTACTTGACCGATATTTACTAAATATTATGAAGAGACATTCCGTTTACTTTCTAAGCATTTAATTTATTAAGTGGCGGAATTTATTTGAGTTTTATCTTACCATACTGAAAAACCGTAAATAATTTAAAAACAACCGTCCTTTTTTTTCACGTTGTATCACGCACGTATTAGTTAGTCAGAGGAGACCTAGTGTTAAGACACTCCGTTTCCTGCTTTCTGAGTTTCAAGACATTCACGCCGCGCTTACAATAGCAAAGAAAATGTAAATACATAATTAATTCTCCTGGAAATCGAACCCATAGACCGTCGCGAAACTCTACCTTACTTTGCGCCACGACGGTCCTCAACTATACCTCCCAAATTAAAATCGAATCAACAGACGAATCGGATTAAAGTTATATAAATGCAAAATATACAAATACTTTAACATTTTAACATTTTAGAAATCATTATATGTATATATATATATATATATATATATATATATATATATATATATATATATATATATATATATATATATATAGTGCTTGACGCTTTATCTCACATATAAATACTACATATGTTTGAAATATCATACAACAGTGTTTCGGCAACCCTCTGTCTCTGTCAAATTAATACAGTAACAAAACTTACTCATTACAATATTGCATTATGAAAATAAAACAATTGTCCAAGTTTGTAAAGCGATGTTTGTAACAGCATAATATTATAGTCGTTCTCATGTTAATAGAATAATTTGTGTAACAGCCAAGTGATTTCTAAAATGTTAAAGTCTAATTTTATTTGTATATTTTGCATTTATATAACTTTAATCCGATTCGTCTGTTGATTCGATTTTAATTTGGGAGGTATAGTTGAGGACCGTCATGGCGCAAAGTAAGGTAGAGTTTCGCGACGGTCTATATATATATATATATATATATATATATATATATATATATATATATATATATATATATATATATATATATATATATATATATATATATATATATATATATATATATATATATATATATATATATATATATATATATATATATATATATATATATATATATATATATATATATATATATATATATATATATATATATATATATATAATATATATATATATATATATATATAGCTTCAAGCGACACTCAGTTCCCTACTTTTCGAGACGTTGCGTATTGAGTGGCGGAGCTCAACGCATCTGCTAAAGCTTCTTAGTAGCGGGGTATTAGGGAATTACTCGGCATAATCCTAATATAGCGAAGGAATTATGCTCCCATTTTATACTAATACTGGGTTTCTATGATATTTTGATGCACTTGCTTTGTTATGTCCGGCTTGTTTGGATTTACACGGGGGAAGCAAAGAATCTAGTTAAAAGTTACTTACCTTGAATACGTGTAACTTACCTATAAATAAATAAATTTTACCTTACCTCTCGTCTTACCTTACCTGTGTTTCATTGCCTTGCAGAATTTAAACTCACTACCATGCTATTGTGAGTAATGGCCCTAACAGAAAATTACTATTAAAATATTTTTTTAGCTTCAGTATTCCGTATATATAGAAAGTAAACAGAAGGAAACTAATGTAAACATTCATTATACAATTTTAGTTAGCGATATCATATCGGTAGACTTGTTTTTGGTTTTGAAAGCTTTAGATTTGATTTTTAATTAGGAGAAAGTTATAATAGGATATGCTAAGATAATTAAGTTTCAATACATCCTATTCAACGCTTTCTACCTGAATTCGATGCACTTCAGTTGAGTGGTGGAACTCAAGGTACAAGAATTTGCGAAAAAAATAAAAATAACTCATTCCCCCAACTGGGAATCGAATTCCCAACCTTTACGTTTATAGGCGCTACCTTAACTTCACCTCGATGGCCAGAGTGTTTCTTTTGACATACATTTATATATATCAAAAAACTTGATTTGTAAGTAGTAGTAGTAAATTAACGAAAGTAATATAAAGAAGATAAGATAAATATTATAGAAAACGTCTAAAATTTAAACGTAGCAGGACTCGAATACGCGCCTCTTGCAAATAATTTAAGAGGCCCGGATTTTCTTTATTGTAGAGTAACACTAATAAAAAATATCCTCTAAGGATTCAGTAAACTCTCTAGGTTCACTATTTAATTATCTCCTTGTACATATTAAACAAAATAATAAAAGAAAAAAATCTAAATGAAACTTATTCTGTAATATATATTTTTTTTACATTTTCTAGCCGTCGTTATAGAAAGGCGGTTCTTCCCCCTCGTTTCCGTCGTTATCCATCTACGCACAGAACATTAATAATAAAATCGTTGAAAACTCATTGTTTTCTTTTTATATCTAAGCAATATTAAGGAAAACCAGGGATAGGATAAGTCCTTTACAACTAACTTATTAAATACGCAACTATAATAGTTTTCTATGGAGACTATAGTACTAGCTATATGGGACGGCAGACATGACGGTTTGGCTAAAAACGCTAGCTAGCAACAGTAATATTGAGATATTAGAACGTTTCCAAACAAAACCACGGAGGATAATCTTTTACATACTAATCTAGACATACACTTGCCAACTGTCAAACAGGAGAGAGAGTAAAGTACAGACATCACATTGACATCACTCCGTTTCCTGCTTTCTGAGTTTCAAAACATTCACGCCCGCGCTTACAATAGCAAAGAAAATGAAAATACATAATTCATTCTCGTAGAAATCGAACCCATAGACCGTCGCGAAACTCTACCTTACTTTGCGCCACGACGGTCCTCAACTATACCTCCCAAATTAAAATCGAATCAACAGACGAATCGGATTCAAGTTATATAAATGCAAAATATACAAATAAAATTAGACTTTATCATTTTAGAAATCACTTTGGCTGTTACACAAATTATTCTATTAACATGAGAACGACTATATTATTATGCTGTTACAAACATCGCTTTACAAACTTGGACAATTGTTTTATTTTCATAATGCAATATTGTAATGTGTAAGTTTTGTTACTGTATTAATTTGACAGAGACAGAGGGTTGTCGAAACACTGTTGTTATATATATATATATATATATATATATATATATATATATATATATATATATATATATATATATATATATATATATATAACAACAGTGTTTCGACAACCCTCTGTCTCTGTCAAATTAATACAGTAACAAAACTTACACATTACAATATTGCATTATGAAAATAAAACAATTGTCCAAGTTTGTAAAGCGATGTTTGTAACAGCATAATAATATAGTCGTTCTCATGTTAATAGAATAATTTGTGTAACAGCCAAAGTGATTTCTAAAATGATAAGTCTAATTTTATTTGTATATTTTGCATTTATATAACTTGAATCCGATTCGTCTGTTGATTCGATTTTAATTTGGGAGGTATAGTTGAGGACCGTCGTGGCGCAAAGTAAGGTAGAGTTTCGCGACGGTCTATGGGTTCGATTTCTACGAGAATGAATTATGTATTTTCATTTTCTTTGCTTTTGTAAGCGCGGCGTGAATGTTTTGAAACTCAGAAAGCAGGAAACGGAGTGATGTCAATGTGATGTCTGTACTTAATCTCTCTCCTGTTTGACAGTTGGCAAGTGTAAGTCTAGATTAGTATGTAAAAGATTATCCTCCGTGGTTTTGTTTGGAAACGTTCTAATATCTCAATATTACTGTTGCTAGCTAGCGTTTTTAGCCAAACCGTCATGTCTGCCGTCCATATAGCTAGTACTATAGTCTCCATAGAAAACTATTATAGTTGCGTATTTAATAAGTTAGTTGTAAAGGACTTATCCTATCCCTGGTTTTCCTTAATATTGCTTAGATATAAAAAGAAAACAATGAGTTTTCAACGATTTTATTATTAATGTTCTGTGCGTAGATGGATAACGACGGAAACGAGGGGGAAGAAGCGCCTTTCTATAACGACGGCTAGAAAATTTAAAAAAAAATATATATTACAGACTAAGTTTCATTTAGATTTTTTTCTTTTATTATTTTGTTTAATATGTACAAGGAGATAATTAAATAGTGAACCTAGAGAGTTTACTGAATCCTTAGAGGATATTTTTTATTAGTGTTACTCTACAATAAAGAAAATCCGGGCCTCTTAAATTATTTGCAAGAGGCGCGTATTCGAGTCCTGCTACGTTTAAATTTTAGACGTTTTCTATAATATTTATCTTATCTTCTTTATATTACTTTCGTTAATTTACTACTACTACTTACAAATCAAGTTTTTTGATATATATAAATGTATGTCAAAAGAAACACTCTGCCCATCGAGGTGAAGTTAAGGTAGCGCCTATAAACGTAAAGGTTGGGAATTCGATTCCCAGTTGGGGGAATGAGTTATTTTTATTTTTTTAGCACATTCTTGTACCTTGAGTTCCACCACTCAACTGAAGTGCATCGAATTCAGGTAGAAAGCGTTGAATAGGATGTATTGAAACTTAATTATCTTAGCATATCCTGTTATAACTTTCTCCTAATTAAAAATCAAATCTAAAGCTTTCAAAACCAAAAACAAGTCTACCGATATGATATCCTCAACTATACCTCCCAAATTAAAATCGAATCAACAGACGAATCGGATTCAAGTTATATAAATGCAAAATATACAAATAAAATTAGACTTTATCATTTTAGAAATCACTTTGGCTGTTACACAAATTATTCTATTAACATGAGAACGACTATATTATTATGCTGTTACAAACATCGCTTTACAAACTTGGACAATTGTTTTATTTTCATAATGCAATATTGTAATGTGTAAGTTTTGTTACTGTATTAATTTGACAGAGACAGAGGGTTGTCGAAACACTGTTGTTATATATATATATATATATATATATATATATATATATATATATATATATATATATATATATATATATATATATATATATATATATATATATATATATAGCTTCAAGCGACACTCAGTTCCCCTACCCCCAAAAACACATAACAACTCTTTCGATACACAGTCGGTTCAAACCCGCACCGTTATAAGCCAACCAAGGCTTTTAGGGTAGAATTCTTCAATCCGGTATCTACGCTCAGTATCGCTTGGCCACCCGCCAGTGGCTGAGATTCCTCCCGGGGATAAATCAACAGCTCGTTCCATTAATATTGAGACAATAGGTTTTATGTTTTTTTCTTTGTCACTGAGCCATATTGCAGGTTGTTTGTTTCGTAAGAAAAGTGTGTTTTAGGAGAAATATCTTATGGTATTTTCTGTATTCATGGATGATAAGGCTTGACGTTGTATTGATAAGATTTGTTGAAGGAATTCGTAAGAGATTTCAATCCAGCTATTATTTCATACTTTGAGTATGTAGAGTACTATTTGGACGAAGATCAAGAAGATAATAAAATCGATTTTTATGACCTGAAAATCGAGGTTTTTAATATAAATGGGAAAGATTAGCAAAAAATATATACATAAATATAAGGGTTACTTTGAATGGAATCCGAACCTATAACACCACGAGTGACTGACTGACTATGTCAGATAATATCCTAATACGTGGCACTAATGTACGAGTATGTGGAAATATATTTCCAGTCTTACGATCATAAACTAAGCTGGACATCTAATTTAGGTCATTTCATCATCCGATTAGGCATCGCAGGTTTAATTTCCGGTCTCATCCAAGTGAAGGTTGAATTTTTCCAATAAAAATAGACTTCTTTACTCTATTAAAATGAAATCATAGAAAGATTGTATGAAATGTTGAAAACGTTGAAGCTGTTGAATGTTATTTGTTATGTTGAAACAAATGTTTATGAAATTGATTTTTATTAAGTAAATAATATAATATTACTGAGATGGCATAATATATTTGTGAAGAAGAACAAGCTTTTTTCATATACATTAATTTCTCCAGAAGAGAAATTAATACTCTGAATCTCCATTATTCACTTTCCACCAATTTCTTAAGGATTGCTCGTAGACGGAACTCAACGCCGCACTTTGTCTAACCAAATTAGTACAATAAGCCAATATATTACGTACATTATACACTCAGGTGTATTCCTTATCTATTACTGTTTTTATAAAATTTATATTACAAATATATATTCTAAATATCCCTGCAGATTTTCCAATATAACAAATTTAAATATACACTTAAATTCTGAATATTTTTGACTTTCCCGAAGGTTAAAGAGAAGGTTAGGAGCCAAGTATATCAATAATGGATCTACGATTTATACGCTATAAGTCTTGTTGGATTCGGGCCAACCACCACCATGTATGTACATTGCAGTCAAACATTCAAACTTCTGTTCCAGGTCATTTTGGAGGTTATGGATGATAAGTATTCTATTTCAATATAAAATTACCTATTTGGTATAAAATTTTAATAACTGCTATGTGCTATGTGGGAATACAGCGTGAAGCTAAATAAACAAATAAATTATAAAAGCAAAATATTGATCAAGTGCGAGTTGGACATCGAGAGTTCCGTACCAATTTCATGATTGTAGGTCAACGGGAAGTAGAATCGATAAAAGTTGACAAACTTGAATTTGCAGGTGCACTCATTATGTATGAAATGAACTTAAGATAAGTTTGTAATGGATATTTTCTGGGTATAATAATACCAATTTTCGAAATTTTCCCAAATTAATATATTAAGTTTTCACTTATAGCTAAATTTTATACGTACATTTTGATTATGAATAGGCGGCAAAAACAAAGCGTAAACGTTCGTATCTTTTGATTGCCTGTGCTCCAAGGGGCTTTTGTTTTTTACGTTTGATATTAACTTCATCTCGATACCTTCCTGCAAACTTGAGAAAAATGTTCTTTGCAAACGTATAGACAGATGGCCAACCAAGCGAACCATATTTTCGTTTCGATATATATATATATATATATATATATATATATATATATATATATATATATATATATATATATAATATATATATATATATATATATATATATATATATATATATATATATATATAAGAATAAATAAAAATTGATATACTTATTTTCTTCCTCAAGTATTATTCCCTACACACTTGTACCATAATGTGCATTCAGTTATTTATAGACTTCCGTATAGCATTTGTTTCTCATATAAAGTATAATGTTTATCCAAGACCATGTTATTGCCAGCGCTATATATCTTTAGTGTTCAATTTGATATACTTTTATTATATAGACTTTTTATTTGGCCTAGTTTAGCCGAGTACAGCCTGACCTATAGATGTGAGATGTTGTGAATTTTTAGTTTGCGGATACATTTTTAGCCTCCGACGCAAAAAGAGGTGTTGTAAGTTTCATGTCGATGTTTGTGTGTACGTCTGTCTGTAGCATCATAGGTCTCGAACGAATGAACCAATGACTGTGAGCTTTTTTCAACTCAAAAAGCTGTTTACTTGCGCTTGTCTTAGGCTAAAAAAATCTAGCAGTTAAGCTTAGTAACTAAATTATTATAAATTAAATAAAAAAATAAAATGTAGTCCAAACCTCTTAATCTTATACAAGTATATTTGTATTTGATTATATACTTTTTTATTTAAGTTTTGTATCATACCAACTCTTGTCGCTTTTTGCGGCCATTAATGACGCATCGTGATACCATCTGACTGAAATTTCGATGGTTATAGGTTCCTGAATCACCAAAGTGGATTTTCAGGATGATCGAGAATTTTCTAGAGTAGGAATTATTTTCTTCTGCTCTAGAAAATCTGATCACAGCGTTGAATTAGGCCGCTCCATTATAAATTAATACTTTATCCAGAACCATCTAAAATGCATATAACAATATTATCAAACTAAATTCTCTATGAGAGGATATGACACATGATTAATTTATATGCCTCTCGGGAAACCGTTCACTTTCCTAGTATCTCGTATTAATAAGGTGCCCATAACTTACTTAACCTTCAGGTTATAATTCAAGAGATTTGCTGTATACAGGGTACTGCTTATGTTGGATAGGCTTAATTTGTACTAATTAAATTCATTAACACATAAATATATTTTGGAAGACCGTCGTGGTGCAGAGGGACGGTTCGTGGGTTCAATTCTCACTAGGGGAGAGTGAATTATTTTCATTTTCATCGCTCTGGTAACAAGACAACGCGCGGCGTTGAGTTTCGCAACTAAATAAGCCTTGAATAAAAAGGAAAAGCGGGAACAGAGTATATAGCAGGGTTTGCAGAGAAAACTTAGTGTTAATACACTCTGTCTTAAATTTCTTCCCTATTTTCAAGACTTTGCCTGTTAAATGATGGAACAAGCAATAGAATAAGGAAATAAAAAAAAATATGATTCAACCTCCCGGGTGGCAATCGAACCCACTACCGCCTTATTTACAATTCACATTAATTGCGATGACGTTATCAATATATGTATTTACAAAACTGTTCCTTAAAAAGAAAAACTATAAATTCCACAAAAACGTATATATACATATATATATATATATATATATATATATATATATATATATATATATATATATATATATATATATATATATATATAAATATATATATATATATATATATTATATATATATATATATATATATATATATATATATATATATATATATATATATATATATATCCTATCAATATAAAATTATATTATTAATAAGACCTTTATTTATAAGATATGAGATAGACTTTTTGACTGTTGACATTTTATGAACAATCAATTTATTATAAATCCATTTATACGTATTCGAATAAAACATCGACAACTACAGGTACTGTTTGCAAAGTAATAAAAAAAAAGAATCGTGACAATTTTCACAATGCCTTTAATAGTTTGCACAATTTATTACTTCCTTAGATTGTTCTTAGAATAGTAATATGGAAATTTAATTATTTAAAGCCGTCATGGCACAGTAGCGGCGTCTGTCCGTAAACTCAACGTTTGTGTGTTCTATTCCCATTGGTATATGGTACCAATGGGAATGGAATGGTATGGTATTGGTAATATAATATTCCTCGCTCTGGTAGCAAGATCAGCTCGCGTTAAGTACCCTGATATAACTGCAAAATAGCGTGAAGCTATTTTTAGGGTCTCGTACCTAAAAAAAAACAAACCCTTATAAGATCACTTTATTGTCCGTCTGTGTCTATCTGTCTGTCTGTCTTTCCGTATATCAAGGCCATTTTCTCGAAAATTAATATTAAATATCCAAATCGATGACCTTTCGAAGCACAGAAAAAATCTAAATAATCTAAAAAAAACTCCTAAGTTAACGCAATCCGATTTTTTTTTTTTGCATTTTGTATGAAAACCAACGCATAATCAAAACCTACAAGTTACAAAGTCAACGGGAATGACCTAGAGTTATGAGATTTGGCTATATGTTAGAATTTATAATACATACAAAGGGAAAAATCTGAGAATTGGATTTTTTACATATATCCCAGAAAGAAACTATTATAAATTCATACCGTAGTTTGTTTCGCACAAAATGAGTAGGTACATACGACCGCAAATTTAAATTGTCGACTCTTTTTATTTACCTAGACTTATGAAATTTGACGTAAACTAAGAACTTACTATGTATATCGCTATGAATTCGCAAAATTTATAATTTATATGTTTAACACAGAAAGAAACCACAACCAACTTATATTTGTAGTTGGTTTCATACAAAGTGAGTGGATACGACCGTTGTTTGTAAGTTTGTAAGTTGACCGAAGTTTGTAAGTTTTTATAAGTACTTAGTATTTTTCTCAGCGGAATACCCACCGTCATGGAATAAGTACGGAACTCGCATTTGACGGATATTTTTTTATAATAAAATTATACATAGTAAAGACTTATTTCGCTTATTAATAAAAAAAAAATTTAGTTTTTATTCAGCACCTGCTTTATTACTCTACATACAATACAATCTGGAAGAACAATGAAATAACCTAAACTATCTCACTTCAAAGTCGTAACTCCAGTAATAAACCAAACAAACGTTAATACTTAAAAATTAAAGTAACAGAACTGTTGCAAAATGCACAAACTTGTGGAATTTGCATCGCCTTGTGCATTTTACGATTGTAAAGTAAGTTGTACAACTTATATTTACTTCATTTCATACTGAAATTCGGGTAAAATATGTAAAACAATATTATATTATTGTATGGGTTCAGTAATTTTCAACAAGCGTTCTAACTGATATTATTTATCTCTGAAATTCACCTTGTGAAATGAAATATTTTAATGAAAAAGGTGGTGATTTTCATTACTTTTGTAATCGAAACGGCTTTACATAAGATGTGGGTACAAATATTAGTAAAAGCGGGATGACAACATGTCTTAGCACTTAGACTCTCTCTCTATCCTACTATATCGGCTTCACGCTGTATGTCTATTATATAGGCAATTAGCGTGAATCTGGAGAAAAGTACTCTTTTTAATAGTCTTATGTCGTTTGCCAAGTATAAATGTCCAGAAATCCCGAAAGCATCATCCGATTTCATCCAAAGAATTCTGACCTAATCAAATATATAAGTAAATATTTTTTTGACTTCATATTATATCTTCTTCCTTTCATAGGCTCCTGAGCTCATTCCTGAGTTTCTATTACCAGAGCAGGGAAAAGTATATAAGTTACTCCTCCGATATCAAGAGATCACATCACAACCACCAGCATTTACCTTCTCACTCTCTATCTCATACACAGTAGACAGGCCAGGGAACCTAGAGTTCAGATACACCATTCCCCACTTTTTTCTCCCAATTTTCAAGTTATCGCGTAGTAAATGGCGAAACTCAACGCCGCGCTTTATCTTCTTACCAAAGATGAAATATTTAATATCCAGATTAACGGTCTCATATATTTATATGTATTATACATAGTAAATTACTAAAGTAATCTGTTTTACCAAAAGTCTGACTTTCATCGCCTGTGAGGGCAGCGGCTGCATATTTGATCCAATTTGCGAGGCAAATTGCTACGAAATCACACTCAACATCAGACCTATCTAGCAGAGTAGACGTTTAGTGTATGTTATATTTACACGTATATATGGTACATACATACATATATATACGAGATATTTCGTTTTATATAAAAATGTATAGATATATAATTTACAACATATTTTTTTTCTTAAAAAGGAAGCTAATTTTTATTTTTAGTCTTATACAATTAGCGTCAGAACTCCATTGTATATTTGAGATAATTAAAAATTACAACCACATTACTAGGTCAAGTTGTATCCTTGCGTATATACCGATATCTCTTGGCTTCACTCCAGCTTCCATCGTTTCTTTAAGATAAATCATTAGGTCATTCCGCTATTAATAATAGAACATTTGTTTTGTATTGCCTTTTCCCTTGCCGTCTAATGTTGCTAAATATTGACTGGTCTAATAAAAAATGGTGTAACGTTTATTTACTAGCTTCGTCGGCAACTATCTTAATTTTCTTTCGTTTTTAGAGTTCCGTAGCGGAATGGCTAAAAATGGAACATTTAGCATGTCTGTTTGTCTATCTGTACTAATATCATAGCATCTTCATTTGCAAACGATAAAAATTTTGGGGGTAGATGTATTCTGTATTTTAAAATAAAAAAATGTATTGAAAATTGAAATGTATTGAAAATGTATTTGAAATTTAAAAATGTATATGTTCTGTATTTATAAAATAAAAAAAAATAAAAAAACTGGACAGGGTAGTTTAAATAAATGTAAATAATTGACAATATGTACATATCTTCACACTTTTAATATAAATTGGCTTAAACGAGATTAAGTCAATAATTTTTGTGATTATTCTAAAAACTAAATAGAAAAAAAAGGAAGTAAAAGATAAATTTACTTTCAAATATCTTGATTGTTAAATATTATGAGTTTCTGCATTTAAGTTTCAAACTGTCATCAGAATGTTCGGCATGGCATCAATCGACAATTGTGGGTTCGAATCCAATTCGGGGTAACAAAATAGAGAGTTAGAGTATCTCTAATGAAAATTGAGGGGAAAGTGGAGAATGAAGTGTCTGAACACTAGGTTCCCTCTGCCTACGAAAAAAATACGTTTTTAACTATACACATTTACCTCACCTTGCGGAGTAATATATGAATGAATGAATGAATACCAAATTTATAATAAAATAAAAGCGTTTTTTTCAAATGTAAACAAAAAATACTTTAAAGTAGTAAAGAAATCCACACAATAGCAAAAGTTTTCAGTTTTAGTTTAGCCGCTTTTACAAATAAAACTAGCTCGCGCTGACACGTGATTAAGCGTTCCGTTGCAAGTACAGTGTTAACAAGACGGGACTTTGCTACTTCTAGCTTATATATATATATATATATATATATATATATATATATATATATATATATATATATATATATATATATATATATATATATATATATATATATATATATATATATATATATATATATATATATGTGTGTAATAATATGAAATTTAGATTTTTTTAAGAGTTGTCTCCCATAATCAAAGCGCAGTGTTGAGTTCCGCAACTCAATATGCAATCTCAAATCCGGCGAAAAACCGAGGACGACGTGTTTTGACACGAGACTCTCTCTTCTTGTCCTAAAGTAGAAAAAGCGGAGAAAGGGGTGTCTCATGTTACAGTAAGTTAATTATACCTAAGCTTTTAATTATGGAATATGAGTTGAAGGTTATAATAAAATTATTTTTATCTATAAAAGCTTATGAGGTCATCGTAAAGTCACATTTTGTCTCACCCCCAAATGGGAACCGAACTCAAACCCATCACATATAAAGCCTGACTGTACAGCCTATTTCTCCACTAACGCCTAAATTTACCATATTGTAAACAATTTCATATAATATTATGTTTTAAAATAATATTTTAAAATAAAACACAATATTTGACTTCTTCCAGCATTTCCTTTACTGCACTTAATGGAATCAAATGGGACATGTACGGGTCTTATCATATATTTATCTTTATGTTTACATCTACTAAAGCTCTCGTCGCGTATATTTCGAGCACGCAACCTGCTGTTGCCTAACTTTGGAAAAACGCTTTGTTAAAAGTTTTATTGTTAAAGCTTTAAAAGCTATAAGAATACTAGCGTTAAGCTCGCGACTTTTCCTGTATTAGCTTATAAATAACTGGTATTTTACATTATAGTCGTTAAAGATTCTGAAATATATGAAATATATTATTTATCAAACATAGGCTTACTATGTCTATACTATTAATATATAGCTGGAGAGTTTGTTTGTTTGTACGCGCTAATCTCAGGAACTGGATCGAATTGAAAAAAAATATGTTAAGAATAAGTGTCGTACCACTTAACATTTAATTTTGCCTTTAAAATAGATATTACAAAAAGTACAAAGAAAAAAATATTTTAAATTTGATTTAGAACAGAAAATTTGATTAAGTGAAGTTACAAAAAGTTTGAGTTGTAGGTATACATGGTGTGTATAAATGGAAGTGCTACGATAAAAATGAAGAAGAACGGGTCCAGGTGCTTTGGACCTATCAAGAGTATAAATAATTAAAGCATTGTAAAAAGGATATATGGTACGTGGGTCTATGGTAAAGGGATAGGGACAGGGACAGGGATAACCTTGATTGACCTTCGAGACCCCAATGTCGATAATAAAGCATGAAACAAAAGAAATATTATTTATTGGATTATCAACATAAAATACAGTGTAACCTTTTTTATATTCATTGTATATAAACTACTTTCCTTAACTGTTCTTACAAATACAGGTTACGAAAGCTTACTTTGCAGACACCCAGTATAATTCGACTGAGATCGAAATAACTTAAAAATATATAATATAAAAAATATATAAAAATATAAAACAATATTATTATTCATTATTACTTTTTTAATGAATGTAAAGCAGAGCATCTATTAACGCAACAGTTGCAAGTTCGATTCCCATATTTTCATTTACATTATACCAAAATCCTCCAAAATCCAAAGACCTTCAACTCCTCTAATAACATACATCATAAAAAGGGTGAGACGTGCGTCGTTCTTCAGTGTCATTAAAGAAATCCAATTTCTGCGTGGCCTAGACTAAATCCTAAATCCTAAACCTTGCCCCTAGAAAGATTTATTAAGGTCCTCATAAGGTCTGAAAATGTTAAGTATAGAAACTTAGTGGGATTAACTTAAGCGTCTGATATAAAATAGACCTATGGAGGATTAAATATTTACATTTGTCTGTTTATAAAGAAATGGATATTGAATTTCAGACCTTAAAAAAGTAATATAAATTTCTTCCTTATTAAATAACCAAATCATATTAAAAAAAACAACTTTCAATGACAAGGTTATATCTTCAACCTTCACATAGGAATAAAATCAATTATAGTTTAACTTAATTAAGTTTGTCAGTTATTGCTATTCCGTACCTATTTAAAATGATTATAATGGAATCTTAGAGTCCAGCTACTATTATAATTACGGGTTTCGAACCCGCGCCTCATGGAAACCGTCCATGAGGCGCGGGTTCGAATTCCGCTACGTTCAAATTTTTATATGTTTTCTTAGAGTATTATATAGGTATCGAATATGAAATTTGTAGTGTCGATTACTGGTGCTAGTGCTTTCAGTTTTATATTTAAATTATAAATATTTTTATACTATCGTATAAAAATACACTGGGCTCCTTTAAATAACGTTATTTATTTTCGATAATTAGCGAGCGAGGCGAGTAGGGGCAAATCTCCCTAGATGAACAAAAATATTATAATACAAATATTATAATATAATATTATAATTAATGGGGTAGGAATGTGTCCTTCCCTATATTACTACGGGGAACGGAGTGTCTTAACACTACGTTCCTTCAGCCTACGATTCCCTCTGCCTATCATGTTATGTGCGGGATACAACGTGAAGCGTGAAGCTAAAAAAGTAAGCGTTTAACGTCAAAGTAATATAATCGAATAAGTGGAAAATATAGAAATGCTATTAATTTAAAAGTTTTTTTTTTAGCCTCACATTGAATGTAGAGTAGATATTAAACAACCTAGTATCAATTATCTCCGTTCTCCACTATCCGTCTTAATTTGAGACACTTAGTCTAGACTGGCGTAACTAAGCGCCGCAATAATTCTTATCAGAGGGGTAATTTGAAAGTCTCAGCTAATATGAAATCTAAAACTGACACGTTTACTTTCTATAGCGGTACAAGACCAACATAATATTCAATACAAACAAAAATGTTTCCCTCAAAATAAATTTGAACGTGTAACAAACCCAAATAAACTATTATAGCTGGTTTTTAATATATATTTAAGTATCCATACATATTTAAGTATATTCACAAACTATTATCACAATCACAAGGATAGGGCAAAGTTTCAAGGACGTCCCACGTCGCGTTAAGTATTGAACTTTGGTTTCACGAACTTGTTGCAAACTTCACTTATTAGTTTCCTTTGTAAAAATTGCTATATTGTATTGCCACTTGGTTAGCATCTGTTCAAAGCTATTGAAATAGAAATATTATTAAGGATAGATTGTATAGTGATAGAATAGTGTTTTATCACTACATTTTTTGTGTTTGGCCTTTTTGATGTTATATTATGGTGATCGTTTGCTACGCTAATTCGCTTTATAAACTTCAAATTCATCTTTGGAATTTTCACTTAATAATTATAACTTAATAATTCGTGTAAATAGAATTTAAATATTCATTTTAAATATTTTTTTTAATAATTAATCATTTTTACATATTATAAGCCATACTGTTACATGGATGGCTTTCTAAACTTGTACAAAACTATAATTAAGTATATAATAGTAACGGAATTGCTAACAAACAACGAATTTGGAATTAAAGTGACTCTATTAACATCGTTAATATAAATCGCTTAGAATAGACGCATATATGTGTGTTTATTCTTTCTTCTTCTCAGCTTCACGCAGGACGTTAAATAGACTGCTCTATGTAGAAAAAGGATAAACTATGACCTTGAAAAAATTTCAACGTGGAGTAAACATTTTGGGCTCATGATTAATCCTATCAAAAGTCAAGCTACAGTAATCGGCAGTCCCAGATTATTGCGGAAAATCGATTAATGTAAAATAACATCTGTATCAATCAATGGAGCTTGTATTCCATTTATTAAATCAGTCAGGAATGTAGGGTTGGTTGTGGACCAGCATTTATCTTGGGAACCACAAGTAGAAGAAGGAAGCAAAAAAATTTATGCTGCTTCTTCGTGCCAGCGCAATTTCCTACCAATATCCACCAAAATTGTGCTGGCAAACTCACTCCTTTTACCAATTCTTGATTATTCTGATATATGTTATCTTGGTATTAAAGAGGAGCTTTTGAATAAACTTGAGCGGCTTCAAAATCTTTGCATCAGGTTCATATTTGGTGTACGTAAATATGAACACATTTCCGAGTTTCGTAATAAGCTTAAGTGGCTCCCCATTCGCCTTCGCAGGAATACTCACATACTTCATCTTCTCTATTCAGTGCTGTTTAATCCTTCTACTCCTCCATACTTGAAGAAACAATTTAAGTTTCTTCATGACACTCACGTTCCTTACGCTCCAACAGTAACCTCTAGCTTGAAATTCCTCTTCATTATTCTTCCTTTTTCTCTAATTCCTTTACTATTAAAGCTGCCCGACTATGGAATTCCTTACCTTTTAAAATTAGACGTGCAAAAAGCCTGCACATTTTTAAAAAATTACTTAAAAATTACTATTTAAGCCAGTAATTTTGCCTTTGTGTTATTATAATAATTATTTTTAATGATTTGTATGTATAGTGTGTATGTATTGAATTCATTTATATATATATTATGAATGTATATGAGTATTTTATTTATTCATATTTTATTTATATTTATTTGTATGTTTATGTATATATATAACATTATAAATATAACATTTAATGCACAGCCCATGTTTGTACAACTCCAACATCCAAAGGTTGCCTGGAAGAGATCGCTTTTCGCGATAAGGCCGCCTTATTGTACTTCTGTCCTTTTTTAAGCTCTTATGTAAAATATATATACATATTTATGTTGTGCAATAAAGTATCTATATATGTATATATATATATATATATATATATATATATATATATATATATATATATATATATATATATATATATATATATATATATATATATATATATATATAGATATATATATATATATATATATATATATATATATATATATATATATATATATATATATATATATATATATATATATATATGTATATATATATATATATATATATATATATATATATATATATATATATATATATATATATATATATATATATATATATATATATATATATATGTATATATATATATGTATATATATATATATATATATATGTATACCACACTCCAAATTCCACATTCTTAATTCTCATACATACATACATAAATATACAGAAGCTTCCTAGAAAGTAATATGTTTTGGCAAAAATTTAACTTGCCACGTCGCGTTGTGCCCCGGGAGCGAGCGTCTGCGAGCTTGATCTAATTTCGGGAGCAAATTGCTACGAAATCAAAATGTTAGACGACTAGTGCTTTAGTGCTTGAAACTTTATTTAGTGGAGCTTTTATTTTGTATTTATGGTGTTTTATGATGTCTGTCTCGAGAGTAGGTATCAATGTGAAATTAATATTAAACATATAGTCTACATAAATCCATAGTCCCTTGCAGTATAAGCAAAATTAAACTTTTAATTCAACACAATCAAAAAATATGAGCTTATGCTTTGTTTTACTGCATTCCGTATGATATTCATATACATATATATATATATATATATATATATATATATATATATATATATATATATATATATATATATATATATATATATATATATATATATATATATATATATATATATATATATATATATATACATATATATATATATACATATATATATATATATATATATATATATATATATATATATATATATATATATATATATATATATATATATATATATATATATATATATATATATATATATATATATATATATATATATATATATATATATATATATATATATATATATATATATATATATATATATATATATATATATATATATATATAATATATATATATATTATATATATATATATATATATATATATATATATATATATATATATATATATATATATATATATATATATATATATATATATATTTTTTTTAATTTGACAAGAAATTACTATTTTACAAAATTAATGTACAAATTAAAGAGAAAATCTAAAACTTTTTAATATATATGTGTATAACAGAAAAAAAATATGAACAGATAACTTTAGACTCGTCAGGTTGCGCTGAAGTTGATCTTTACCTTAATACATCAGCTAAACTATCAGTTATATATATATATATATATATATATATATATATATATATATATATATATATATATATATATATATATATATATATATGCGCTGTATCCCGCACATAGCAGGGTAGGCAGAGGGAACAGTAGGTTGAAGGAACCTAGTGTTAAGAGATTCGTTCCCCATTTTCCGCCATTCGAGACACTGGCTTTCAGATTGACTAGCTGACTGACTTGAACTCAACGTTGCGTTTTGCTATGTTGCCAGAGCGAAGAAAAGGAAAAAGTTTAATTCTCCCCTTATGGGAATCGAACCTGCACACCGTCGCGTTTACAGGCAGACGCTGTGCCTCTGAGCCACGATGGTATACTCATATATTATTATATTTATAATTTATACTTTTTTCCCGAGTAGGACAGCACCAGCTTATAATATATTTATTTCCTACTTACTTAATGGTTTCTATGACTAAATAATAATAATATCTCAATGAAATAAAGAAGATTAATTTAATGTACAAAAGTAAAATTTAATTATAATAATAATTTAAAATTTATATTTTTTTTTTTTTGAATTATGAAATCCTATTTTGTTTCGAGACTAGAATAAAATCATATCTGTACAGCCTATACTTGGTATATAATTCACGGCGTTAAGTTCTGGCACTAACCACTCAGTCGTCAATTCAGACGGAAAGCGGTGGAAGGAGTGTCTCAACATTACGTTCTCTCTGCCTATAAACAGAGGAGGTTGCGAGGAGTCACGTCAAAGTGAAGAAGAACCGAAATAACAATAATTTGCTTAATCATATGGAAATTCTTACTATAAGCATTTGCTATTCATAGTTCATGTTACATTTATTGTCAAAAGTTAAATATGAGCTATTAAAACACTGTTTTGTCTTCATGCGTCGACTAAAATTCAGTGAACACGTAATGTAATACACTGTTGCCCTTTGTAGGCTACTCACTAATTTATAGAAGCGTTCCTTATAGATTTTTATATGATTGGAAATGAAAGGACGTGTGTATAACTTGCTTGAGGACCGTTGCGTCGTGGGGCAGAGGCACAGTGTCTGCCTGTAAACGCGACGGCTTGCGGGTTCGATTCCTACTCGGAGAGAATGAATTATTTCCATTTTCTTCGCTCTTGCAACAAGGCAAAAGCGGGGCGTTGAGTTCCGCCACTCAACACGTAATTTCTCAAATGCGGGAAGTGGGGAACGGAGTGTCTTTACACTAGGTTTCTTCTGTCTCTGGTTCCCTCTGCCTACCCTGCTATGTTGTGCAGAATACAGTGTGAAGTTTTAAATGCTTCTTGAACTCCTTGTTCCTGAGACTAGCACGTACAACCAAAACAACTTGTGATCTTCAATTAGGAATATGGCTTCATATGTGCATGAGGTTTTACGTGAAAATTTTCACTTGAACTATAATAAAGTTAAAATTTAAATACCATACCATAATCTCATAACTCTTACCATACCATAAATCTAATTACGAGTTTAATTCGGATAGAGTACAGAAAACTTAGTGTCATGACGCTCCATTTGCCACTTTTCATCCAATTTCTAGATATTGTGTGTTTATTGATACTCCTGATATACTACAGCAAGTAATTGGGATTAAAATTTTCTTACATAATCATTCCCCAAGTAACAATCTAACCCACGACAGTCAAACTCTATTCTTACATATTAATGTACACAAATCTTATGCTTTCTATAATAATAATATGGTCTCGATGCACGATAAACTACCAAATATACATATATATGGTTAAAGCTTCAAGTCCTTTGAAATAAGAGTCTAATAATAGTACACGTATTTAGTTAATTTTGATAGCAAATTAGGTTTTCCAGTGTAAATTGTTTTAGTTGGTTCAGTTATAATGAAGCAAAGGTCAATTTACATTCATATATAATTAGAAAAGGGTGGTAGAGTTGTGTGTTAAGTTGTGTGAAGAGAAGGAGCTTTTTATAGCATTCCATAGATTCACCATGGGTGCACCAACGTAGCAGCACTCGATATTCAAAGCACTCGTTTTTCTTTTTGACACAGGAATAAGCTTAAAACGTGGCAGGGCTCCCCTTTTTGCCTTATGTAAAACGAAAATAAATATTTATAATTTTTTATTCTATAAATTTTGACACCGATTCAATATAGGTGGTACGCATTTTGTTTTATATAATTATGAATTATTCGAACGATTCATGACTGGTTCATGATTTTCACGGTTTTGGTTATAATTTATCAATTTATTACAATTGTCAACTTTTCTATGATGAGAGGAAAGCGATAACAACAACGCCTCAAGCAAAAGCGGCACAAGCATGAAAAAATAAGGCTGTAAACTGGCTGGCTCATAGGACAGAAGGCGAATTTCAATTTATCCCCACTTCCTGGACCCCCTTGACCACAGGAGGTTTGTTTATTTAAAGTCCCAATATAGCCTATAATGTGTTTAACAATCTAAAGAAATATTTATAAATTAATATAATCCCTACTTCACGGAGAACTCAAGTTCAATATGTTCAGCACAAATGAAAAAAATATTACGTAATAATTATCATTTTTTTTCTAAATATTAAGTGAAATATTTAAAATTCTACATTCATGCAAGGTAGAGAGAGGTACCATTAAAATAATAGATATAACTCAACAGTAGTATTTTGAAATAGTTCAAAATGAAAGTACAATCGTAATATTCTTAGAAACCCTGAGTTATTTCAGTAAAGACTCTTTGTGTTTCAAGAAAACTGATCCGAGCCGAACAAAAGTCCGTATTGCAGTGGAGCGGCGGACGCTTCAAGAAAAAATAAAGATATTATATGAAATATATATATATATATATATATATATATATATATATATATATATATATATATATATATATATATATATATATATATATATATATATATGCAAATGCAAACGAAATTGCTTACTACTATCGTTTACTTATATCGTCCACACTATATTTTTCTTGAGAGGAGTTTTTCGTTCGTAGCTTTTTTGTACTGCATTTTCTTTTGTTTATCATAAAAAGATTCAATCGGTAACAAGGAAAAAAAAGCTATTACAAAATCCATTAAATAATTCAGTCATATTCGAGTTTATCTTTTTTTCCTTCGGTTTGTCAGTTGTACTACTACTTGCTTATACAAATATACAGAAGCCTCATAAAGTTAAATTTTGGCACACATTATTCTAATATAATTTGAAAAGGTAATTTATTACATAAACACAATTGTTACAACAATAACATATATTGTAATGTAATTCGTAATATTTCGTTCCCGGACAAGGGTTCGACCTACCAAGGGAAGGACCTTCGACCCAAAGCGTTTGTTCTGTAAAATCATACCAAGTTGCAATTTTGAAGGAATCCTTCCAAGTTGACTGTAAAATGTGTTAATTTTGTATGTAATATATATTCTCATATTGTTATTTTGAGTTTTGCTTCACGTTGAAGGCTGTAGATGAAAAAAAGAGAGAGAGAGAGAGAGAGAGAGAACTTAGTGATCTCTGTTCTATGGTTTCCACTCTATTTTGAAACACTACATGTTAAGTGACGTAACTTAACACCGATCATTGTTTAAGCAGAGCGAGGATATTAAATAAAACATTGCATTTACAATCAGGCGCTGTCAAATAAAACCACGATAGCCTATATATAATAAATTGATATTTTGATGATTTTTAAAGTGTTAATCCACATTAAGAATAAAAAAAATACTTAAAGAAAACATATAAAAAATTGAACGCAGCGGGATTCAAACACGCGCCTCATGGAAACCGTCCAAGCGCTCTGACCACTAAGCCTGATGCGTTCTTCCTCACGCAGTGTCGAAATTCGTATATGCTTTACACAACTTATTACGTTGTTAGCATCTCTGTAGGGAGATTTTTACAAATTTCCGCTACACAGAGATTATTGCAAAGTACAATACATTTGGCAAAAGAGAATGCTATTTTTATAAAATATTTTCAAAGTGTTAATTTGAACGCAGCAAATTTTTATACGTTTTCTTTAAGTATTAATTTTTTTTCTAAAACTTCAATTGGGGAAAAATAATATGAAATTTTTTTTATTATTTTTAACAGTTTTCAAAGGATGATGTTGATGTTGTAATAAGTTCTTTAGTTTTCGCGATGTTTATACATATTAAATAAAACAGTTTAACCGGATTAATCACGCTTATTGACATTTTTTGGAAACCTGACGTTTCGAACACTTTGCAGTAGTTAGTGGTCACGGCTGACGGGTAGACTGAGGTGACATTCGTCTGTCAGTTGATGAGTTGCCTCGCGTACTGCCCTGGATTCCTGCAGAATGACCTGACTGTATCCTGCCCTCTGGTATGGTGGGTTTGGGACTTTAAAGTACGTATAAGTGGATCCCAGGTGGTAGAAAGCTTCCAGCCGTCTTCTCTGTTGTTGTTGGGATATTTTTGTATTTTAATAATCTCGCGGATCATTCTGGGGATATATCTGTATTCCCTATGGAGTATGTGAGGTTTATCAAACCTGATCGTTTGAATACTTATAAATATCTAGAGTTCTTGGAAGTAATTTTGATTCCTTAACTACTTTACTACCTACTTTATTAAATGATTTCTAGATTTAAATTTCACCTAATGCTTTTTCTTCAATTATTTTAATTATATGTTTTTTTACTAAACCGTTGCTTTGTCTTAGCAATGCGACGAAATTTGCCCTAAGCCGTATCTGAACGTGTAACCATCGTACAGTCACAAACATCACTGTGCCATAACTCACTGACTCCAATATAACATCCACCATTCAATATTACTCGCAATTCCGTAAATCAGCTGGATCCTTAACTACCATCGGCCATTAGCGACCAAGTATTTTCAATAGTACTTTATTTTCTTTTCAAATGAGAGGCGATTTCGTTTGAAGGCCTTTTTTCCCTGGAGTATTCGGTCTTAATTAAAACCGGGCGCCGCTGCCCAAATTGACTCTTTAAAAGTTGTAATACTTTGTGCTGTAGTGAACTTTGTGGGCATTGAACGGGATCTTTTTGTTCGGAACGGTGTGCTTTTACTCGGTGCCGCTGTCTGATTTCGAATGGGATATTATTTTTTTTTATTGTTCTTGTTTTTTGCCTATCTATATATTAATATGTTTTTATTTGTACACAATATTATCATAAATATAAAAGTAGACAATACAAAAAACGAAAAAGTAAAAATAATGTACAGGAGAACTTAGAACCTATAGTCTTGCAGCCATCTCTTCCAGATGAAGGATTCTCTTTAGAGTGTTAAGTAGAAATGTACAAATATATAGATACGTGTAATACGATAAATTAGCATATAACATATTATTATTTAATATATATCACATAATATATATACATATATGCGATATATGTAAACATAACGTAAAAATTTACAATATAAATAATAATGGAAATTTCGCAATCGATAATTTATAATTTATATATTCAACACAGTAAGGAACCATTAGAAAGTTATATTTGTAGTTCATTGGAGCGATCTCAAAAGCTACAAGTCAGTCAAATGTATTCATATATAAGAGGAAGCTTTCTTGTTAAACTTATAAATATTGCCGATTCTTTTTTTGATAAAATTTAACAATATGACAAACAACGAAATTACAGGTGGTAGCATACATACATACATACATACATACATACATACATACATACATACATACATACATACATACATACATACATACATACATACATACATACATACATACATACATACATACATACATACATACATACATACATACATACATACATACATAACGCTGTGGTCATACCTCTTTCACCTCGTCTACTATCATGTCACCTCTTCATACATGCTCTCTGAGAGGTTCTCGTGCTTTTTACGTCACCTTCACCAAGTTCAATACTATGTTTCTAAGTTCTAAGAGTATGTTTCTAAGTAAGCACAATTAGTTTTTACTTTTTTTTCTAAAATTAGACCGAGCTAATGTTAGTTTGCTTAGACCAAAAATAACAGTTAGTGGTTGTAACGAGCCTGTGAAAATAAAGGAAATTCTCTGAACAATATTATATAGGAAATGGTAGACGCTATGTACGGTTTTATCACTAAGGAATATAGTACTAAAGATTAAAAAGAATCTTCTTTTCTAGTAAAAGTGCATATTGTATTATAAATATTGGTACACTAATTTTGATTTATTTTAAATGTATTATATATATATATATATATATATATATATATATATATATATATATATATATATATATATATATATATATATATATATATATATATATATATATATATATATATATATATATATATATATATATATATATATATATATAGATATATATATATATATATATATATATATATATATATATTTATATATATATATATATATATATATATATATATATATATATATATATATATATATATATATATATATATATATATATATATATATATATATATGTGAAATAGTGTCATAGGACACGTGACGTATTGACGTCTATTTCGCGCGAGCAACACCGAGGGAAAAGCTCTAGTATACATATAACAAAAAGATATTTCCCGCCAGCCTCATATACAGGACAAAAGCCAGCTTTTAATTATACATATTTGAGTCCCACGCGTTTCGGTCACAGGCACAATGGCGGCGATGTGATTGATGAGATGTCGATAAAACGCGTAACAATTTACATTCTGGGCCCGCGGTTAACGGTTACTTATTGAAATTTAGGTGTTAGGTTGGTTCTTTATACTTTGTATTGTAAATTGCCTATGGTGGTATAGCATCTGATGGTGGTGATGAAAAGGAGATACAGCACGGCGTTCAGTGTGAAGCTAAAAAAAAATGCCACAATTTTTTTTAAAAAATTTAGTTTTCATAGAGCACTTTATATTCACCCGAATTTGAGACATTTAGTGTTAAGAGATGAAACTAAGCGCCGCGTTTTGTCAACAAAAGCGGTACAATTCAAATAATTCATTCCCCAGAGTTAGAATCAAACCTTATACCATCGCGCTTATCTCTCTCGCTCTCTCACTGCGGTAAGATGACCTCAATTGTTTATAATTACTTAAAATTAAAAAGGTAACCCGAAAGAATCAAAATATCAGGATTTGTCGCCACTGACACCTATTGTTATGGCATTTGTTACTGTCACAGCTCTTATGCGGAACTTAACGCCGCGCTTTGTCGTACATATATATATATATATATATATATATATATATATATATATATATATATATATATATATATATATATATATGTATCATTAGAATGAGAATCGCTATGAAAGCAACGTTACATTCGTTTCTTTTGATCGTCTCATGTTTGTACAATCTGTTCGAATATATTATATTTTTCCATATAATTTTCTGTGGAAAATAAGCCGTCGCATTAATAAAATCTGAAATTCTTACATCAATGGAAGTGTGTTTTCATATGATTTGTAAGTGGAAATGTTAAATTAAGATTTAATAAATCAAGGGCGTATATATGTATGTGTGTATTTGTAAATACAGGTTGGTCCATACTACATACTAACGTATAATACCCTATAAATATTAGAACTTTTGAACTTGTAACATAACGCAGGCAGAGGAAACCTAGTATAGTTGAATTATAGAACTTAACGCTGTGATTCTTCTAACAAAAGCAGAGAAATTAGTATAATTTAAATATAATATTTCCCTGTCTTTGTTTTTGTAGACAGATGCTAAGCCACTGTCCCACTGGACCACGAAACCCATGTAAACGTAATATATATATATACATATATATATATATATATATATATATATATATATATATATATATTATATATATATATATATATATATATATATATATATATATATATATATATATATATATATATATATATATATATATATTATATATATATATAATATATATATAAATTTATTTAAATTACAGTAAGCATATACAATTTTGCCTTGTCGAAAATTCAAGGAAAAATTAAACATATATATGTATTATATTATTGAAGTCATTATGGTACAGTCAGATTACATCTGACTGTAAGCTTAATACATACACATAGGTCTACAACTTTGCTCCCGCCGTTTACTTTCCAATTTAAAAAATTATATAACAAAAAAATGGTATCTTACTTATGTTTCATAGTATTGTCCATCACTTTCCACTACTGTGCTTCATCTTTCAGGCAACATACGAATCCCGCGTCGGTAAAATTCTTCATCATTTGATAAGATTCAAGAATCGATCCATTCTCTCACTTTTTCAAAAGAATCGAACAGCTGACCCGTCAAGACGTGTGCCATCGACCTAAATAGATGGTAGTCAGGCGAAGCGACATCTGGAGAGTATGGCGGGTGAGTTAGAATTTCCCATTTCAGTGTTTCGAGGTACGTCTTGGCTACTTTCGCCACGTGAGGTCGAGCATTATCGTGCTGTAAAATTACTTTATCGTGTCTTTCAGCGTATTGCAGCCGTTTTTCTTTTAATTCCCAGCTCAAACGATTTAATTGCGTTCGATAAAGTGCACCAGTAATTGTTTCAGAAGGTTTTAGCAGCTCATTATAAATCACGCCAAACTGATTTCAACAAATACACAGCATAACTTTGATGAGCATGAATTTGACATGAGTCTTCATTAAGTAAAACCTCTTCTTCTAAAATAGTCATCTTCAAAAGTCTTCTCTCTCCCACCGCTATGCCTACAACGACAATATCACCACTTTTAAAGCGCTGGAATAACTCGCGTTCTGTCACCAAAAGCATACCATAAGTATTTGAAATAACCCGATGAGCCTCACCCGCCGATTTTTTCATGTAGAAATGAAAAAATAAAATCTTCCGCAAATTACGTGAATTTGGTTTTAATAGTTGACATATTTAATTATGTGTAACTATATGACGAATATCTATGTAAGGTTATATTTATAGCTGTAGATATCGGCAATGATGTTAAACAACTGCGATTTATTTGTTTGAACCACTACTGGCTATTAGCGTCGTTTTTTGAAAAACGGCGGGATCAAAGTTGTAGACCTAATATAAAAAATATATATGAAACTAGCGGTCCACCCGTGGCTTTGCCCGCTTCAACTGCACTATTATTTATTTAATAGTAAATGGAAATTCATTCATTTATCATGAATTCCGGCCTATATGTTGTTATGATATATAAGCTATGTTACTGCCAGGTTTTTGTGTAAAACCGGAACAAACATTCATACGTACAAACATTCACACATACAAACATTCACATATATAATATTATTATTAAGTATGAATACGTTGAGCAAAAGCTAAGCACAGATGCATCCGATGTTTAACAGGAAATGTGCTTAAATTAATGTATGAAGTTTTTAGCTTCAAAAATAATTAATATCCATAAAAATAGATGATGCTGAACTCGACGTAGAGAAAATTCATCAAGTTTCAAATATGTATGTCAATAGACGTTTTTCATTTCTATTTGGTGCTCATACTCTCCGTTATCTACTTTACACTCATGATTTTATATATATATAAATATATATATATATATATATATATATATATATATATATATATATATATATATATATATATATATATATATATATATATATATATATATATATATATATATATATATATATATATATAAAAGTACTATACGAACAGACATACAAAAGATTCTCATTTTTCTTTTCTAGAACAAAGCGAGTAAAAACTTCGACGCTTGTCATGGACGTGGCAGAGATTAAGTGGTTCGAGGGTTTAGGTTTGGGTTCAGTACGAAATCGAGTGAACCGTAAAAATATATGACGTTCATACTTAGAATTTATATTCGCACACTATTTTGATTTTAAGCAAGTACTTATAATTATGGGAATAATTATTAAAAAAAAATTATAAATTACTAACATGGTGCAGTGATACTGCGTCTGATTGCAAACGCGACGGTTTTGGGATCGATTCTCATTCGGGGGAGTGAATTATTTTTATTTTCTTCACTCTGGCAACAAGACAAAGCGCGGCGTTGGGTTCCACCACTCAACGCGCAATATTTGAAAAGCAGAAAGCTGAGAACGGAGTGTCTATGTTCCCATTTATATATATATATAATGAATTCCACCAGAATTAATACGAAATGTGTCACAACATTAAGTAAGTATCGTTAAGCAAGCTTTAAACCTTCACACTTAGCGGTCTTCAAAGTGTTTTTTACGTTATTATAAAATAACGGTTTCAAGCGTTATTTCACAAACGACAAAATAAAGTAGTATGCAAATTTTAATGGACTATTAATTCTTCTGTACACGTTTCCAAATACAGTTTAAATTAAGTCCTAAAATACAGTCATACTTTGACGAGTCTATTATTTATATTTTCATTTCTTTCAACGTTCATATTATTGTTTTGAAATTATAACTTAGTCCATCTTTAAATTAACCATCAACACCATTCCAGGCCTGGGCTCTCACTCAAGGATCTTTATGACTATTGACCCTGCGCTACTCGCACCTAGTGTCTTCCGGTGACTTTGGTCAGATCGCCAGTCCACCTAGTAGAGCGCCTGTTAAATTAATAATTACCTCTATTTAATATGCTAATAGTGGTCATTTAACTGGATGTGACGTTTATAGCCTCAAATTTCCCATTAAGGCGTTCCGCTTTATGCTTTATTCCACAAAGTAGGAGAGAGATAATGAGAGCGAGAGATAGTAGCAGAACACTCTATTCGCCATTTTCTGAACAAGAGACAAGTATTTAGTTACAGAACTTAACGTCGCGTTTTGTCTTACCAGAGCGAGGCTATGATAGTAGTTCATTATCCATGATGAAGATTGGATCCATAGAAACTGTTCCATTTTTTTCTAGTATTATAGAATAGTAAACTAAATAATACTTGTTATACTACACAAATCTCCCCATGTTTGTATACAACAAAAAGATTACCTAAAAGCCTACATATATACCGACGATAAAACTTTTACCCAACGTTTTTAGTTGAAACGTGGATTTACAAATTGAGACAATGAAATAACATTTTATGTATTGTAAAAACTTGTTCATTGTACTATTGAAGGTATTTTTAGGGGTTTATGTCAAAAAATAAAAATTTTGTCGATTTTTCTGTCTGTCTGTCTGTACATCTGTCCGTCTGTAAAGATCTTTTTTTCTCATGAACTTGGTATCCAACCGAAAATAATATCAAACGTTCAGGTCAGCTCTGCAGTTTCTTGACACACAGAAAAAAAACTTCTATGTCAATGCAATCAAAAGATACGAGCGTTTATGTACAATATGTTACATTGTATACATAATATATATTATATATGTGTTATATGTGTGTATATTATATATGTTGTATATGTCCTTTTTAATTTGGAATAGATGGTACAAATAAAGAAAGTAAATCCCAAAATTGATAGTTTATAGGAATTTAAGCAAATTTATCAGAAATTACCTACATTATGAGATATAACAATAAATTAGCAATTTTCAGATTTATTTCTTCGATCACAAGCGATAAGATCTAACCTGAGCCAAAAAAAAAAAATGATTCATGAACAAAAAACACTAGAAAAACGATAAAATTAAGTTCCAGCACAAAATATATGTAATATACATATATTCTGTCAAATAAAAGTCGATACCATTCTCCAGCTTTATGTAACACCAAACTGTGTCAGATGAGCACAACGTTACATTCCAATAACAATGCCTTATGAATATATGAAGATATTTCACGCGTACTTTGCTAAGGATATCAGAATGCGGATCGGATCAGAAATATGCTTATAAAGCAAAAAAATTGAAAACTATTCACATTTCAAATGACAAAAAATGCCTAACGCTTCATATTGGTATTCATAAGTCAGGGTAGTATGAAACTTTGGTAATGTAAAAGTTGTTCTGAATTATTTTCGCGTATATACATTTTTGTATATAAAAGGTATATTATACTGAACGTATAATTTGGAATTTGTTTTTAGTTTCACGCTTTAACCCGCGTATAGCGGGATAGGTGGAGATATCAGAGTGTTAAGATACTCCGTCTTCTGATATGATGAGTGGCATAACTCAACACCGAATTTTATCTTAACGATACGCAGTGATTTTTCATATATATTTTTTGCAGGACACATGGAGAAAGAATTTATATATTTCAGAGTGGAATTTTATTTAGATACTACACAAGAAATAGAAAAGGTATTGAAAATTTACACATTAATTTTGGAGTTCAGCTCCAACCAACAGCCATAATGCTGTACAAGTCTAAGCCACGATAGCGTCAATCATTGTAACGTCTATGAATAATTTATAACACAAATAATAGAAACGAGGCGAAGCAAAAACAACGATCCTCTGGAGCTCTGCCCCAATAATCTGGACGGATCGCAACTTTACCTACGGAATTATAAATTTAATTACGTATTGAGACTCTCAGAAGAGTGAAATGTAATTACAAATATTCTGTGACGTATATTTTGTTATTTTAAAAAAAAGGTGATTGTGGCGTAGTTGAATTTATGGTTATACATAATGGTATTGGGTTTGATTCTATAATGGAGGAACATTTAATAAAATAATTTGTCAGTCAGTCAGTCAGACTTTCAGTCAGAATTTAGTGAATGACCTTGAAAAACTGATTGTTGAATGAACAGGTCATTAATCTCTCTGGACTTAAGAGAAGAGAATGTGTAAACCTCGTTAAGAGAATGTGTAAACCGATGGGGGTGGAAAGAATGTTATTATATGTCTCACACAGCCAAAGTTAAACATAAAAGATAAAATTTGTTCATATATTACTTCAGTATACAGTATATATTACAACACTAAACACTTATTTTGAAATTAACTCAGACAAAGTCACGGACATAAACTAGATCAATACACTGTGCTTAGGAATTTCCGAACAGTTGTATAATATACGTGCCGGTGGCGAACGCTATCGCTAATAAATCCTTGAATCATCCAGATAATGTACCATTTATTATGATATGTACAATAAAAGCTGTCGTTTAACATGTATATTTTATTGGCTGTTCCATACTTGATTTTTTTTTAAATTCAGTTCGAAAATAAGTTGTTGTAAGTATGTCTGTGTATATGTTCCTTCGTACCTCCTAAACAATTTGGCCGATTTGGATATCAGTCAGTCACAGTGTGTCAGTGTCAGTCAATTATAAAAACGGGATATAGGATTAACAGTTTGTGGGTTCCATGTTCCATTCCCACTGGGGAATTAAATTATTTTAATTTTTTTCACTCTGGCAACAAGGCAAAATAGTGGCATTGAGTTCTGACACTCAACAAGCAATGCCTTGAATGGCGGAAAGCCGGGAACGGAGTGTCTTAACACTAGGTCCTGTGTCCTGGTCCTGCCTATCCTGTTACGAGCGGGATGTAGCGTGAAGCTAAAAAAAAATTCTTTACCTAAATATATACAAACCATTTTAAATGTCCGCATTCAAATACCAACAAAACAACTTTGAAATAGTAATGTATGTTTTAAATAGGCAAAAGGGTCTTCCCTCTAATTATCGGCAGACAACTACAGATTACCTCGTAATACCATTTTAGAATGACAGCTTCAGAAGCTATTACAAAGGTACTGAGGGATAGACGTTATTCGAGTCGGATCCTTTAGTCGATTAATCGGTTTTGGCTTCAAAACGTCAATTATAAACGCTAGAATTAGAGATTTTACCTTTCAGCAATGTTAATGCGGAATTCGTTGGAACTTAATAGCGTTGTATTTGTCGATATTGTAGGCTGTCTTGTATGGAGTTGAGTTGGTTGTGAATAAGTGTGAGTTTGAATCTATACACCTATAGTATATTTAATTTTATAATGTTAGATTTTTTTTAATATATAAAACTAATGCAAAATTTGCTGTAATTATTTGAATTTAAATTTTCTTTTTAAATTTTCTACAAATCTTAAGCTTTTTTATAGTACAGAGATTCTAGTGTCAAGAATCTCTTCTCTGCTTGTGAACAAATTGTAAGAGTCAGGTCCTTTAAGTAAATATCAAACCCCATTGTACTATAGTCTTCTCAATAACACCAACATGCCGAGACAAGTTATTATTTAAAAATATATAATAAAAAATTATGCCAACTTTCCAACCATCAAATCTGAAACGCCACGAAGCGGATCAATCCCAAAGGACTGGAACAGAGTTTAACAAAATTGTTCAAATAAGTTTGAGCCCAAAGCTTCATTCGTTCGGCTAAAAAATATTTTATTTAAATTTAAAAAAAAAAGTATTTTACATAAAGTTTTTTCATTATATTACGAATTCACTTCAACTGGTGGTAGGCGGAAAGAGTAATAATAGATTTGCGGATGGTTGATTTTTTTTTTAAATAATTCATTCCCTCTAAAGCTCAATATAAAGCTTTTGATACTCACATCGTTTGGTTTTTGTAGGTTGTCTGTGCTGTTGTGAATGTTTTTTACTTAAATATTGCTATACAATATATAACGTAGTTGAATATACTTTCGATAAAGATGAAGATTCTGAAAATTAGGGAAAAGAGAATTGTAAGTTCAATTTTGGGCAACTAGGCCGCAATCAATTATTTTACTTTTTTCTCGCCTTGCTAACAAGAGACAAAGCGCGGCGTTGAGTTCCACCACTCAACACGCAGTGTCTCAAAAATTAGGCAGAATGTTCGGAACGTGTTGACACTAAGTTTCCCTTATCTCCCCTAATACACGCGGGATACAGCGTGAAGCAAAAAAAAAATAAAGTGATGTACTGCTAATTTGATCCTATATAATAGTAATGCAACTACTAATATTCTTAATAGTTTCCGCCGCAGCATTTTGTGCCGCATATATGAAGAGAGAAACTAAGTGTCAGTACACTTTTTTCTCAGCCTTTACCGCCTGAATAAGGAACAATGTGTATTAAAAGATGGCTTCAGTACAATATTACTCCGGACCTCTACTCCGAATCTCTCTCCAATAAAACATATAAAATATAAAAAAAATTAAATAAACGCTATTTTTTTTTATTATTGCCATCATGCCTTCGAAAGTATTCAGTACATATTTTTATAGGTATATAGTAAATTTTTCTCACATAACAGTGAAGCGATCGGGTCTCGAATACGTAATGACCTGGATTTTCGTAACGAGACCGTATAACGGCCCTTTTAACACATAACTCTTGGGTCTCTCATAAAGCTAAATAATATTGGGGCTAAAATTAAAAATTTAATACTCTTTCCGTATATATTATTTATGTCTATTGCCTACAGAATATGTATGTGAAAATTTTCTAATCAAATTTGAAATTTTAATTATAAGCTTTTAATTATAGCCTCGCTAAAGCTATCGCATTCGCAGCTATTGGCAATTTTTGCTATATTCTTTTAAATCTAAATAACAGTGTTACGTGATTAAGAAAGACTATAAGTACTTTACTTAAAGTCTATCATCATTCCGCGCTAATAGCTCAAGCTATAAATAAACATGAAGAGCTATCATAAAAATTGGTATACGCCAATAAATATGTAAATAACTGCATATAGCAATAATAATAAAACCTCTCTCTAAGGCTAAACGATGCACTTAGTCCTATTTTTAAAATACATATTTAAAATGGGATTTTTATTATGGACTCGGCCCCACTCGGTGATTTCACCGAATGGGGATCATATGGAATAAGGCTCGTATGGAATTCATTTTACATATATATATATATATATATATATATATATATATATATATATATATATATATATATATCTTCTTCTTCGTGGCATTAGTCCCGGCTTTTTGCCAGGGTCTGCCTTCCGACTAAGACCAATCGGTCCATATGAGTGGCGAAGTGGTTTTTGTGGAGCGATTGCCATCTGACCTCCAAACCCATTACTGGGAGAAACCAAGAAAGGAAAGGGAATAAGAGGCAGAAAGACTTGGAATATAGGGGAGGGACACCACTTACATGGATTGGATCGGGTTATGAAAGTGGTGGCTCGAGGTCCCGGGGTCGCGTACCCGTATGCCGGAAACCAAATATCGGACAGATAATTGGCTAGACACCCTCTGAGATGCCAACGCCACGCGGTGTTCCCAGGCGGTCACCCATCCAAGTACTGAACGCGCCCGACGTTGCTTAACTTCGGTGATCGGACGAGAACCGGTGTGTTCAACGTGGTATGGGCGTTGGCATATATATATATATATATATATATATATATATATATATATATATATATATATATATATATATATATATATATATATATATGCGTCATAACAGCTCATAGTAGACGGATTTACTGAAACCGTTGACTGCAAGCTATAAAAAATTACAATTTATTAACAGAATTGAATTTCCGCGAATAATTCTTGATTTTTAGTGCATGTTTTATTTACATGTTTAATATCAAAAGTTCAATAGAAATATCCATCATACATCCATCCAACGAGTATATCATCTGTGAACAGAGCTTTTACCTGCAGATTTTCCCATGTGTCAAATAGCTAAATAGCCAAGACTTGTGTATAACATATGACTAACGTGACCTACTAGTATGCAACTATCCAAATTATTTTAAGCTTCACTCAAGCTTCAATCATTTTGCCTTTGTAGTATTATGATAATTATTTTTTATAATTTATGTATAGTGTGTATGAATTCAATTTATTTATATGTATATTATGAACGTATGTATGTATATAAGTATTTTTGTACGTTTGTATTATTTATCTGTTCATATTTTATTTTTATTTATTTGTATGTTTATGTATATGTTATATATAATGCACTGCCCATATTTGGACAAATCAACATCCAAAGGTTGCCTGGAAGAGATCGCTCTTAGTGATATGGCAGCCTTGTTGTACTTCTGTTCTATTTTGAGCTGTTATCTATATATATATATATATATATATATATATATATATATATATATATATAGATATATATATAGAAATATACATTTCTGTTGTGCAATAAAGTATATTTATATTTGGAATCGTTATGAGATGAGCGCGTTCAGACAAACACACTCTCCACTTGTATTTTTAGTATACATTTATATACAACTGTATCTCTATATACATGAAACCAAAACAAAGGCACTATTAATTTAAGCTCGAAACGCAAAAGCACTTAGGCATAAAGTCCTGCATCTTCCATACAATTTGCTTGTAAATTCAAAGAGATTTGCAGCAATTATCCTACTGAGATCACCATTTAATAGCGTATTTGTCTAATTTGCCTCGAGCTCTACATCATACTTGGCTTTATTTCATTCATTTTCATTTTCATTGGAATTGCACTGGGTTTAATCAATATTATAAAACTATTCCGTTTTTAAATGACTGATTGACTGACTGACAGGCAACGCACAGCCGAAACTACTGAGTTTAAGATACCTGTCATTTTACATAGGGTAGGGTAGGGTCATTAGGGAGCGAAGGGGATGGGGAGGGAAGGGAAGTACTAAGAGGGGATTTCCTGAAATTCCAACGAGAGCAGGGAAAAGTGGGGTTATACGTTTTATATTTCACACAAACGAAATAGCGGGCTACAGCTCATATTACATATATGTCATTTGATACAAATCTGACACTTGGCGTTTGTTTTATGTAAGCTCAATATACATATATTTATAATTTAGAAATATTTATATTTGACCGTTTTGATGTGCGGAGTTGAGTTCCGCTACGGAACACGCAATGGTCTCGAATTCCGGATTAAAGCGGATTAAGGATCTTGACCTACTTATTTAGTATCTTATTAAGGATCTTGATCTAGCCTGCTGTATGCGGGGTAAAGCGTGAAGCGACGACAAGCACGTGAAATTAAATACTAATTTGAATTTTTTTTTTTCCACTTAAGTAAAAAAATTATCATAGAAAACCATTTTAATTTTTAAATATAAAGAAATATTTATGTTTTTATAGTTATTATTAAACACAGTAGACGTGACATGCCTCGTAGCAACCCAATAGCTAAGGGTTTCTGTCAATGATTGGTCTAGCTTGTAGAAACACAGGTACGTAACAAGGCTTTCTAAGTCAAAGGCTATAAATGCAATTAACATGTACATATACATCGCTGTCTGAGACGTTTACGTAAGTAAGTAATATATATTTGTTTATATATGTATATAAAGACTAGCTAGTGCGTGCGGCTTCACTCGTGTGGCTAAATGGAAATAAATAAGACTTGTGTGAAACGCGTTACAAAGTAATGGAGGTAATTCCGGTCATTAATTTCGGTTAGTGATGTAATATAGCCTATAGTCTTTTTCGACTAATGGACTATTACTACAGTAAAAAATGGATTTTTGTGAATGGTAAATGTGAATATATATATATATATATATATATATATATATATATATATATATATATATATATATATATATATATATATATATATATATATATATATATATATATATATATATATATATATATATATATATATATATATATAAAAATTACTTACTTGTAAAAATGAATTATATATGAGTCAGAAAAACCATCCAAAATATTCCTAAAGCCTTGTCCGCATATAAAATATTTAAGCTCCTATTCCATCCACTAATGCAGTAAAAGCTAGGGTTTGATTACGTATTCGAGTAAAATTATATATGGCAAAATTGAGAAATTGTCCCGCGAGATTGTTGCGTGTTTCGCGTGAAACTAGATCTATGCGAGATGTAATCTGTGCGAGTTAGCGTGAAATCTAAAAATGTACTTTAATAAACATATTACGAGGACCGTCGTAGCGCAGACGCTCAGCGTTTGACTGTAAACGCGGTTTGTGGGTTCGATTTCCAATGCGGAGATATTTTTATTTTTTTTTTTTCGCTCTGGAAACAAGACTAAGCGTGGCGTTGAGTTCTGCCATTTAATGTCTCGTAATGTACAAAGCTTGTTTCTATGTTTTTACTAATATACTAATATTACAAAGCTACAGAATCTGTTTGGTTAAGCGTGCAGCCTTAAGCGGGAAAAAGCGTTAGGCTGCAAAAAAAATACCCCATACACCTATTCCATAGGCACTTCTAGAAATGTCATAGGTCATATTCAAGCACAGACCTAAAGCAAAAAGGATTTTACAATACAAAATAAAAAAAAAATATAATAAACCATATAAAACGTGTAATCGGAGCTCGTATCAAATGAACCGGAAGCTGTAAACTACTAGCTGTTTGATCTACGGCTGTTAATTTCCTTGAGAGCAATGTTGAAGTGATTAAATCTACAATCTGGTGATCTGGTGTTTTTAATTGAATATTTAAATTTGTCGTGGAATTGTTGTTTTTTGTAAAATTGAAATTGAATTGAAATTCAATTGAAATTGTATTGAAATTGTATTGAAATTGTATTGAGATTGTATTGAAATTGAAATACTTTACGTCAGAAACCAATATAAATTAACGTAACGGGACTTGAACATGCGTTAGTCGTAATTTTGTAACATACAGAAAGTACTGGGTTAAATTAAAATATTTCTTTTAATTTTAAATAGCCTATTTGAGGAAGGCTATAGGCTATATTATATTTTACCATAACTAACTCGGGCACTTAAATTGTGTCATATATCATATAGAGCTCTTACTTACTCGTATTTAATCTATTAACTGATAAAACCCAAATAATATAAACAAAAACAACGTAAAAATCGACTGTACCATTTAACCCCACATCTTAATTATCATTAGGGTTCCGTAAAATAATTGCCCACGTTAAATCTTTTATGTACCGCGTTCAAATCCGGCAGCGCCGTCGGTATTTTAGAGCCATTTCAATTAACATTCATTGCATTCACCTGCGTAAGTCATTTGAGTTGGAAAAATGTGATACAATCATACTTGTACATTCTTTTAACAAATTGTGTTGTATTATTCTTTATTATTTTTTATAAGTAATCATTACTTAGTGTTAAGACTCTCCATTTTCCAATTTATTGTGTAGGAAATAAGTAACATAGAAAATGTAAGTCAAGATTAAAAGCTAATAAAGGAATAAATTGTTTAAAATCTTCCGTTCTGGTAAGATAATACACGATGCTGGGTATCGTCACTCAACATGAACTCAAAAGTAAGGCGGAGAACAGAGAGTCTTCGTATATTAGTAGGTTTTATATGTGTGTTCTGTTATATGTGTAAAAATGTCATAGTAGTTTATTACAATAAAGTGAATTTTTCAATAATGGAGCTTATTCTTTAATTTCTTATATTTTCTTTTATTCACTTTAATAAATTATACTAAAGTTCCAGCATAATTATTTCCATTAAATTTTTATGAGTTGTGTACATTCTGTATACATTAACATATGTTTTTTTTTTTTGCTTCACGCTGTAACCCGCTCATAGTAGGGAAGGCACAGCGAGCCTAGTGTTAAGACACTCCGTTCCACGCTATTCGCCTTTAAAGACAAGTGTTAAGTGATGGAACTCAACGCCATGGTTTGTCTTGTTACCAGAGGGTTAAAAAAATGAAAATAATTCATACTCTTCTAGTGGGAATCGAACCCACAATCCATCGCGTCTGAGGGTTCGCCGTTATGCCTCAAAGTCACGACGGTCCTCTATATAGTCAATCGTCAATTAAATAGCACTTTTATAAACAGAACTTGAAGCTTTTGAAAAAAAAGACAAATATTAATATACCGTTAGTATAAAACGTAGCAAAATATGCACAGTTATAACGATTCTTCATTGAAGTCGACTTTGACTCGAGATGAGATCCTTGAGAGCGTTCTTAGAAAAAGCTCCGCGCGTCTCACGCGAAGTGTAGTTATTAGGAGCTTTGAGAGAACAATTGTTTTTTCTATCTTTTACTGTAAGTATATATTATTTGTGAGGTTTTTCAAACAATGCATAAAATTTTTTACGTAATTTTTCCAAACTAGAATATAAAAAAATGTATATGAGAGATTTATTCTATATTATACCTAACCTGTTATGATAAATAGAAGTAGCTGGCTCTCCGTTTTACACCGTTTCTCTGCACTTTCCATTTAAATTTAAGACAGTGAGTAAAATGAAATAAAATTAATTTAGCCTAGTTTCGATTAGGAAATATATTTATATATTTTTATATTAGTTTATTACTTACACTTATATTATTATATTTATATTAGTTTATTATTTTACACTATTTATTTTGTGACAATTTACTCCATAAGTTAATGTAATATTTTTTTTTAAATATATTAAATATATATTTTTTTCTTTGTACATTCAGCTCATTCATTCATAATTACTAATTTTTTTCTTTATTTTTTTTTAGTTAACCATATATACAAATTAACTAGATTAACCATATACAGATTTTCTCAATCTGCATACGGTTATTATGGTAGAAACCTAGAACTAATCAAAACAGTGACTTAATTAAATATTAATTTCAATTAAACAACTATGTTAGTAATTAAATACGATGCAAGGTGTAAATCAATTAGTACTATAACGTATATCCGTGTACAGTGCGCTGAGGAGGCCGTCGCTTGTTCCTCGCTAATTGATTTGGATATACTAAGATCCCAAGGTACTATTAACATTGGATTGGAATTTACGCTAGTGACGTGTTTAGTATGTAGCTCTTGGTATAGGTAGTGATTTTTATTGTTAGAAAACGAATGAAGAGGGAAGAGTGTTTTGTCACTAGGTGACAAAACACTCTTCCCTCAATTCCTGGATGGATTCAAGGGCTTCAAGGGCTTCAAGGATTCAAGGGCTTTTAGTTGTGCCCAGTTAAAAATTCAAAATAAATAGCTTTTGCATGTATTCCACATATAGCTGGGTAGGCAGAGGGAACTTATAGTTAAGATACTCAAATCTTTACTTTCTGCTCAATTTTCGAGACATTATTAAAGATTTAAGAAAAAATATTAATTTTATATTAATTTTAAAATTTTAGATTGCCAACACTTTTATATATAGAAAGTACAGAAACATGTAAATTATTATATATTAAATTTTGATATAATATAGAACGTCATGGCGCAGCGGCAGATCACCTGACTGTAAACGCGACGATTGTGAGTTCGATTCGCTCTTGGGGGAATAAATTATATTTATCTCTTTCCCCTGGTAGCAAGACAAAGGGACGGCGTCTTAAAACACGCAATAACTTAAATATCCGGTGCTCTTAGCCTATCTACGTTAAATAAAAAAAAAGAAGAGCCAGTAACCTAAATTTAATATACATTTTTCATACGTCCAAATATTGAACAGAGTTGCTTACAAAGGTGTTATTGATAAGGCAAACATTATCAAATATTCATAAGGACCAACGAATGTCAGCCGAATTCAATATTTGTAGAACGCTTAGCGCACGTGGTGAGCTTCTTGAGGCCAGAAGTAAAAAGTTTTTAATAAAACTTACACAAAGTTCGTACGTACGAGGCGATTCATTTTCTTTTGACTGTTTTGCAAAATGCCTTGTTGCGCTTAAGTACATAAGCTTGTAATGTAAGCCTATATATGCCATTAGACCAATGGTGACAGTCTATGGTGTATTTGTCTATAGTTGAAGAATTTTAATTTTCCGACTGAAAGTTAAAAGAGGTTCAATTTCGATTGTATGGCTGAAACAAGTGTAAATTACTATACAACTGTAATAATGTTATAAAAGGTAGTTTTATTTTCTGAAATGGCAACATTACTCGACCCCATCACTCTTTTGTGACCAACTTCCGGTGAAAGTTTTAAGAGTGGTGGGGTTGAAACCGCGTCTATGATTATTGAGTCAGGACCTGGGTCAATCGTTTGATAACCATCGAAGTCATAAGTTGTCTAGTGGAAACTATGCTAGTTGGCCGATAAAAGTGTTAAAAGTGGAATAAAGTATTTACTGTGCAGCGAATTGGAGTTTTTATTTGATACAACTATGCAAAGAAAAAGTGAGAAAAACTTAAATTTACTAACAATTTTTTTTATGCAGAGGGTTTTGATATATGATTTTAACTTCTGCTATTTTAACTTTCAAACGAAATGTCTTATAAAGAATTTTATTTGATATATTTTTTAAGATATTTACGAAGGAAGGCTATTCAGAAGTCAGTCATGGTGCATTGAGATTGTTACCCCGCTCTCTCCGACTCAGCGCGGCGTTGAGTCTCGCACGTAACTTGGACGAAAAACAGAGTGTCTTGACACTAGCCTCTCAAATATAATGTAAGAGGCATTCTATTTTAAATAAAAATCGAACTCAAGACTAAAGACAAGTTAATTAAGTTAAAAACAGCCCTAAGGAAGTTATTTTCATTGCAGTGTAATATTCATTTAAAACTATGCCGGGAGTATGCGGCGGACGTTTACTAAGAGACTATTAAAGCACTATTAAGTTATAATGTTGGAAATGAAGAAAAATAAGCGCTTTCCTTCCTTGAAATTGTAAATACATTATCATAATTAAGACATACATATATTCATATACATATATATGTATATGAATATATGTATATATTTATATACGTATATATGTATATATGTATGGGATTTGAGAAATAGTGTCTTAACACTAATTTCTCTCTGCCTTCCCTGATATATACGGGATAAAGCGTGAAGCTGTTTTATTTTTAATTTACGATATCAAGTTACAATACACATGGAAAAAGTTTAAAAGTTTAAAAGTTTAAAACTTTAAAAGCTGATACAAAAGTCGTAGATCTATTTTCCACTTTAATATATAGTTAAACACTTTAATAGAGTTAATTTAAGTTAATAGAAAAGAGTGAGAGGTAACAGCAATATCTCTCTATAGTTGACCTAAATATCTCGGTCTAGAAATATGAATCAATATCTAGAACATTCTTCTTATAGAATCAAGGAGGCTCTAGTTTAATTATATCGAATTTGGTGTCGTCACAGAGAGGAGCTTGAGCAGTGGAGGTTAGCATTAATGAGCATTTTATATAGGTCTATTAAGCCCACATATATATATATATATATATATATATATATATATATATATATATAGATATATATATATATATTATATATATATATATATATATATATATATATATATATATATATATATATATATATATCTATATATATATGTGGGCTTAATAGACCTATATAAAATGCTCATTCAAAATCATATTATGGATATATATATATTATAGATATATGATATATATATATATATCCATACATATGATTTGTTCTAAAACTAAATATATAGACTAACGAGCGCTGCATTCGCAAAGTACTAACAACTCAGCGAAACAAACTTGTACGATATCCAAAGCGGAAACTGGAATTTGTTTTGTTACATTGTAAACAGGCTACGTGGCTATAAAGATTAGTAAAGATTAATATAATTTAAATATGACTGTAGACGCGATGGTCGTGGGTTCGATTCCCGCGGTGATTTCTGCGACTAAATAGATATCTTGATAGAGATATCTTGAAAATTGGGTGGAAAACGGAAGAACAGAGTGTCCTTACACTATTTCTCTAAGGAGAATGTATCAGAATGTATTTTTTTAATAAATCGTAAATTGTGCATAATATCAAAAATTGCACTTTATGTTAACTTTTACTCACTTGGAAAACATTTATATTAGTTAGTTTAAATTTAATTAATAAATATTTCATTACAATAAAAAAAATCCTTAAATGAAACATAAAAATTTGAACGCAGCAGGATATGAACCCGCACCTCATGAAAACCGTCCAAGCGCTCTGACCACTAAGCCATGCCTTATTAAATTATATATGTTTTCTTTATGTAATTATTTAATCCTTAGAACGGATATCGAACCCTCAATACTGTACGCTAGTACAGTCAGAAACTTATCGATTACAAAAAAATCCTGCTAGCTTTAAAGTACCGAGCGCATGTTACACAACTCACACAACTCTTGGTAACTTCAATTTGCTGTTAAATCTAGGTATTTTTGGTTAGCTATCCATGGAGTTTATTAGATGACATGGATTTTTCATTTTACAGTCTGATCTGGTCATAAAATAAGTATTTCCCGCGAGTAGGGAATCGAACCCGCGGCCGTTTACAATCAGACGCTGCACCGTATACCACACTTCACTATATAACATATTATTTGTACAAGCTTACTTCCCTTTATTCAATTTGGTACAGAAATTTACAATTTTACCTCATTTTAATTAAAATAACAAGTGTAATTTATCTTTTGATGTTATCACTACTAATGTAGTATGAGAGACGATTTTGTTTTGCTACATCATGTGCTAAGCTTAATTTAAAGCTCGCTGTCTCGTTAGATCTATTAATTGTATAGTACAATAGCTAACTTTTACACGCGGCTTTGCACGCGTTTTAAATGGAAATTACTTATAATAATTGTATATGACATATTCTAATTACCCAAGGTACTTCTGAACGCAGGTATGGTGGGTTACCTGCTTAACTGTGGGTTCAACACAAAAAGAAGTTCTCATTTCAAACTAGTAGTTCCTGAGATTAGCAAGTTAAACAAATAAACTCTTAAATTTTACAATATATGTATGTATATGATATTTTATATATTTATTTATTTAGCTTTACGTTGTAATCCTATTCCGCTCATAGCAAAGTATGCAAAGGGAACCGTAGGTTGAAGTAACCTAGTGTTTAGACCCTCCGTTCCACACTTTCCGCCATTTCCGAGGCATTTGTATTGAGTGGCGGAAATCAACGCCGCGCTTTTCCTTGTTGCCAGAGCGAAGAAAATATTAAATAGCCCATTAAAAACACATTAAATAGCCAAAAGAGTAAGCAGAGAATATAAAAAAAAGAATCAAAAAGCTCCATTCTCCACGTTCCATAGGAATATTCTCCACAACCAACGTATCAAAAACTACTTAGCTACAGTAATTTAAATACAAATATACTGGCTAACATATAGAGCCTTATACTATATACTATACATACAACTATACCACATTGGGTACGGAAGTATGCAAATATTCTCAAATATTAGTCTGGAAGCTCCAGCTGAACATTGAACAGCAATCAATACTCAGGCCATTTCACTAACTAATTTAGTTCAGAACTTTACGTTCGAAATCAAACTGTCTTACCTAATTGAACAGCTGGAAAACTTTATAAAGCTTTGGTAAAACGCTAATTCGTGCTAAATACTTGTTTTAGTGCATATTGTGAGCTAATTGATTGTGTACCATAGGTAATTGCAAGTCTTGTTTCTGTCAGTCATTCGAATCAATTGACCGGTTTAATTTTGTCAGTCATGACTAAGAAAATAATGGAGTGTTTCAAAACTAGTTTGTCTCTATTTATACTGATATATGTGTGTACCTTAAAAAGAAACGACATAACTCTCTTCTTTCATCTACATAGAATTTAATCACTATTTTATATATGTACATATATGCATGTACTAAATAATACACACAGAAAATCTAGATATTGGTACTAATATATATCTCTGAGGCCACAGTGTCCTAATGGGACGTAGACATGACTGTATATGTAATGGTTTTGGGTTTGAGTCCCATTCGAGGGTAAGAATCATTTTCATTTCCATACTATGGTAAAAGAAAGTTTGCATTCAGCTTTGTCACTTTCAAATTTGAGTGGAAAGTGAAGAAAAGAGTGTCTTAACTAAGCTCTCTCCACCATTTACGTCACTATATGGAGCATAAGGCGTGTAAGTAAACAAATGTATGTAGCTTTGTGTCTGATAAGACAAGATATAAATAAAGGCTGGATTCCATATGCAAATTATTCGACGTACAGATTAAGTAAATTTATAGTGTATGTAAATCTTGCCAATACACGATGTATATATGGCGTATGATTTTTCTTTTTAAACTGCTCTTCTTCTTCTTCTTCTTGGCATTAGTCCCGGCTTTTGCCAGGGTCTGCCTTCCGACTAAGCCTACTCCACTTTGCACGGTCTTTAACATCCTCAGTGGACAATCTATTGGCTCTCATGTCTTGTGTCACGACATCCAGCCATCGCTTCCTTGGGCGTCCGGGTGGTCTAACTCCAGGGACAGACATGTCAAGGCACTTCCTTCCGACATAGTTCTCAGATCGGCGCATAACATGGCCATACCATCTCAGGCGACGCTCTTGGAGCTGTGATGTTGGCCAACATTCGCTGCCGTATAAAAGAACCGGTCGGATAATGCTCTTGTATATCAGTCCCTTGAGCTTGGGCGGTATTATGCTATCACAGACTACACCAGTGACCTCCCGCCATTTGGCCCAGGCAGCGTTTATACGGACATGGATGTCATGGTCGATGCCTCCAGACTCATGCATAACGGCTCCAAGGTACCTGAACTTCTCCGACTTAACGGCTGGCTCAGGCCCGATATGGATGGTGCTCGAGTCCGGGTTCCCACAAGCCATGTACTCGGTCTTCGACACATTCAGTTTGAGACCACCGTTCTCAGCGTTCTTTTTAAACTGCTATGGTATAAGAATTAATATTAAAACATATTATCTCACTATATATGGAACGGATATAAATTTAAGAATCAAAAATCGGACACTATTTATATATTTTTTTTTTAAAGCACCTTCTGTGACACTCCACTCTTCGTTTCTATCTGTTGAGTGATGGAACTCAACGCACTTTGTTTGGCTAATGGAGGAAATTAAAATAATGCATTTCTATGAGGTGGGAATCGAACCCATGACCGCTACGTTAGCCTCAATAAAAATAGTAATATGATTGTTATAGATTAATCTTATAAAATAAATTTAAATAAAATATTTAATGGCGTTACTAAAAAAATTAAAAAAAAGAAATATATTTTTGGCACATTTAAATAAAAGCTTCTTTTTATTATTTAGTTTTTTTTTTAAGCTAGCTTTTATCGCTGTACAAATTTCTCAAGATGTCCATTTATTTAATAGCAATCATTCTTATAAATCGTGCGCCGGTTATTTCTAGGACAATAAAAACACTTACTCCATCATCTTTAGGAGTCCGCCATATTAGATTAAATTTAAAATTTCCAGTCTCACAAAGTTCTCAGCTCAATTATTAAACAAAAGCTCCCATTCCCTTTTGCAAAATAATAATGAGCTTTCTCGCTCTTTTAATCACAGTTACTGATTGAATTTATTAATATTTACTGAAATATGTCAATATTTCCGTGAGCCGCTCCGCCGATACACAATTTAAATCAGATATTACATATAAATCAAGCGAAATAAACAAATTTAACACAGTGTTTTACCAATTTATACATCCGTTAATTGCTAGGCTTAAAATTTTATTATATAATTTAAATCATCTCTGAACTGTATATAAAAAAGATTTTATATATTGTATTATATTATTTAATATTGTGGAAAATAGCGTAATTCATTATTAAGTTATGATTTTTATGAGAAATGAGACTAGTTGCTGCCTACAGCTTTGTCCTCGTCGCCATACATACTCATACACATTCTAAGTGAATTGAATCGATACACTTGTTGTAACTTATTGAACCTGCAGAGATTAACGCGTTTAACCAAATATATATATATATATATATATATATATATATATATATATATATATATATATATATATATATATATATATATATATATATATATATATATATATATTATATATATATATATATATATATATTTATCAGTCGCTCAGTAACTAAAGAGATATATATCTATATTATAGAGAGACTTTATTTTTTTTATTTACATAATATATAAAATGGAAAAAAAGTTTAAATTATGATTGAATGTAATGGATTCGACTCCATTTACCTTTGCTTTACATTTTGTACGTTTTTGGGGTCGTAGGATTATTTTCACATACAAGATAGTGCGGCGTTAAGTTCCGCCACTCACCTCGTAATGTCTCGAAAACTGGGAAACAAAGCGAATCACACCAGATTCCCTGCTTGTTCTGCTATATACAGATATATCTAAAAAAATTAAAGATTTCACAGCTGGAAATGTAAATAATTTGAATATAATGACCACCCCAAATGAGGATGGAACCCAGAACCACCACATTCACAAACATGTCTGTGAGACTATCCCATTCCACCACGATGATAAAAATATATATAATATAAATATACAAAATATAAAATTGAATGGGTATAAGTTGTATGGGAATTTTAGACAAACACCGCTATGCTATTAGATCACCAGTAATTTATAGTCCCTAAATGCCTGGAACATTGCTACATAATGGCATCTATGGCACAGCAATTACGACGTATAAATTGTCACAACCTATCAACGCGACGCCCATAACTCAGTTACGCTGCACCTTTGAAATTGTCCTGCTGTAAGCCACGCCCGTGAAGTCTACTGCACTAGGCTCACGTTGTATCCTGCATATGGCAGGGTAGGTAGGAAGTGGTGTTAAGACACTCCAGTCTTCTCTACGTCTTTTTAATAGCTATTCACCGATTTTCATTCATTTTTTTAAGATATTTATTTTATTTATTTATTTATTAGGAAGCCAACGTTACATACTATTTATGTCTCAATTATAGGTTAACTTAAAATGTAAATGAAATCTCTAACTAAAACTCACTTAAACTAATTATATAAAACCTAGCTAATTAAGCTAATTAATTATAAAAGAAAAATAGTGTAAAACTAACATACATTTAAGACATATTGCTCGTTAAGCGGCCGAACCAGAGCGAGGTAAAGAGTCCCCCTATTGGGAATCGAACCCACAATCCTCGCGCTTGCAGTCACACGCTGTACCGCTGAAAATGTATAAAAATAAATATATATATAAATACTCGACTCAATCTTGTAATGACCATCCTATGTGCAAATTCAATTAATTAGTCGCACTATTGAATTAGTGTTCACGATCTTCCAATTGACCTCTTACGTTATTTGATCCTGTCCTCTAAGTAATATGTCCTGTTTCTGTACATGTACATTTTGTATATGTCCAGAGGATGTATGGAGGATATATATATATATATATATATATATATATATATATATATGTGTGTGTGACTGTAAATGATATTTTTATGTCTCAGTTATTGTAAGACACAGTGATGTTTGGTTCCGCATATTTATCACACAAAGTTGTAAAATTTATAAATTTAAAATTTTTTTCAGCTTTACGCTGAATATGGTAGCCCTTATATAGCCTAGTATTCTAGTATTAAGACACTCGTCTCTCCATTTCACAATACATTCTTCATCTAACCATAATTCACTAATATTTGCCAAATATTTCAAGTCATATTTGAACTCTCATATACCCTACAGTCAGTCACTGACCTGTGCCAAATTTGTCTGGATTATTAAAAAAAAAGCAGAGTCACTAACGAATCGGTCAAAGTAATTTGTTATATATCAAACTATCTCATGCTACGCCTTTTCCGTGTTACCAGGTGTATAAGATTAGAACAGCTACAGCTATGTATGTGTGTATGTGTAGTAATAACCAAGGAACAAATCTCAGCTCTCAGCTTAGTGACACTGGATATTAGATATCAGAATTAACCGTAAAAGTTAAATAAATGTTTCAATTAAATAAAATTGAGTCGTCGTAGCACAGCGGCACAACGTTCAACTATAAACGTGACAGTTGGGAGTTCGATTCCCATTCGGGTGATATGAATTATTTACATTTTCCTCGCGTTGATAACAAGCTAAGCACGGTGTTAAGTTCCGCCACTCAACGTGCAATGTCTTGAAAGGCGGAATCGTTGTAACTTAACAGGTTCCCTCGGCCTCCCCTGTCAGATGCGGGATACAGCGTGAAGCTAAAGAAAAAATAAAATAATAAAAAAAAAATCTCTACTTGCTTTACCCTTCTATCGTTACCATTTTATATTAATTATTTCCATTTCATTCTAGTGAGACTCAACATGCAATGCCTTATTTAACAGAAAATGGAGAACGGAGTGTGTTAACACTAGGTTCTCTCTGCCCACCCAGCTATGTGCGGGATAAAGCGTGAAACGCTCATTCAAATTCAAATTCAAATAATTTATTCAAAGTAAGAATACATGATAAATTTTTTGAACGTCAAAAACATTACCATCGGTTCACTAAAGTTAATGCCTCAGACCAGAGAAGAACCGGCGCAAGAAACTCAGCGGGACTTTTTTTTTTATATATATAGTATTATTATACAATTATTCATTATTGACTGATACGCTTAAGATAGACTGGAGCGAGCATTTACTTCCCAAGATGTGTTATTATTTACAAAATCATTAATTAGGTAATAACCTTTAACACACAAAAACGTCGTTTCACATTGCCATACATATTAGATATTATCGTGTAAATAAATAAATAAATATAACAATAAATATTGGGTACACTTTCCCGCTGAATACATTCAAACATATCTGTCACAAAATAAAAGACGTGTGTGAAACAAGAACGGTTGCCCTTCTTTCTATTCATGACATCTTTATTGTTGAAACGTTGAAATAATATGAATATATAAATCTTGCTGGGATTTCTGTCCGTTCACATATTCTTAGTTTGTTGGATGTTGACATTCTTGGGATATATTAGCATTTAATGTATGAGTGGGGTTTAATTTTGTAATTGATTTTTTTTTTTTTTTGGATTCCGTACACCAAATGGAAAGAAATAACCTTTATTTTTCAGTTTTAGAGCATCACTTTGTTGTCCGTCTGTCTATATGTGTTTCCGTCAGTACAAAATCTCGAGGAGGAGGTATTAAGCTGAAATTTATATCATAGAAAAATCAAACTTCAAAGTCAACACAATCAAGAAAAATCAAATTTCTAAGTCAACGCAATCAAGAAAATCAAATTTCTAAGTCAACGCAATCAAGAAAAATCAAACTTCTAGGTCAAAGCAATACGAGCGTTTCTGCTCCATTCTTGTCGTATTTGTATAAGATTTCCAAGTAATCAAAACCTTATTATCCGTACGTAATTCATTTCATACAAGATGTGTACATACGTCCGCAAAATTTAGTTCGTCATTTTTTATCAATCATACTTCCCTAAAGTTATGGTATAGGTACAGAGACCTCGGTTCGCAAGTTTAAACTACACTTGACTATATTTATTATTGAGTAGCGGAATTAAACGCCGCACTTTGTCTTTCCAGATCAAGGAATGAACGTAATTATTTTTTTCAAATGAAAATTTTATCTAAAACCGTGGTAATTACAGACAGAGGCTGCTATATAGCCACCAAGGCATCAATTTTTTTTTTTATAATATTAACAAAAAATATTATAGATAAGCTTTTCCGGTTTCCCAATTAATAATATGCATTAATCAGTAGCGAACGAAACGCTCCCATCCCATAGGAAATCTCATCCAATCACCTAGTTCCGGACTTTTTTCCACAGCTGTTGTAAATTTTAATACAAAAATTGATGTTATGACGGATTTTGTTCATATTTTCCTTATAAAAACGGTATTTTCTTAAATTGATAAAACTTTTGTTTTTATATTCACTCTAGAAACTTCATAATAATAAAAACTGGTTAGTTTTAAGACACTTTACAAATGAACTTTGATAGTGTGATGCATTTCGCATTTCGCTAATGCATTTCGTCATATAAATTTATAGTTTGAAGGTCGTACTATGCAGGGACGTTTTTATCTCCAGGACCAAGTGCTCCAGAAAATGGAGGAAACGACCCAATCGTTTAACGAAATGTTGGTTGCAGGATTACACAGGGGTCAATATTGGGCCTGGCAATGTAGGACTAGGACGTCGGGTATGACTGCTTCCTACGCTGTCCTCTCCCTGAGATGATTGTCATTTGTTATGTGGACGACATTCTGGTTAAACCCCTGGGGCCGATTTATCAAGAGGTATATTTGGCCAAGGCCATATCTCATTTTATCATTGAGCGCATCAAAGCGCCGGCTCCTTCTGCATAGCTCGGGTTAATATTCCCTTAGTCTAGACGTGATTATTATGATCCTCTTGCAAGCCATGGAGACTGTGGATGTTTTAGAAGAAGCCCGAGCATTCACGGTTGAGAATTCTGCGGGTATTCTAAGGCTAAGTCGAGATGGAATGGGTTTTTTTAGTTAGTAGTATCTAGTTATTTTAACGATGAGTGCCATAATTTCATTCACTTAAAGTAAATCTATTGCCCACCGATCAAACAAGATTCACATCTATAATAATGTAAATAATTGAAATTTAGTTCGCAACAACCCACTGACACGTCTATATTTAAATCACTTACGGATTAATTGGATAGATATGGTACTTAGTGAAGGTACACTCACGAATATGTTTATATAGTGAACAATATTTGGAGTAAAAAAAAACACGTTTTTAAAGCAATCTAGCTACACGTACAGCAAAATATTCAAATTTATGTATATAATATTTTTATGTTGCCATGAATAACGGCATCACGCGAAGACCTCAACTACTTTGTAATCTCAGAGAATATTCTAAGAGCGAGTTTCTTCACAATCGCGTAAACGAGCTCGCTAGAACGTTTTTTTTTTTACTTTCTTTAACAAAAAATAACCCGCGCTCTATAGCGTTATTTTGTTTACATAACGCATTTTTAGATATATTGTAGTTTCCGTGCTTTTGTTTACGTACTTTATTTGGAAGAAGAGAAGTTGGGGATATATCACTCTGTTCCCGTCTTTCTTGTATATTTTAAGATATTAAAACTATGTGGTGCTGTTAGTAATTACAGTGGTAGTCGGTTCTATTTCCACTCGACGTAATGTTTTTAATAACATTATTCTTATTTGCGATTTCAGTAAGAATATTTTAGTCTTCAGCTGGTTTCGAATATATTTTGCAAGATTGTATAGCAAGAAAAGTAAAGGGAGACGTCACTAGACCTCTAAGAACGAAGTGACTATGATACTGGAGGGTCATGCTACAAGTCAAAGAGCATGAGGACCTTCAGAGGACATGAGTAGAAAGAAGTTCATTACGGTGGAAGAAGCGAAAGAAGTATGCCAGGATTGTGGGATTGTGGAGTTTTATAGTTTCTCGTAGTTAGAGTGTAGTGAAAAATAAAACCGGTCTAGTACAAATTTTTGTGTAGGTCAATGGGAAACACTCCATAGGTTTCGATTAGCATGAAATAACCCGAATAAATTAAGTATTTATATTTATTTTTTATTATATTGATTCAGAAGTTTTCTCCGCTCTAAGAGACAGTAGACCAAAATTTTTCATATATCAGCTCAATCCTCCACATGATCATGAGGCAGATTCGAACCCATAAACATGTCTACAGTCCAATACATGTCCCACTGCGCAATGATATTAAAATTATCATTTTACTATTATACTATTCAAGCTATACAAGCAATTACTGACAGCTATACGATAATGTCATCGCTTGTGTGTTAGATTTGATTGATTGATGTTTGCGTTAATTACTTGCGAACGTATCTATAATTGTTTAGATAAATCTGAATATATATATATATATATATATATATATATATATATATATATATATATATATATATATATATATATATATATATATATATATATATATATATATATATATATATATAATTAAGTTCCCAGGGTAAGTAGAGGGAACCTAATGTTAAGACAATTTTCGAGATCTACCAGTAAGTAAATGTAAATAATTCATACCCCCGAGTGAGAATCGAACCCACAACCGTTGCGTTTACAATCAGATGAGCAAGTAACAGTCCATTTAATAACAAAAGAAATTAACTCAAAAGCTCAAAATATGAAATTATTCAAAGTTTCCAAAGGAATTAATAATCGACTTAGAGCACAAAGAGCCGACATAAATCTCTTTACCTGCTCCTCCTGACATTTTTATCATAATCATTTATATGATTTCCGCGCAACGAACGCCTTTGTTCTTGCTTTTTTTTATATTTTACGATGCTTTCAGTGCAAATTGTCAGTCAGTCACTGCTGTACTAAGCATACCTGTTTATATATATTGTAGTAGTCAGGTATATCAGCGAGTGACTGACTGACAATTATCACTGATAGCAACGTCAAAGATAAATAAAAAAATATATACAGGTAAAAGTAAGTACTATAATGTAAAGTAATATATAGGTGTATAGTATAATATAATAGAGCAAGAGCAAACACTACAAAAAAAAAATTAAACATAAAAAAATACACCAAAAGAATGTACAAGAGAAATTGAGTAAGAACATATGGCTTGATTGGCGGCGAGCGCGTATACAATAGGTGGGAGTTCGAGTCCCGCTATGCTCAATTTTTTAAATGTATGTGAGTATTGTATGTACATGTAGTACCAATATCGGACAGATATTTGGCCAGACACCTCTGGATATAGATATATATATATATATATATATATATATATATATATATATATCTATATATATATATATATATATATATATATATATAATATATATATATAATATATATATTATATATATATATATATATATATATATATATATATATATATATATATATATATATATATATATATATATATATATATATATATATATATTATATATATATATATATATATATATATATATATATATATATATATATATATATATATATATATATATATATATATTAATATATATAATTATATATATATATATATATATATATATATATCTATATCAAGAGGGTCTTCATGGCCAATATCTCCGATATGGTACTGGGCATACGGGTACGCGACCCCGGATCCTCGAGCCACCACTGTCATACTCCTTCCCAATCCATGAAAGTGGTGTCCTTACCTCCTCCCCCTTTTCTACTAATCTTTTCCCCTCTCTATCCTTGGCTTTTCCCACAAAATGGGTTTTGGAGGTAAAGGAGGGGCAATCGCCCCCTTAAAAAAAGCCGCCCCCCCGGCCCCCATATGAAAAAAAAAAAAAAAAAAAAGATGTTGCTGGGAAATGCTAGGGCGTCGCCGCTAAAAAAAGGCAGGCACACCCCCTACACCTGTTTTAAAATTTGGGAAAGGGGAAACCCCGGGTGCAAGTAGGAAAAGGCTAAAGAAAAAAAGACCAAAAAGGGAAAAAATCCGCTTTGAAAAATTGGGAAATAGGGGCTTTTTAAAACCCGGACGAGGCGGGGAACTAACAGAATTACTCAGGGCGTGGGGGGCCAGGGGGTTTTCCCTTCAGGAAACCCGCTGGAAGGGAAAAAATTAAGTCCCTTTATAAATGGGGGACGGGGTTTAACCAGTCATATAAAAATATTTCTTTTCCGGGTTTAAAAATTGGTAAAAGCATATTTTTAAATTAAAGAGAGGGAAAATGGTCCCTCGAATTTAAACCGACGCAGCGACCCCCTGATGCGGGTAAAAGGGTACGGGAATTGAGGGGGCTATCCCCAAAATTTAAAATAAGTGCTTACGCCCCGGGGTTTTTTAGCGGGGCCGAAAAGGATTTAATTTCTAGAAATATGAAGACGTTTACTCGTTTACCATTCCCAAAGGGGGTGGGGGGGAGCCCTTTAAAAACGGTAAAAGGGGAAAGGCTGCGGATACGTATGAGCGTGTACCGGTTTTTTTGGGGTTACGGTTTCGCCGCAAATAGAGGGGGGAAAAATATCCTAAAAAACCTTTTGAAATTAAATTGGCCATCGTGATTACGTTTTTCCCAAAAAGAATCTGCAGCATCTTATAATTTGGAAAAAGGGGAACTCCTTTTAACCCAAAAAATTGGAAAAGGGTTTAACTAACTGTAAAGTCTTTCCGGAAAAACCCAAAAAGGGCCCCCAACATCGTCTTTTTGGCTGGATTATGTGGGCCCCCGATAAAGAAATTAGCCGAGACCCCGAAAGTCTAAGATAAAGTGGGGGGTTGCAAAAATGGACCGTGCAAAAGACTTTCGGGCAAAAGGTTAAACAGTCAAAAATTTAAAACAAAAACCAAAAAACCGTCGGGGGAAAGGGGGGAAATCGAGTCAGCAGCAATTTTTACGGGGGGAAAAAACATGTCCTTGGCGGTTTCTAAAGGGAGGACGATTTTTGGGACGGGGAGACTGGTGGTGGAAATGAAAAGGTAAAAGGAGGGATTCATGATAAAAAAGGAAGGCATTTAAGGGGGCAGCGTTCCAACTCTCATGAAGACAGACTGGAGTATATAGCAGCGAAACGTGCCAGAAAAAGAGCGTAGCAGAGCCCGCAGTGAAAGTTTATTACTCTATATGATAACTGAAAATGTGGAGGGGCAGCAAGCTCTTCTACAAATTGGCACGTGCTCGGGATAAAGCGGTGACGCAAGATATCACAAAATGTCTTTGCGTCAGAGATTCCAACCCGGGCAAGCTGCTTTGTAGTCATGTTTCTGTGAAAGAGAGGGGAGAAGTTACTTCTTGGAGCTGCTGAATACTCGCACCCGGGTAGTATCCGTCTGACTGAACCACCTCAGAACATGGGACTATTGCTCAATAACCCGTAATGAAACTCGGAGGTCGTCGCGCCATGAAAGAATGGCAAGGCGGTGGGACCTGACGAATCCGATCGAAGCGTGGAAATCGTAGGCTCTCGTGGTTTGTGCTCATGCTGAATGATCTTAACCGCAGTTTGAACACTGGGACGATGCCACCATCAATGGCGGCACAGTTTTATTACCCCTATTTACAAAAGGAAAGGGGCAGTGTTCAAGATTGCGTTAGTTATAGGGGCATTAAGATTATGAGTCCACACCATGAAGCTCTTCGAGCGCGTGATTGCCCTCAGGCTCCGCCGAGAGTGTACTGTCTCTGAGTGTCAATATGGATTTCAGCCAGGATCAGGCACTACGGACGCCATTTTTGCCCTCAGAATTTTGATTGGAGGCACACAGGGAAAACAGGAGAGCTCTGCATGTGCATTCTTAGACTGCAGAAGGCCTTTGACTGTGTGCCACGTCAGTGTATCGGTGGGCACTGCGATCCAAAGGGATCCCTGAATCCTATGTGCTATTATCAGAGACATGTACAACGACTCTGTTTTCTTACAGTTAGGACCGCTGTTTGCGATACCAAACCCTTCCCAATTACAGTAGGGGTTCACCAAGGCTAGGCTCTTAGTCCACTTTTGTTTAATGTAGTGCTAGATACTGTCACGGCTCACATCCAGGGACAGCCTCCATGGCTGATGATATGCCGATGACATAGTACTCATTGACGAGAACCGACTGATGCTGGAGCGTAAAGTGAATGCCTGAAGGGTACGCTTGAGAACGGTGTGTCTTAAACTGAATGTGTCAAAGACCGAGTACATGGCTTGCGGAAACCCAGACTCTAGCACCATCCACATCGGGCCTGAGCCAGCCGTTAAGTCGGAGAAGTTCAGGTACCTTGGATCCATTATGCACGAGTCCGAGGCATCGACTACGATGTCACGCGCCCGGGTTAGCGCTGCTTGGGCCAAATGGCGGGAGGTCACTGGTGTGGTCTGCGATAGTAGAATACCGCCCAAGCTCAAGGGACTGATATACAAGAGCATTATCCGACCTGTTCTATATACGGCAGCGAATGTTGGCCAACATTATCTCGGCACACTCAGGAGCTTCACGTCACGGAGATGAAGATGCTGAGATGGATGTTGTGGTGTGACGCGGTCCGACCGCATACGCAACACATTCATTCGAGGTAGTCTTGGGGTCCGTGACGGTAGGGATAAGCTCCAAGAGCGTCGCCTGAGATGGTATGGCCATGTTATGCGCCGATCTGAGAACTATGTCGGAAGGAAGTGCCTTGACATGTTGTCCTGGAGTTAGACCACCCGGACGCCCAAGGAAGCGATGGCTGGATGTCGTGACACAAGACATGAGAGCCAATAAATTATCCACTGAGGATGTTAAAGACCGTGCAAAGTGGAGTAGGCTCCGTCGGAAGGCGGACCCTGGCAAAAGCCGGGACTAATGCCAAGAAGAAGAAGAAGAAGATATATATATTATATATATATATATATATATATATATATATATATATATATATATATATATATATATATATAATATATATATATATATATATATTATATTATCCCAGGGCAAGCTGCTTTGTAGTCATGTTTCTGTGAAGAGAGGTGGAGAAGTTACTTCTTGGAGCTGCTGAATACTCAGCACCCGGGTAGTATTCCGTCTGAACCACCTCCTAACCTGGGACTTATTGCTCCAATAACCCTTGATGAAACTCGGAAATTGTCTTCGACGCATGAAGAACGGCAAGGCGGTGGGACCTGACGATATTCCGATCGAGCGTGGAAATCGTTAGGCTCTCGTGGTGTGCTCATGCTTACTGATCTTTTTAACCGCATTTTGAACACTGGGACGATGCCACATCAATGGCGGCACAGTTTTATTACCCCTATTTACAAAGGAAGGGGCAGTGTTCAAGATTGCGTTAGTTATAGGGGCATTAAGATTATGAGTCACACCATGAAGCTCTTCGAGCGCGTGATTGCCCTCAGGCTCCGCCGAGAGTGTACTGTCTCTGAGTGTCAATATGGATTTCAGCCAGGATCAGGCACTACGGACGCCATTTTTGCCCTCAGAATTTTGATGGAGGCACACAGGGAAACAGGAGAGCTCTGCATGTGCATTCTTAGACCTGCAGAAGGCCTTGACTGTGTGCCACGTCAGTGTATCTGGTGGGCACTGCGATCCAAAGGGATCCCTGAATCCTATGTTGCTATTATCAGAGACATGTACAACGACTCTGTTTCTACAGTTAGGACCGCTGTTGGCGATACCAAACCCTTCCCAATTACAGTAGGGGTTCACCAAGGCTCAGCTCTTAGTCCACTTTTGTTTAATGTAGTGCTAGATACTGTCACGGCTCACATCCAGGACCAGCCTCCATGGCTGATGATGTATGCCGATGACATAGTACTCATTGACGAGAACCGACTGATGCTGGAGCGTAAAGTGAATGCCTGGAAGGGTGCGCTTGAGAACGGTGGTCTTAAACTGAATGTGTCAAAGACCGAGTACATGGCTTGCGGGAACCCAGACTCTAGCACCATCCACATCGGGCCTGAGCCAGCCGTTAAGTCGGAGAAGTTCAGGTACCTTGGATCCATTATGCACGAGTCCGGAGGCATCGACTACGATGTCCACGCCCGGGTTAGCGCTGCTTGGGCCAAATGGCGGGAGGTCACTGGTGTGGTCTGCGATCGCAGAATACCGCCCAAGCTCAAGGGACTGATATACAAGAGCATTATCCGACCTGTTCTTATATACGGCAGCGAATGTTGGCCAACATTATCTCGGCACACTCAGGAGCTTCACGTCACGGAGATGAAGATGCTGAGATGGATGTGTGGTGTGACGCGGTCCGACCGCATACGCAACACATTCATTCGAGGTAGTCTTGGGGTCCGTGACGTAGTGGATAAGCTCCAAGAGCGTCGCCTGAGATGGTATGGCCATGTTATGCGCCGATCTGAGAACTATGTCGGAAGGAAGTGCCTTGACATGTTTGTCCCTGGAGTTAGACCACCCGGACGCCCAAGGAAGCGATGGCTGGATGTCGTGACACAAGACATGAGAGCCAATAAATTATCCACTGAGGATGTTAAAGACCGTGCAAAGTGGAGTAGGCTCAGTCGGAAGGCAGACCCTGGCAAAAGCCGGGACTAATGCCAAGAAGAAGAAGAAGAAGATATATATATATATATATATATATATATATATATATATATATATATATATATATATATATATATATATATATACTATATATATATATATATATATATCCCAGGGCAAGCTGCTTTGTAGTCATGTTTCTGTGAAAGAGAGGTGGAGAAGTTACTCTTGGAGCTGCTGAATACTCAGCACCCGGGTAGTATTCCGTCTGAACCACCTCCTAACCTGGGACTTATTGCTCCAATAACCCTTGATGAAACTCGGAATTGTCTTCGACGCATGAAGAACGGCAAGGCGGTGGGACCTGACGATATTCCGATCGAAGCGTGGAAATCGTTAGGCTCTCGTGGTGTGCTCATGCTTACTGATCTTTTTAACCGCATTTTGAACACTGGGACGATGCCACATCAATGGCGGCACAGTTTATTACCCCTATTTACAAAGGAAGGGCAGTGTTCAAGATTGCGTTAGTTATAGGGGCATTAAGATTATGAGTCACACCATGAAGCTCTTCGAGCGCGTGATTGCCCTCAGGCTCCGCCGAGAGTGTACTGTCTCTGAGTGTCAATATGGATTTCAGCCAGGATCAGGCACTACGGACGCCATTTTTTGCCCTCAGAATTTTGATGGAGGCACACAGGGAAAAGAGGAGAGCTCTGCATGTGGCATTCTTAGACCTGCAGAAGGCCTTTGACTGTGTGCCACGTCAGTGTATCTGGTGGGCACTGCGATCCAAAGGGATCCCTGAATCCTATGTTGCTATTATCAGAGACATGTACAACGACTCTGTTTCTACAGTTAGGACCGCTGTTGGCGATACCAAACCCTTCCCAATTACAGTAGGGGTTCACCAAGGCTCAGCTCTTAGTCCACTTTTGTTTAATGTAGTGCTAGATACTGTCACGGCTCACATCCAGGACCAGCCTCCATGGCTGATGATGTATGCCGATGACATAGTACTCATTGACGAGAACCGACTGATGCTGGAGCGTAAGTGAATGCCTGGAAGGGTGCGCTTGAGAACGGTGGTCTTAAACTGAATGTGTCAAAGACCGAGTACATGGCTTGCGGGAACCCAGACTCGAGCACCATCCACATCGGGCCTGAGCCAG
>JAXRJS010000041.1:330000-337500 GCA_037127375.1 Dione juno
ACCAAGAACCTGATAACCTGTTTGTTTAAAGGTAAATAAAATAGTATGGAATAGATTTGTATGACATATGAAGCAATTTAGGTGCCGAGGTAGCTCTGATCTCAGGTTAAGTGGATTACGTCGTAACGATTGACTGTTATTCGCCTTTCTCCGTAAATGGACTTTATAGCACAAAAATAAGTTTTTAATTCAATATTACGTACAAGCAGTTCCTGAGATTGGTGAGTTAAACAAGGCAACTCTTAATCAAGCTTTATATTATTACTATAGACTTCAGCTTTAAGGTTTATTGAAATTTACATTTTTTTTCTTATATTTTTTTCCTCTGTACTTGTCTTTTTTTTATATAAGAGAGAGGCATACGAGCAAGTCTCTGATGTTGAGTGATCATCGCCACCCATAGACACCCATAATGCTCAAGGGTTCAGGGGTGTTTCGCCGGCCTTTTAAGAAGATGCTTCTTGAAGGTCCCAATGTCGTAACGGATGGGAAATCCCTTTGCAAGGAGTTCGTTCCACGGTGCGGTCTCCGTTTATCATCCAGGTATTGAGGATGGAATTTTAATTCACGGCAAAAATAAATTACTGTCTTTGTCACTATACTTCTGAATGGCCATAATGATTTAGATGAAATTCTGTAATATCGACGGGTACCTTGATGATTTCAAAACACAATTGAATCCGGATAGCACTGTACTCTATGTACTCCGTCATTGATTAGCCAAACTATATGATATCCTGTATTGAAATATGGGATAAAAAGATTCAGACACAGGACAAAGTGTATTGTGTTGTAAAATTCGCCTATTACCAAATGACTGCTATATAGCTATAACGCAGAGCCAAAGGTAAGGTTACTTTATTTAGCGATATTTTACATAATAAAGTACCCGCAAACAAAGCGAAACATACATACATACGTACATACATGCATACATACATACACACATACATACCTACATACATACAAACATACATACATACATGCATACATACATATACACATACATACATACATACATACCATACGTACATACATGCATACATACACACATACGTACATACATGCATACATACATACACACATACATACCTACATACATACAAACATACATACATACATGCATACATACATATACACGTTCGTGACTTTACCCGCTTTATCGATGTTCTTGGATTTACTCTAATATAATATGCGTATATTATAAGTTTCGAATGTAAGAAACTCGGACGTGGTAAACATATACATCTCAATTCTGCGGAAATTTCACGATAGAAAGTAGCCTATATGTTTTATATACTAATAAAAGTTTAATAAAAATCAATTCCGGAGAAACGGAAAGACAGACAAACGAAAAGTTTTCACATATATTTATGTTTTAGTATCGCGTATATACTTGCATATATAGCCACTTGAAAAAAACACAGCTATTATGAAATCACAAACAGACAGTTCAATTATATTTCAACGTATATATAAAAAAGTCCAATCGACCATTCAAGCAGGTCTATTTATTAGTTCTACTAATAATAAAGCTCTCTAATAGGTAAGCTTTAAACTATATTAGATAAACCAAGTTCAATTTCAATAAAAATGCTTTTAAATTCTTAAAAACATCTATTAGGTATTATTTTAAATGATCTTTTGTTAAATTATTATTTGAAAAAGCTTACCTTTGTTTAATAATTGTGATATTCTTTTGTTATTTAGATACTTTTCCATTATGATCATTCATTTTATGGAACACGATCGTATTTCAAATTCATATTCTATTTTTATATGAAAGCTTATACTTATATATTTATATATCTTTATTTTTTTTAATATCACGCTTTTTCTTCGCATTAGAGACGAGGCAGGGAAAAGAATAGAGTCGAACTCAACACTATGTTCCGCTTACCATATCTACTGCAAAGTGGCTCCTTTCTCCACTCTCCGTGAAATCGTCTGATTTTTTTTCTTTAAATACAATGTATAACACAAGGTGATATGTAAAACATAATTTATACCAGATATTTTTTATAATGTTTTTTTAAATCGTTTTTTATTTAAAATTACACATTGTTAAATTGAATTCTAAGATAATTATCATATGTAAAATATAATTTTAAATATTTATAATTTAAATATTTAAATATATATATATAATTAAATATATATATATATATATATATATATATATATATATATATATATATATATATATATATATATATATATATATATATATAATTTCTTTTTTATATTATGAAACTGATTGACTGACTGACAACGCACCATTAAATATCACCACAGGGTAACAAAGATGGAATATGGCAAATAGGTTCCCTGGTTCCCTTTAGGGAAGTTGCTCAAATCTCCATAAGAAAGAACAAAATTAAAATTACATGCTTTAAACAGCACAGCTCATATAAAATAAAATTTGATCTAGAATGGAAATTGAACTCGTAATCGTCATACAATCATACTAACACCAGACCCAGAGTGTATGTTATTTGTGTGTATGTTGACCCCACATCTATCGAAGCTTATTACTCGAAAACGATAAAAGTGAATTATGTGAATGCTACTTTGTCGACTAGATTTATATCGGGCATTAGAGGAGATAAAAAATTCTTTTCGTCTCGTTCAATGATTTTACTTTACATATTTTTTTATATGGAAATTCGTAATTTCTTTTGTAATGTTTGCAGGAGCTTTATACTTCACGAAGTTTCGTTGTAAGTTCTGATTTAAATGAATTGTTTTTTTTTTACATCTGTTATTTACTTTGCATTATGCGATGTAAGCATAGAGAATATATAAAGAAGATACCTATCTTAGGTATTATTTATATCTATATATCTAGATATCTAGATATATAATTCGATAAAAATATTGGCACGTTTCTGTTTACTATTTTGAGCCGATTTCCCAGATTATTACTAAAACGAAAGCTTAATTATTAATAATAATAAATGTCGTCGTGGCGCAGTGGCATAGCGTCTGATTGAAAAGCGACTATTGTGGGTTTGATTCCCACTCGTGAAATGTATTATTTCATTTTCAGGCTCTAGTAAGAACAAAGGCGCGGAGTTCCGTCTATGAACAAGCATATCTCAAATACAAGGCTCCTTCTGTCTATCCTGCTATATGCGGTAAAAAGCGTGAAGCTGCGTGTGTCAGTGTAATCCGAAGAATCGTTGTTTTTTTTTTTCAATTTTAATTTCATAACTATACGTCTCGACAACATTCATAGAATAATAACAAACAAAAATGCGACTCTAATACGAACATAACTTACTTTTATTGCCATTTCTTTTCTTAGAAATTGCGAAGGAGTTTTGAATAATTGAAACTTTAGCTCGCTTTCTTACTATAACTAAAGCTGGAACACAATATTATTTTGTCTGTTGGAATGTGAAAAATTACTAATGATTAATCGATTTTCGCCGAATATCGAGACTTTGCGTGTTCCTTGGTGGATCCGAAGCACTCTATATTGATAAATAGGATGTTTCCCGTTTATTGTTACTTTTTTCGGTTTTTTACGGTTTTTTACGGTTTTTTTACGGTTTTTACGGTTTATGTACCTCAAAAGACAATACGGAACCTATATGGCGTCACTCTGTCTGTCTGTCTGTCTATCTCTAGATCATTTTTTTTTAAATCTAATATACTAGGTCTATCGTTCCTAGGAGTACAGAAAAATATTAAGCTACTAAGCTACTATGCTTCGTTTTTGCAGCATATTGTACGTACGTAATCAAAACCTATAAGGCGCTTTCTGTTGATTCAGAATTATAAAATTTGTTAGTGAGTTAGAATTTACTACAAATAAAAGGAAAAATACAGAAACTAAAAATTTGTAGGTATATTAATAACAAAAATTAAAACAAATGAAAACAACTGCATGTTTAAGTTCCGCAAATTTTATAACTTGTACTTTATTTTAACAAACAATCGTGAAATTTGTACGGAACCGTCGGTGAGCGATCACGGCTCGCTTTTAACGAATTTTCTATTAAATTGCGTAATTTCTCTCAATAGGCTCTATATATATTTGTATATGTACTCTTGTCTCAGTACACGGAACTTTTTTCTACTTGTTATAAAAAAATTTAGTAAGCAAAAAAATATATTTTTGCACTTCACGCTGGATACAAAGGGATACTGTACGCCACGCATTACCACAGCAAGGAAATGAAAATAATTCATTCCCACGATCAGGAATTGAACCCACAACCATTGCAATAACAGTCAGATGCTATGCCTCTACAAATACCTCTCATTTCATAATTTCTTTCATTGTAGAGTCTAGAATACAATTTGATTAATTCAAACTTTAATAATTACTAACTAGCTCAAACCCACCCACTTAGCCTCAAGCAATGAAATTCAAATATCAGTATCATATTACATTTGCTAATTCAAAGTATTATTAATTTATTTTACAGTTACGTACTATAAAATTAAACCTTCGTCAAGGAAACTTTCAATCTGATTAATATACATACATAGTTTATTTGCTTTTATGAATAATATGTGCCTTATATAAATATATATTATTAATATGAAGCTTGAACGCTCTATTAATCGTTTACATGTAAAAGACTATACCTGTGGCTAAAAAGCTCGTCTCTCTTTTCGGACCGAAAAATCATAGTATTCAGTCTAACCGCCATCCATTTGTCATAGCACGACAGAGTTTGAGCTTTGACACCGTATTTAATATTGTTACCAGAATAAATTACAGAACCGAATAAATTACTTGCATCTAGCTTCACCATAAGAAGAACCGTCTCCGATTTGTCGTTCAGTCCATTTGCATTATTGCCAGTGGCGAAACTCAACGCCGCCCTTTATTTCCTCAGAATGGGGAAATTAACAGAATATTTCCCAATGAAACTCGCATCATAACATCGGTCGCGTTCAATCACAAATTAAAAATTAAATAAAATCGTACATTTATAAAGCAATGGTAGCTTTACACGGGATTCCCGTTTATTGCCTTTTGATTGGATTCGGATACAAGTGACCCAAATATTAAAATCATAACGAACTCTTTCACTGTTTAATCGATACATTCATATATACGAGTATATTTTGTTTAGAGTGTGTGTGTGAATGTTTATTTTAATTATATGAGAACGATCGAAGAGACTAGGGTTAGGATCTCTCTCTTTGGAAATCTTTTAATTGGTATGATGAGAATCATAATTACAAGTTGCACGCCATTATCTTAGAAAAAGCAGAATGAGTGGATAACTACAGGAGAATCCTGTTCTTTTCCTTCTTATAGATTTAAAATGGTGCATTCTAATTCAAAATTGGTTGTAGACTAACGGCTATAGTTCCAATTGATTGTTCTAGATCAAAATATCTTGGTAATATGGAAGTGAAGCCGAAAAATCTGGCTTCATCTGCAATGAGGAAGTATGAACAGTTCAACAATAACAAGTTTGCTAGTAAGGTGTATGGTACTCTTAGATAGCGATCAATAATCGTGAGAAAACTTGGAACTTGGAGAGGAACTTGGCCAATGGAGGTGAGGGTTATAGCCTATACTTGGGTTGCAAGTCCCAGGCACTGCTCTGAACTCTGAGCTCTACAAAGTAATGGGCCCAGCGCCAGCACGGTGAATATATGGAATACTAAGTAATTTCTTTACATCTCTGGAAATTAATTGCAGGTAAACGTAACGGAGTTGAGCCCCACCATTCAACACGTTTTGAGATAAACTCAAAAACAGGCATAAAGTAAAGAGCGGTGAGTTTTGACACTAGCTTCTGTCTGCCTACTATTTTTTTATCGTGAAGAAACCCCTTTCGGGTACACCGTGTCAAAGACATGGTTTAAAGGGGTTTAAAAGTTTAAAAGACTGACAGATGTGGGCCGCCGATAATACCTTCTTAAACTTCACGGTGCTTCTCATTAATTGCCACTGGCCGGGATACCAAGAATTTATGTTATATGCTATTTTGCTATTTCTATATTCTATTTTGCTAAATTCAGGATAAGACACCGAGCTAAAAAACATTTTCAAGCTAAATGTAATAATTATAGCATTTTTTTACTTACATTAATGAAGCGTTAAATATATTCGTAATCGACCCCAGAACCATCGCGTTAAATATTTTCTAAAGGTGTCTGTCTATGTTGCCAACAGTACTTTAGCACAACACAGTGCAAGCTTTACGAGAGCAACAGTAAAAGCTCCACGTAATTAGTATAAAATGCAGTTGAGACAAATGTTGCAAGTTGAACTTTTGAAATACACGTTTTTTATACCATTTCCGGCTTACTTTGTAACACATTGTTTTCAAGTGTATGTAGATTATAAGTACGAGTATATATTTAATTTATTTTCTGCAGCTTTGTAACTAATATACATTAAAATTTGAAGCTTTTGAAATTCTAGTCAAGTTATTTTTCTTGTAAAATAAAATACTGTTTTGGATACTATTTTATTATATTATATAATATATATTTACCTTCACGCTGTATCCCGCACATACCAGGGTAGGCAGAGGGAACCGAAGGCTCAAGGAACCTAGTGTTAAGACATTCCGTTCCTCAATTTCTGCCATTGGAGGCATTGCGTGTTGAGTGGCGGAACGTAACACCGTGCATTGCCTTGTTACAGGAGCGAAGAAAATGGAAAAAAATCATTCTCCCCTAGTGGGAATCGAACCCTCAAACCGTCGCTTTAACGGGCAGATGGTGTGCCTCTGCGCCACGACCTTCCTCATATGAAAGGAATATATCTTATGTATAAATTGGAAATAATAATAATGAGTTACTTCTTAATTTTCAAAATTGACACCTTTGTAATTTCATCTAAGTATATGCTTTGGCATATCTTTGTAAGTTGTAATAGTTTATCAGTTTATTTTTCAACAAAAATTTTAATGATTTTTTTAACTTCCATTCGTCATGTCTCTGTATGAATACACTTTAACTCAGAAATCTGTATTAAAAATATCGTTTAAAAACAATATTGCTTAATATAGTATATAGTATATATTATTGCTTAATATAGTATATAGTATATATTAATATAGTATATATTATTGCTTAATATAGTATATGTTATTACTACAAATGTAATAAAGACAATCATACGTACTCAAGCTTAAACTAAATTCCATTTTCATGAAACACATTACGTTTCGTATTAATTAAAATTTTAAGCACAAACTATATTTAAGATTTCAGTCTGACTTATACTTTGATCTCTCATCCTAACTAAAAAGCACATCTGTACAGGACATATTAATCTGCGCAGTAAGCTTAGAGGCTTTACAAAGTCTAGCGTAATCCTTACGGTTTTTACTTCCAGTACAAAAAGAAGATTTCCTTTTGAGAACTTTGTGGATCTACATACATATGTGCTATGTATATATGTTCGGCTAATTACGTATCAACTGAAGTATTGTAGTATTTTTTTTTTCATAGTGAGTATAATATATATTTGTGTGGTTTTAGTCAAGCTAGTGTCAGTTAGTGTCATGACACTCT
>JAXRJS010000041.1:342500-360000 GCA_037127375.1 Dione juno
AACACTCCGTTCTCAATTTTCTGCCAAATTTTCAAGATATTACGTACTGAATTCAGAGATTTAACGCCGAGTTTTGTCTTTTGAACATACAGATTTATAAACTTATGACTTTTTAACATATTTGATAGTGTCTAACCCTTTTACATACAGACATCGACACTCGAAATATCATTTATTTATTATTTCAGTTTGTATTTTTGATAAGGTATAAATAAGATATTTGTCAGGAGAGGCGATCGTTAATGCATTTTAAAGGGGACTCAGTAATAACTATACTTGTATCGTAAATCCCAGGCACTGCTCCAAAGAAGCCATGGAACGCTAAGAAATTTATTCTCTATAAGGATAGAAGGAGGACATAATTCAGTTAAATACAGTAATAGCTAATTAATTACAGATAACGTTTATGCTTTTCTAAATGGGCATGGTATTAAAGAACACGACTTACCAAGAGACGAAGATTAAAAAAAAAAATAATTACCTAGCTAAAAATATTTACAGACAAAATCTGAAATTAATACAAATTAGTTTAAGTTTAAACAGACAGACTGAATTTAGTTAAGTTTAAACAGACAGACAATATTTACATACAAAAACATTAAATATATATATTGCACCAGTAACCTGCTGGCGTGTTTAGTGCCATGTAAAATTTACGTAAAAACTGTTGTATACGAACAGCGATAGCAGAAAATATTTTGCACGTTTCACTAAACTTATTGTTGTCGTAGTACAGTTTATGTGTATAGTAGATTTAGTTGTGGGAGATAGGGATGTTTTTTTTTTTAATATCAATTCGATAGATACGAATTGGAACATCACTAATATCATATGAGATTGTCCGAAAGAATTATAAGATGTATATGGAAAGGACTTTTTGAAGGTATTGTGTGTTAGATGGCGGAACCCAACGCCGCGTTTTCTTAGAAACATTTAGCAGTGGAAAATATTTTTATTTTAAGACAGAAATATTTATAAGGTTTTGTTAAAACGGTTAGGAGAAACTTTCTTTCTGTCTATCATTACATACATTCAGTCAGTCAGTCAGTTTTTTTATTATATACAGTCACTCAGTCAGTCATTGGATTACCTACAGTCACTAAAACATACTTATTAATAGCGAAACAATGGCAGGTTTTTTAAATTATAAATATGTAATAAAAACTTATCACAAAACCTTAATACAGCTTAATAAAACATCAACAGCTTTTTTCTAGCGGATTAAAAAAGCTCAACGGTCAGTTATTTAAGAGTATTCAATAAAGCTCACGCAACTCTACAATTAGAGATGCAAATGAATGCGCTTTAAATACTGTGTGCAAAATGTGAATATAATTTTGCTGTCCGTACTAATGGGTTGCTGTGTGTGTGGTTTTTTTAGCTTCACGCTATATCCCGCGTATCACGCAGTGTACGCAGAGGGAACCTAGTATCGAGATACTACGTTGTGTGGTGATACCAAATAAATACCACATTTTGGTTTTAAGATAGCGTGGATGTGACAGTAGTTCTTTTTGCCAAGTGGTGATCGCTCCCACAATCATCGAGCTTACAGTCAAAAATCCCACAATGATAATTGAAGTTGTTGTTGTTGTATATTTTAAAAGAAAATCTTAGCTTAAGCTGGAGTTTTTTTTTCTATTTGCGAAATAAATCGTGAAGTAAATAAATAACTGCGTACAAAGATAATTTAGTTATTAATAAAACTGTGTCATATTAACATGTGAGCATTAAGGCAGTACAAGCTTCACAAAACGAACGTATTTCATTTGAATGGCATCATTCAAATTATTATTTTCTATCTGTATTAAATAAACGGCATATTTTAAAATAATTATGTGTTCGTTGGTTAAGTTGATTGATTATAAGCGTGGTAGGTGTAAATTCGATTCCCGATTATAGACTTGGGGGACTTTAGAATTGGGGTAGTGCAACCACTACCCCAATTCTTTTTTTTTTTTCTTCTTCTTTTCTTCTTTAAAATATTTTGGCTAGTTAGGATATGACTGACTATGACTGACTATGAACACATGATAGTAGCGAGTTCAAATTTGTAATATTTTTTTTTAATAAGTACGTTGATTTACTTTTTTTATATATTTAAAATGAAATTCTTTTAACGGGTTAGTTGTATATTGATAGCTACGAAGTACTGCAAAGTGTTTGAAGCGGTAAGTTTCGAGTAAAAGAGGTTTATTTATGTCTTTTTTTGTTATCTTTACACTTTATGCCGCATTTATGTAGGTAAAGAAGAGAGAACGTAGTGTTAATACACTCCGTCCGAATTCGAGCCATAGTATGTTGAGCGATAAAAACAACGCCTCATTATATTTTTCTGAGCGTGAAAATTAAAATAATAAAATTACACCGAGCGGGAATCAAATTTATACCTGTCGCTTTTGCCATGTGACTATGTCCCACTGCGCTCATTTAAAAGCCAAAATGATCTATGACAAAATAGTAAAAAATCAAGTGCGAGTAGTACTCACGCACCGATGGTTCCGTACCTATTTCATGATTGTAGGCATAGTGGCTTTTGTTATATCGGCAACGGACATGCATAATTTGTTAAAATTTCTTTACAGCTAACGCGGTTTATGAGATACAGCCCGGTAACAGACAGACAGGCGGTCAGACAGACAGCGGAAGCTTAGTAATAGGGTCCCGTTTTTACATTTTAAGTACGGAATCCTAAAAAATGATGTCTATACATTGAATATTTGTAAAAACAAGGGGGTGTAATTTCACTAATAGAATACGAAACTATGATTTTAAAAATGTCTGTCTGTCTGTTTGTGAAAAAGAAATCGGTAAATCAAGGATCATAAAGTCCACACTGGCGAAGATGTAGACACCTACCATATAGTTTGGTATAATTTTCCACATGAACTAACTATGTAATGCCTTGTACAAGACTACGACTATCTTAAAGCGATTACGGAAAATGTAATGGAACATTAATAGAAGGTTGTTACGAAGGCATACGTCGATTCTCCAGAGGTATAATAGTAACATGCTATATAATCATGTACTTTTCATCTGCATATATATATATATATATATATATATATATATATATATATATATATTATATATATATATATATATATATATATATATATATATATATATATATATATATATATATATATATATATATATATATATATATATATATATATATATATATATATATATATCTATACACAAAACAGAAATTAACAGGCCTTAGATAATAAAAACAAAATCATAACAGGGACAAATTAAATTACAGATATTTACTTACATTTATGTATATTTACTAACATTTATATTTATGTTAGTAGGAATGACTGCTTATTGGGCCTCGCCCGGGGCACAATTAGTGCAAACTTGATTTCCTCCAAACTACATCAGATTGTGCTTTTGTGGTGTAGAGCAGACTTCCGACTGTTTATGGGAGGCTTTCAAAATATTATGAAGCTTTGGAGCCACGTATCAAAAAACAACCTGATTTTAAATAAAGATATAATTTTTTTTAACAACAAACAAATCGATTACCGGCTTAGACTTTGTTTGTAGGCAGTGGAAGTTGAAGCAAGAGGTATAACAGCGAAATCTCCATACTTAGCTAAAACTTCTCAACCTGTCTCTACTATCATTTATTAATTTCCAGAACGTACTTTGAACGCGAACTTTGTAAAGTACTTTCCAATTTGTTTAGTTAAAGAAAGAAGGAAGGAAGCTTTTTTCTCGCATATATAAGTCACTTATGCTTTACTAATATAAAAAAAAAATTGACAGTTATGTTCCTATATGGTTAGCCAAGTCATTCATTTCAACACACAACGCGTCGCAACGGAGAACGGAGTGTCTCAACACTAGGCACTCTTTCCCTACCCTGCTCTATGCAGGATATAGCGTGAAGCTTTTTATTTAAAAAACAAGTGTCAAGTCTTTAAAAGACAAGTCGTAGATCTGAGCTCCCTAATGGAGTTGTTTATTTGGATTTGCCTTGCGGTTTCTTGCTACGTAAAGGACACTCGGCCGTGTTCCTGTTATTCACTGTTAATATCCTTCTTGGGAGCTGATGTATTAATATTCATCATTTAGTAATTAGTGTACGTTTTAATGCACACTTTAAGTAATAATTTAGGAAGTTAAATCGGATTTACGGTCTGACTTAGATTTACTTACTTGAAACGATTTCTTTGGTGTGACAATTTCATAGTGAACATTTTGTCTATATAATATATGTGTACATCTATATGTTAACATGTGAAGCAACTTTGGACCCCTTTTTTTGAAGAAAATTGCGCGGATGGTAGCACACTTATAATTTATGTGTGAGAGAAGTACAGAACTCCAATTTTTGAAATAATAATTCTTATAAAGTACATTAAATCAATAAATAAAACATTACACACACTGCCATACGTTTAACAATATAACTTTGTCATAAAGTGACATACACGTTGCTATGGCAACGCGTATTTCACGCATCAATGGGTCCTCTAGTATGTGTAAGTATAGACCCATTTTTCACATTCAAAATATTTACGCAATAACTTGGTTTTTTTTTTATTTTAGAACTTTCACTTTCCGAATTTCACTAAATAAATGAGATCTGTTTTGCTGTTTTACATGAAACTCTTTTAGTAGTAATAAATGTAGTTTGTAGCTACTCGGTAATCAACAAGTGACCAAGGACTCCTGCAATGTTGGCTTTCCAAACAATGTTCTTATATATACAAACATACACGCGATTAATAAGGACAAACATATAATATATATATATATATATATATATATATATATATATATATATATATATATATATATATATATATATATATATATATATATATATATATATATATATATGTATAGTTATAGTAACACGCTCTTTCCCGCACATAGCAGTGTAGGCGGTGGGAACCTATTGTTAGGACACACCTTTGGAAACATCGCTATGTCTTGAGTTGCGAAACTTAACGCATATCATTATCTTCAAATAGAAGTCGCACCCAGAAACCATCACGCTTACAGGCAGACTCTGCCGCTGCGCCACAACGGTCCTCATATAAAAATAATTAACTAAAGTTTATATAGGGACAACAACAAAGTAAACAGGCCACTCTATTTATTGCCTCGTGGTGCAAGTGAGAGGTCGTCTCTCGTGTCTATGGATTCAATTCATTAAAAAAAAATAAACCACAAGTCACAGCGTTGAGTACCACCAACCATCGCGCAAGCCTCTCGAATTTGAGTAAATACCAGATTGCCCGAACATTAAGTTATCTTCCTATCGTCCTAAATTCCTAAATGGAGACGGCGTAAAGCCTATATATAGTCAATCATATCACTTTTAGTCAGTCATTCTCCACAGCATCACAGCTGTGTTCAAATTTATTTTAAGTTTTAAACCGCACACTACAGAAGCGACGTTTGTGATAACAAATGGAGTGAACTTCATCTGGATGAGCTCGCACGTCGTCAAACTCATGATTGATACTAGGAAAGTATCCATGTATGGGATCATAATATATAAATTTAATTTATACGGATTTTAAAGTAGTGTTTTTTTATAGGACATATATTATATATAGATGTTACTATAATATTATATATTTTTTATCTTACCTTACATTGAAATAGGCGGATAAAAATTACCTGGTATAATATTATGTGTAAAAAAACAGCCAAGTGCCAGTCGAGCTCGCACACCAAGGGTTCCGTACATAAAATTAATATTTGGAATTTTCAAATTTCCTATACATTTTCATTACGCCTATAAATACTCCTATCTTTTAGTTGATTTGACTTACAAAATTGATTTTTACTGCGCTCTAATGTACAAGAGACTTTTATATTTCATATTGTTTTCAATTTGATACTTATATCTTTAGAAAAATGATGTTGACAGACGAACAGACAGACATAAGGACAGCCAATTGATCTTTTGTTTTCACTTTTAAGGTACAGAAGTATTTGAGCATTGATTGTTCCGTAAAAATGCCGCTGAAGAACACAAAAGTCATAAAAATTTACAAACTTAAATTTGCGGTCGTATCCACTTATTTTATATGAAATTAACTACACATATAAGGTATATATTGGTTTTTTATCTGAGATTTACGTATACATTTTAAATTATTGGCTTTTTCCTTTGTTGGCACTATAAGTTCTAACTTAGTGCCAAATTTTCATAACTCTAGGTCAATGAGAAGTACCCTGTAGGTTTTATTACGCGGCGATTTCAATATAAAATTCAAAAAAATTAAACGTAAAAGCTCAGGCCTTTTGATTGCGTTGACTTAGAAGTTTGATTTTATCTGTGCTTTAAGAGACCATCAATCTGGATATTTAATGTTAATTTCAGCTTTATAACATCACGTGATTTTGTCCAAATGATAACAGACAGGTAGACAATAAAATAATCCTACAAGGTTTTTTTTTTTCTTGAGGTACGGTACCCTAATAATGAGAAAATAATACTATTTAAAATACACATTTTCACTCATACAAGAGCATACATTTAAAATATAAATTCTATGGAGTCAAAATACTAGTTAAGAGATAGGCTAAGATAGGATAAGGCTTAAGCTAGAAAAGCTTACCAAAAGGTGCAAGCACCCACAATTGTGCCAGAAACTAAAGTAAATCTGGTACAAAGTAATTATAACAAAGAACGCTCTCGTGATTAAACAACTACCCTCTCTAAAGGGCAGCGAGACAGGAACATTCGAAAGCATCGTATCGTTATAATGAATAGTCAAAAAAATACTTGACAATAAAGTAGACAATGAGAATCTCGTTAGTCATAATTGTGAGAATCGATATATTTATTGTTGATGAACAAAGAAGGTTTATGTGTGTATGGAGGATTGCTAGAGATTGTATGAGTGTGTATGTATGTATGTAGACGTCATTGTATATATATATATATACATTATATATATATATACATACACTAAACTTGAATTTAACTAAACTAAACTAAGAATTTAACTAAAAACTGAATGACTTTTATCAGTTGTTTTTTATGGAAAGAAGTAACGGGTAGGGCTGTCTTTCAGAACTTTCATTTGTAAAGGAAAAACCGTGTTTAGACAGCTACGGCACGTTGAGAGAATAAGTGATAAAAGAGGAGTAAGAGGAGGCCTCGATGTCGAATATACGGGAAGAAGGTCACGTAAGAAGCTTGAGGACCCCCCTGGGGGTCATATATGAAGAGGTTAATGACAGTGGACGAGGCCAAAGCTAGGTGTAGAGACCGTGTCATTTGGCGTGAAGCTATGGACATATGTATAAAAAAAATGCTTGACACCATCCTAACGCAATTTAGATAGGTTCAATGATGGGTTCAATTTTTACCAGAAAAATGCTTATATTTCAAACATATTTGGACATATATATTGCTGTAGTTTTTGAATTCTTACAAAATTGTAGTGACCTAACACTATTCTACACACAATACAAAATAAAAAAATGACTGACACTTAAATACTAGATACAATTACGTAAATAGAATTATAAAAGAAGTCAGTCAACGTAATAACCCAAAGTACCCAAAAGTGGCCCTTCGGGGGCTTAGGAACAATTAATTAAGGGCGATAAAGCTCTCCAGAACTTTTGTTTAAACTTCTCCCAATAAAGCCAACCTTTAGTAGTTTTTTTCGTTTCGAATTCTCAACTAGTTTTGTAACTCTGAAGCTCTATGGATACTTACAGATGTGAGCTTTTCGAGTTTCCGAAAGCACGTTTTACAGCAATGTTACGGCGTTGTTACGTTTAATGTTGAATTTCGCTTATCTTTAATTAGTATTTCCAAGTTGAAAAAAATACAATATAGGTTTTTTTTATATATATATAATGTTTGTAGAACCGATGGTTCTAGGTTCGATATACACTAAAATATAAAAAAAAATTGTAATAGCAATGGGTAAAACGAATAATTAATAGCTACTTTGGTATATGCGAAATACTATTACTATTCTCATCGATTCTTCACATTCCTTTTAGGCAGAAACAATATATATTAAATACTTTAACTTAACACTTCATCTTTTACTATTTAATAAGATCTTACAATTATAACACATCTTCATAGTATATAACATATACGAGGTTGTCGTGGCGCAGCGACACAGCGTCTGACTGTCCGTGTGAACGCGACCACTGTGGCTTCAATTACCACTCAGAGAAAATGAATTATTTTCATGTCTTCGTTCTGGTAACAATACAAAGCAAGCGTTGATTTCTGTCACCTAACACGCAATATGTCAGAAAGAGGAAAGCATAGAACGGAGTGTCTTAACACTAGGTTCCTTCCCTCTGTCTATCCTGCTATATGCAAGAAATATATATATATATATATATATATATATATATATATATATATATATATATATATATATATATATATATATATATATATATATATATATATATATATATATATATATATATATATATATATATATATATATATACATGATTCTGTAAAAGATTTCGTAATACTACCATCACGCACATTCACAATAATAACAATTTAATAAGACAGAAATCTTCACAAGACATTAAGATGGAAAGCCAAAGTCCCCGAAGATCTGAATAATCCTAGGAATAATTATTCTGTCACCGCCTGGTCAGTTCGGGTCAAGGCGGGGGTGTATACCAAAATCCATGTTAATCCTATTCAAATGGACACAATTATATCCCAACAATAAGCAATAATATCCTGCTAGTGTTGTGCTCCGGATTTGGGGTAACAGCTATAAGTTTTAACAGCTTTGCTTTGTAATGCCTAGTTAAGTTATATTGTAATAATGAACGGAAAATAGTGTTCAGATTCTCTCTTTTGGTATTTGACGGCTGTTATAAAAAAAACGTTTACTAAATATATATACATGTAATTCAGCTTTCTCTCTTATATGATAGCTGTAGGATACAGCGTGAAACTATGTATATTTATTTATTTATTCATAAAAAACTATTTAACTAAGTATTTCTACTGAATTTGTTTGATAAATTGAATTAGCTTCACGCTGTATCCCGCACATGACAGAGTAGGCAGAGGGAACCGTACGAACCTAGTGCTAAAACACTCCGTTCCCTGCTTTCCGCCTTTGGAGGCATTGCGTATCGAGTGGCGGAACTCAACGCCGCTTTTTGCCTTGTTGCCAGAGCGAAGAAAATGAAAATCATTCATTCTCCCCGAGGGAAAATCGAACCTACAAACCGTCGCATTTACAGGGAGAGGCTATGCCTCTGCGCCCCAACGGTCCTCAATTTTATTATAAAATATAATATTAGTTGTTCTCGATGTGGCCATCACTATTCCTGTTTAAATATATCAATCATTATTGTTTGGTTCTAGAGTGTATCTTAGCGAAGTAGCCGTCTGATCTTATGTACTGATAATACTAGCTTGATGAAGTGGATCTGATATCAAACCAATTACTAGAGAACAGTTCTTAATACTTTCAGGATATTGTGCTTGACTATAAAAAAATGGAGTCGTATAGGATCACTGTTGGTCCGTCTGTCTGTCTGTCTGTCAAGATATTTTTTTCAACAATGCATGATTGAATGCAAAGATATTAAGCTGAAACTGTAAAGGAATATTCTAGTGCAATGCATACCCTTGCTGGAGATAGAAATTCAAAAGTCTTAGTCAGTACAAAATAATATAGAATTCGATCCGACAACTCAATCAGTCAGAGTTACAGTACAAGTAAAGGAGAAATTTCACAGAAAAAGACATAACATACATATGCTTATATAATTCATTTAATAAAAAAATTATGTACATACAAAATTGTCGACTTATATAAACTGTATTTTTCCCGTTGATTATCATTTTGTAATTGGCACGGAACCTTCGATGTACGAGTTCACCTCGCACTTGGCCTTTATATTATTTTATGTTTATAGTTAAATGCATATCGTAGTACCTGAAGCTCTAATTCTAAATATTAAATAAATCTTACCGTACAATATCAAAAACTGATGACATTTGAATCGGTTACGACTTTCTTGAGATTACTGTGCACAAACAGACAAAAATTTCAAAAATCTACGTTTTGTGTTCTATGATATTTTTAAATATATATATATATATATATATATATATATATATATATATATATATATATATATATATATATATATATATATATATATATATATACACATACATATATAAATGAATATACACATAAAGTACATATATAAATGAATATACACAGTCTCACTGAGTGTTGCTAATTTCTACTATATCTTCAAAAAAATTACCTTTACAATAGAAACGTAAAGGTCGCCATACATTGGCACATTGGCAAGACGCCCCAAGTCATTAGGCAAATTGAACGTGTCCCATGATTGGTTGATCCCAAGATTTTACGTTGTAATTTCAAAGAAACTGTTGAAACCTTGTACATTTGTTCGGATTAACAGTTCCATTTTCTATATTTGCAATTTAGTGTAAGTGTATTAGATATAATTGTTGGATTTTTTTTTTTGCCTTAGATTGCGTAAAAACTGACTTACTAAAAACAACTTTAAAAATAGTTTTTTTTTACATTCAATCATTCTTTCCATTGGGCCTTGAATCCGTAACCGTCGTAAGGACAATGATGACGTCATAATAATAATAATTCACCTGTCTATTTTAATATACATGTCTATAATTTTTCTTATATTAAACTTGTAATTACAAACACACATACTAAAATATGATTATTAGTAAATAATTACTTTCAACAGCCGTCGTGGCAAAGAGGCACAGTATCTGTATGCAAAAGCGACGATTTGTGGGTTCGATTCCCACTCGGGGAGAATGAATTTTTTCCATTTCCTTCGCTCTGGTAACAAGGCAAAGTGCGGGGTTGAGTTCCGCCACTCAACACGCAACGCCTCGAATAGCCAAAAGTGGGGACGGAGTGTCTTAACACTAGGTTCCTTGAGCTTACGGTTTCCACTGCCTACCCTGCTATATGCGAGATACAGCGTGACGCTAAATAAATAAATAAATAACTTTCTCTAGTTGGTGAGTAAATGACTGCTTATTGGGGCTCAGGGGGCGTTATTAGCGTACACTTCATTTGCTATATCCCTTGTGCTTAGAGGCGGTGTAGACTTGAGACGGATATATATTTCTATAATGTCGCTGAATAATAAATACCTTATATCCACCCTTTCTCCGATCTTGTACGCACTGTACACCAGCGAAATGCCTCGTACAAAATTAGTCCACGTGGCGATGTACGCGGATGACACCGCCCTATACACTACTTTTCGCTATTGTCGCCTGTTGACTGAAAGACTCTAGACAGCGGCCGACGCCCTCGGCGATTCGTACCGTTTATGGAGGATCGAAGTTAATCGGGATAAGAGTGAAGCGATCCTGTTTCCTCGTGTCAAACACGAAACGGCCTCCACCGTCTACATGTTAAACCGACCTATTCCCTGGAAACCACAGGCAAAATATCTAGGAGTAATCCTAGATTCCAGACTCTCTTTTAGCTCACACGTCAAGAGAGCCAGAAACAAAGCTCTCTTTATTCTCAGTAGGCTTTATCCTCTTATCTGCAAGCAGAGTAAATTGTTACTTAGACATAAGCTGACACTATACAAAACTTGTGTAAGACCTGTCCTTACTTATGCTAGTGTCGTGTTCGCACACACTAAGCTGAATGCCCTTCAAATTGTTCAGAATAAATTCTTGCGAATCGCGTCAGGTTGCCCCTGGTTCGTTCGCAATGTCGACCTTCATAGAGACTTCGAACTGGAATCGATTCAAGAGTACTGCAAAGGCCTATCCAGGCACTACTTCGAGCGCGCAGCTACTCACGCGAACCCCCTTATCGTACAGGCAGGCAGTGTGACTACACCCCGTACGCTAAAACTAAGCTCAGACGCCCGCGTAGCGTTCTATTAGACCCAGATGATCCCTCCATATGTAGGTAGGAAGCACAAAACACATACACGACACTCACACCGCCGTCGACGGAAACGACGACGAAGTCCAGCATATTTGACGGCACGACCGCGCGTTGGCGTGGCTGGGCCCAGCGGTTAGGGACTGCTAGGTCCCTGCAGATTAGTCTAAGTTTCTCCAGCTGCGTCTTCAGGTCGCGGCTGGTTTGCTAAGAATAGGGAACATCCCCCAGCCCTCTCGTCGGCCGCAAGCCGAGGCTCGAGTCGAGGTATATATATATATATATATATATATATATATATATATATATATATATATATATATATATATATATATATATATATATATATATATATATATACATATACTGTAGTCGCAAGTCTACTTTACCAAATGGTTGCTTCGTTTATGTGGATTTGTCTCGCGGTCTCTTGATTTAAATAAGGACAGTGGTCCTGCAAGTGTTTACTTAATTTGGTGTTAATATCTCTTAATGGGAGCTTTATTGTCATTAATATTTATATCGAAATTAAATGTATGTAAGTAAGCGATTATTATAATGATTAAATTTCAATTCATTTTAAGCGCTTATATTGATTATAGGTTGATATCTCGATATGTTATGTGATAGCTGGTAGCGTTAGGACACTCCGTTTTATATTTTATACTAGCGACCTGTTCGTGGCTTTGTTCGCTTGATCGATGTCTCGATCCCGTGGGGATAAAAATTGCTTAAGTATCTTCAAATCTATCTTCTTAAATCTTCTAAAATCTATCTTCTAAAAATCTGTATAATTCTTCCAGAGGTAAGCCCGGAGAAATGGAAAAACAGATAGATAAAAAAAAATAAAAAATATTGTAAAACAGTATTTTTATTTTAGAAACGAGTAAAAAACTATATGCACTCGAAAAATCGCAGTTATATTGTAACATCACAAACGGACATTGCAATTTGATTTATATGTATAGATTGTAAAGATATAGTTTTTTAGCTTCTGCAATTTCTGCCTTATTTTGAGGTACTGTAAAAAGTGGCGGAACTCAACGCTGTGTCTTACAAAAGTGGAAGGAATTAAAATACTTAAAATGTACTAATTTCCACTACCGTCTCATCTAAAACGAGACAAAGTTCCGCTGCACCATGGCAGAATTCAATAATATAGAAAGCTTTTGTTTAAGCTTTACTATATATCCTGCATATAGCAGGGTAGGCAGATAAACTAGGATTAAGACAGTCCGTTTCCCGAACAGATCCTAAAACTTCCGTTAATCATTTAAAAAGAAAAAGCTCTTCCACAGTAAAATGCAATTTAAATCAAAAGCTTATTCGCATGGGATAGTTCGCAAGTTCAAAGCACGAGATGTAAATATACAAAGTACTGGCATAACTACCGCTCAAACAGGTGTCGTCGAATAACTTTGCGCAACTTAGATGGAGTTAGCGCTACTAACGTTGCCGCATACAAAGGAGATAATTTAAAAACTTATATCACAGCTTAATTCTTTTTGTATTTAAATTACTGTTAAGTTTTATTGTGGACACCGTTTGAAGAGACAAATAAAAGGGGGGGTTTGGGAGGGGGCGTTTTAAATGGGCTTCTTAGGTTTTTTGTGCTTAGAGATAGTTATGTTTTATAAGATTAATTACCTAAAAGCTTAAATAGCAAAAGCACAAATTAAAGCAAATTTAGAAATATTATCAAAAAGTATTAAAAATTGATTTTTTTTATCTCTCTTTTATCTTACAATCTCCTATGTGTGTTCTCCATACAATTCTCGGGACTCTATAATAAGAGAACTGAACTTACATTTTATATAAATATATGGATTTCTTTATTTTCAATTTAAATATTGATCTAATTATTTTATATATTTTAAAGTTATATTACACACTTTATTTGTGTGGCTTTAAAGCGTGTCCAAGGAGCACAGCCAGCATATCCTTGCCAATGCCACGTAGAATAAATAGACATAATGAATATTGGTCAGTTAACTCTAGAGGAAATAAAATTAAAAAGTAAACTGTTAATCCTTAACTTGATATGTTAAAAATAGAAAATCTTATCACGACCACCTAAAATATAATAACGATATAAAATATATATATATATATATATATATATATATATATATATATATATATATATATATATATATATATATATATATATATATATATATATATATATATATATATATAGCAATGGACTTGATAAGATAGGATAAAACAATAATATATATAAAATAACATATGACAATAAAGACGTCTTCCCAGTAGATACGAGTGTGTTGTATATAAACATAGAAAACAAGAGAAAATTGATAAAAGAGAATTCATAAAATCTCAGCTTACGAAGCATATCTTTGATACTCGATTCTAACTCGTTTACGTTATAACGTAGGACCGGCTTATCGTATGGAAGCTGATTTGTGTACTGGCAGCCCTGGCTGCCTTTCACAGCAAAGCTCCTATAAATACTCGTTTAGTTTTGGATACGGAATGCCTCTCAAAAACTGAATATTATCTATATATGACAGCTCTATATATGTGTATATAGTATTTTATTTTGATTTCTTGTGTGTTGATTGGCGTAACTCAACGCCGCGCTTTCTCACAACAAGGGAAATTTACCCTTATTTTATAAGGGTAAATTGTAATGATTTCCCCATATGGTTCAAGAAAAACAAAATAAGCGTTAAATAAATTTTAAAGACAATACCACAAATGCACAACATTCAAATAATCTCCATAGTTTGTTTAAGGCAACCAGAAAATGGTTTCGCTGTTCATATTGACTGCTAACACGGAAAACCCATTTGTAAGAGTGTCTTCAGACTGGATGAGTTCTTTAAGTCCTGCTCCTTTGAATAAATACATATAGGTTATTTTCGATAAGTGACTAAACACTGTTTGTGTATTTAAAGATGTTAGTTTCGCGTTTTAAAGATATTAGTTAGTTGAAGCTATCGTGACGTAGCTGGTGGTGATGGTCTTGGGTTTGATTCAGATTTGGGGAAATGGAATTTGTTCTGGAAAAACAAGGTGTGGTGTTAAACTCCGCCTCTTATCATATTTCTCCGATCCTGACCCTGCTTTGTGATAAAGGCTGAAGATGAAGAATGTATATTTTAGAGATGTCTTCTTTAGGATGTTTCTTACTGAATGCGATCGTTGTATATTGAAATATTATATTGAATATAAAGATATTTGCCCCCATCTTGTTAGTCGAAGTGCGGCTTTGTGATTCGCTATCAACAATATTATCATAAATGATAACATATTTACGCAACCACACATATTTATGTATTTTTTAGGATGGAACCTAAGTGTTAAGATTTCCATATTTAGCGACATTGCGTTTTGAGTCCAGTGTGGGAATAGCACCCATAACCGTCGCGTTTTCAGCCAGAAGCTGATTGCTGCGCCATGACAGCTCCTATTTACCTATATATTAAATTAAAGTCTATGTAATAAAAAAAATCTAAACAATTTCTCCCCAGCCAGTATTCATCAAAACGTATGTTAAAAACCCCAAAATCTAATTTTGTAGATTCATGATAGAGAAAACAATCAAACCCTCCCATTTTCTCGTACACAATTTTTCCTGAACGCTATTATATATGTGGCTTCACGCTTCACCTGTCAGATGACGTCATCTATCACGACGAAATGAATTTAGCTTTGTCCAAACGATGTGTTGTTCTAAAATGTACACGAAATTGTGTGTCGGAGCTTAAACGCGCCACCCATAAATCTTTCAGTGTTCTTGATTCATACAAGTTTTAAAACGCTGGAATGGCAATGCAATGTGTTGAATGCTTTGTTTCAATTTGCGATGGTGTCATAATTTACCCTGTATCCCGCATATAGCAGGGTAGACAGAAGAAACCTAGTGTTTCGACACTACGTTCTCCACTTTTCGCATAATTTGTACGTGTTAAGTTGCGAAACTCAACTCCCCGCAAACTAAAACCGTCGCATTTACAATTTGTTTTATAGAATACTGTAGCACTTTTAACCTACAGGTTGTCGGAGCTCCGCCCGCGTAATGTAAATAACTAATTATTGTGACACGACTATTTTTAAGGACGCTCATCTCTACAGTGTGATAAAATAGTGATAGCCTATAGCCTTTTATAGTGAGTGAGATGTAATATAGCCTATAGCCTTTTTTTATTTGAACCAATACTTCCTGAGATTTGGATGTTCAAGTAAACTGTCGCCAAATACTCTATTCTACTGGTATTGGACGAATATACTAATAGATGTGATATATATTATAACATATCAAAGAAAAAGATACACTGGGTCACAGAGTGATACGTCACTGCTAACACTTCTCACATCTTTTACACTACATCTTAACTGGTATAATGTTGGAGAGCTTTTCTCTCGGTAGTGGCCTTCAACTTCCCCTATAGCTACCTCACTTATACTAGTACTAAAGTTACTAATTTACAAGGCCGCAGCCACTGCTCATACAACTGATATGGCGATAATAACGTCAAGTATAACATATTGGTCATACGATGTCATAGATATTAATTTAGTAGTTAGTTAATATGATTCCACGTACTTGACAACACCAACTTTGGGTCTGACGTCTTGACTTCTCCATAGAGTCTCCTCCACGGCTGCTTGATTTTTTTTTGGACTTAATGCTCTCTTATATACTATAAAGAACTATATACTACCCTCATCATATAACATATTACAATATTGGATATTTGAAACACTCGCGACTACCCGACTGTATTAACGACATAAATTCTACTGATTTATAATAATTGTATGAAATAAGCCTAAAATATTTAGATACGAGTATATTATAAAAAAAATAAACAGATTATATTGCTACGATTGAATTATTTAAGTTAATTTTAATGGGCTGTAACAGATACATTTATTATATATATATATATATATATATATATATATATATATATATATATATAGATATATATATATATATATATATATATATATATATATATATATATATATATATATATATATATATATATATATATATATATATATATATATATATATATATATATATATATATATATATATATATATATATATAATTTACAAACTACAGGCAAAACAGTCTATATAGAAATTCCTTTAAATTTATTGAAAACTATCGAATATTTCTCTTACTAACTTCACTTGATATTTCATCGACTTCTTAAAAAAACTATGGAAAAAATGACATTTGACATACGATATTTTAAGCGTACCTCGCGCACGTGCTGTATGCAAATTGAACTTATTACCACAGTGCCCTCTTCTAACAGCATTACTGCCTATTTTAGATCTATATCTGAACTAGTCGCTGCGCGCGACTTCGACTGTCGACACTTTAATCACAGTTTTATAAAAAGCAAAGATATTTTAAGTAATTAATATTTTGAACCGTTGCTTGAGGACTGTCGTGGCACAGAGTCACAGCGTCTGCCTGTAAACGCGACGGTTTGTGGGTTCGATTACCATGAGGCATGAATTAACGAAATTCATTTTCATCGCTCTGGTGACAAGGCAAAGTGCGGCGTTAAGTTCCGCCACGCAAT